>JADRCH010000055.1:3610390-3679177 GCA_019843965.1 Rhynchomys soricoides | reverse complement strand
GTGGCCTTCTCTAAAGGGGCTGCAAGAGAGCCTTGGGGTTGTGTGACTACGCCCCACACTCCCGGGGATTTCAGGTCACAGACTGAACATATGGAAAATGTTTGTTTCATAAGGAACAAAAGGTTAAGGAGAGGGGCTGGAGAGATGGCTCAGTGGTTAAGAGCACTGACAATTCTTCCTGAAGTCCTGAGTTCAATTCCCAGCAACCACATGGTGGCTCATAACCATCTGTAAACAGGATCCGATGCCCTCTTCTGGTGTGCATGAAGACATGACAGTGTACTCACATACAAATACATAAATCTTTAAAACAAACAAAAAAGGTTAAGGAGATCTTAGTGAGCCTTTTAAATAGAAACCATCAATAAAAGCTGAGATGTCCTTAAAGTTTTGTGTGTCCCCCCACAAACTGTAATGCATAAGCATCCTATACAGAAGAATATATCGACTAAAAAACCTGACTCATGAGGATTGGGAATGTGACTGTGCTTAGTAGGTATTTGGTGCTGAGCTAGCCTGGTCCTTCTTCTTGTTGCTTATATCATTTGAAGATGGGACTAATTTTTTTTCCTCTTACCTTCAGGCTGTCAAAGAGTTTTTAGAAGAAACTTGAATTGGCATGGTAGCATATGCCTTTAATTCCAACATTTGGAGGCAGAGGCAGGTGGGTCCTGTGAGTTTGAGGCCAGCTTGGTCTACACGGTCCAAACTGGGGAAGTTTCTGGCAGGGATATACAGTGAGACTCTGTTTCACAAAGCACCTTCCTCAACCCCCAAAAAGTTCCTTAAGAACAAACAAAGGACTTGCATTCTCACTTCCAAAGATATGGGGAGAAAATACTCTTAAGGCACCAAATATTAGATAGATAGATAGATAGATAGATAGATAGATAGATGATAGATAGATGATAGATAGATAGATAGATAGATGGATGATAGATAGATGATAGATAGATAGGTAGATGATAGATAGATAGATAGATAGATAATAGATAGATAGATGATAGATAGGTAGATAGATAGATAGATAGATAGATAGATAGATAGATAGATAGGGTCCCATTGTGTAGTCCTAATTAACTTGGAATTCATAGTGATCCATCTGTCTTTGCTCCTCTGGTGCTGGAACTAAAGGAATGTACCACTATACCTGGTAAATATTTGATAAAATGACCCCTCCCACTCACACCCCCCACCTACCAAAGATCCATTACTAGCTCTAAGGGGACTTAACAGCTTGCTACCTAGGGGCCAGAAAGAAGCAGAAGCAACAGAATTCAGTAGGTCCAAGTGCATCAGAAGCAGATAGTTGTGTGCTTGGGGAAAGGGTACGGAAAATCTGACAGGGAAGCTGATAGGCAGAAAGCACCCGGTGCTGCTGAAGAGCAGAGGATGATTACAGAGGGTGTGGGGGGCAAATTATGGGGAACTGGGAAAGCTGGGTTTGGGGTAGTGAGGGGCATAGGTGCACGGTAGTCTGAGAAGATGATGTAAGAGTTCAGAAAACTTGTTTGAACATGGTGACTGGGGGTGGGGGGTGGGGTGGGGGGGTGACTGGAAAGGGGAACAAAGGGAAAAGAGGAGGTAAACCAGAACAACTTTCAAAGGAAGGCAGGCAGGCCAAGAGAGACAAGAACAGCCACAGGCAGTGGCCCGAGGCACTAGAATGGTGGCAAAAAAAAAAAAAAAAAAAAAGCTGCACATGGTTGACAGAGTTAGTTGAGCTAAACTCTGTTCTAAAGACTCTGGATGTGAAGCAATGCAAAGAGGCCCAGAAGGCGGTGGCAGTGTAGATGTGGTGAGGGAGGGAACTTGAAATGGGGAACAGAAGAGACACCCCAGCCCCTCAAGCATAAAGGCATGGACAGAGCCCTTTTATCTGAATATGGTAGAGTGGAATCCCAGAGGGTCCACAGTGGCCCCTTTGCTGGAGGGTCTTAATCTTTAGCACACAGTAGGAACTCAAATATTTGGCTGATTGGTAATCTCCAGAAAACAGGCAGTTGGTCCTAGCTGTGAGTCGGAAGAGAACAGGCAAGTGATGGTTTAATGAGCAAAGGAACCCAGGGAGCAGGCAGAAGATGGCCCAGTGGCTGCCAGAGATAAACGGACATGCCCCACCCTCACCCCCTACCACCAGCCCAGTAGCCAGGGAGGATGCAGCTGAACAGAGGGGAGCCATTGGTTCTTAAGTTGAGACAGGTACATGACCTCAAGGTGCTCTCCATCAGTCCACAGGTCTACAGCCCCAGTACTTCCAAGGTCGAAGCAAGAGGATGGAAAAGTTCAAGGATGCTCAACCAAGTAGGGACACAAGTCCAGCCTAGTCTACAGGAATCTATCTCGAAACACATAGCCTCACACCAAATATATCTATAATCTGTAATCCTGGCAGCACACTAATTCTAGGCCATCCACAACTACATTGTAAGTTCCAGGCCAGCCAGAGCTACAAAATAAGACTGTCTCCAAAAAAAAAAAAAAAAAGCCACACCACACACACACCAATGTATGCGTGCACACGTATACACACACCCCCAAATGGTCCCAAGAACAGTTAAGTGGTACTTCTGGAAAGCCCCACTCCTACTCAAGGAGTCTATGGCACCATGTTTCTGCTCTTGATGACTGGCAGAGGAAAAGAAAAATGTATTATTTCAAACACTGCATCTTATACCCCAGTAGTTAAAGGCAAGCCTGTTACTTTTCTTTGAGCTGATATCCAATCCAGTCATGGAGCTGTTCTCTAGTTAAATATAAACTAGGGGGTTCCACATACAAATACCAAGGGCACCAGGTCTCCCAGAGAAGGAAAAAAAAACCACCTTCCAAATGTTCATCCCAAAATACTTCCACATTTTTCCTTCTGGGCTGAATTTTGTAGCTCTAACTCAGAGATGGCTCAGTGTGAAATAGAAGACAGGGTTCCACTATGTAGTCCTGGCTGACCTGAAACTCAGAGATCTGCCTGCCTAGGCTTTAAGTGCTGGAATCAAAGACACGGGCCACACAAACCCAGCAAAAAGAAGCACAAGACCCATTGTGATCTAGACAATTCTCAGAGGTTCATCCAAGTCTGGACCATTCTGTAAGTCAATCAGTGTGAATCCAGTGGTTCTTTTTCAGGTTAGTTCTTTGTTTAGATTTGACTCAAGATTTTCTTCAGTTACACACACACACACACACACACACACACCATCACCATCATTGGGGCAAATCAAATTATTAAGCAGATAAAACCATTTACACCAACGAGGAGAAGAAAGGAGACGGATGAGTTTTAAAACAACTTCTGTGACCAGCCTTCTCTTCTCCTCCCTACCTCTGCTCCTTCCCACCTCCATTCAACTACAAGGTGAGACTGCCTCAAGGGAAGGTCCTATGCTTAAGTCGGACTTGCAGAAAACTAAACATTTCAGCAATTTGGAAATGAAGTATGTTTGAACCATACAAAGCACAGCAGTTGTTCCCAGCCAGCATGAAATGTGAAAGGGGCAATGCTATCTTTATCCTTCACCTAGAGTCAGCCAGGACACTGTCCCCTGCAGAGTTGCCAGGGAGCCATCTCAACTGCAGCCTGCCGAGTATAAGAGACAAAGCAGAAGACACAATGCATGGGCCAGCAAAAGACCACTAACGGCAAGATTTCAGAGTCGTCTGGAAAATGTACTTGTCACATTTTATCTTTTCAAAAAATAGATGTATTTATTTTTATAATGTGTATGATATATGATATTCACACATATGTGCATAATGTTTTTATGTATTATTGTGTATAATATATACACATAATATATGCCCGAGTGTATGTATACTATGTACATGCCTGGTGCCTGAGAAGGCCAGAAGGCGGCATTGGATCTCCTGGAATTGGAGTTTCACAAGGTTGTAAGCTACCGACCCTGGGTCCTCTGGAAGAGCAGCCATTGCTCTTAAGCACTGAACCATCTCTCCAGCCCGTCACTAATTTTAAAAGAATGTAAGGGAATAAGCAGTTCTTAATGTCATTTGGAAGCATTTTCATCGGCTCAACATGCTAACGATTAGAGCCCCTTTCTGTAACTCCTTCTAAAAGCCTTCTCAAGTGGAAGGCGGAGAACCATTTTATCCCATCTCTTGGAAGAAAAAACACATTTTCTCCATTGAAGACTCAACAGAAACTTTTAAAGTGTCTGATGGAATCCAGCTTCACACAGGCATCTCAGAGAGGGCAGAGAGACGAAAGCCCAAAGAAGACTCAAAAGGGAAGGCGATGAAAACAGGGCCTCCCCGCTAAGCCCAGAGATTGCACATAGGTTAACTGAAGAAAATGTTCTTGTAATGTTGACTGAACTACACCTCACTCTGAGAAACCACTTCCCACTAGCTCCCTGGTTCTACCCCTAACAGCCTCATTTGGTTTATTGTTGGGTTCTAAATGGCTGAGCAACTACAACCTAGCCATGCACCTCCATAATTGGCCAATACTACCAGTAGCCCACCACACATGCAAACCACCAACGAATGAAGCTCGTGGTGAGGGGGCTTAGCTTAAAATGTGAACTGTCACCATCACACCACACTTCCTGCTATTTCTCAGATTGTCTCCATTCAAAAAAAAAAAAAGTAAAAAAAAAAAAAAAAAAATACCAGAGAGTCTGGTAAACTGTCACCCTAAAGATCAGCAAGCACACACAGGCACCCTGTGGTTGTGGGGTGGATTTCTGAACCACTCTCTGTGCCTGGGTTCAATTGCTGCATTTACCATTTGCATCCTGACCTTGTAACACCACCATATCTCAGTTTCCTCAGCTAAAAGACAGGTCAGTAAGAATAGCTACATCCTATGATTCTTGTGGGCAGCAGATGAATACATTTGATGATGGGAGCATAGACTGGGTCACACAGTACAAACCCTCTAACACTGGTTTTATAGGTGTGATCCCAAGTATGTTTCTCAGACAGTCACAGTAGTATCAGAACTTAGGCTTAATTCTTCAGTCATGAATCTGACTGGTGATAAAACTTAAGTCATTCTTAACCTTTCTCAATACCACAATAACTGAGTAGGACAGTTTCCCAGGACCTTGCTGCAGCTTCTTCTTTTGCTTATGGTGTTAACTATCAACCCAAGAATATAAGGCCTAGCACAAACACAAAAAGTCTACCATGGGCCCTACCAGCCCTCCAGGATCTGATGAAATCTAAGAATCTTCATTACCAAGTGCCCAGGTGATGCTTATGCAACTTATTTGGAGAAACACACTTTGAGAATCACTGTTAAGTGAACAATTAGTTTGTGTTTTAGGCTTTAGGCCTAAGTCTTCATTTATTTATGTTCAAAGTAAACCTTCAGGAGATACAATGATTAAGGAGACAAAGCAGGAGGCTCACTAGAGAATAACTAGTTAAGGTAGCTTTGCATTCAGGCAGGTCACTTGCTAACCAGCCAATGGGCTGCACATCACTACAGGCTGGAGCTTTTAAAAGCTGACCATATGACCTAGCTCTTTCTTCTTGCAGCCACCTGTAAGCATGGATAGTGCTAGCCTGGTCTTAAGACCATTGCAGCTTGGATCCTGGAGGGAGTTAGACTAACAAGTTGTAACTCTTCTGAAGACTTTATCAGCAATAAAGGCATGAGTTAAATGCTTTAGGTTTCAAGGCTTATCTGATACCTCATTCAGCATAGCTTAAATTAACCAGTATCTACCTGTTCCAGATATAGTAGCACATGCCTTTAATCCTTAGCACTCAGAATGCAGAGGCAGGTGAGTTGTAGTGAGCTCCATACCAGCATGGTTTATTGAATTCCAGGGCAACAACGATGAGATCTTGTCCCCATCTCAAACCAACCAATCAATCAATCAATCAAAGAAGAACAACGAGCCTATCATCTTTATGACAAAGGTACCCAAATTGCAACTAATCTATCAAACACACATGTGTGTAAGGGTGAATGTGTAATTCTTAAAAAATCAGCCAGGTTGTCTACCTTATCCTCATTAACTTTGATCTGCAAACGTATTTTTATGTCTTCTGTCTTGAGGTCCGTCTCTAGCCAATTATAAAAACCCCTCACTGCAGTATGCTCATGACACAACTCTGAGAAAACTAAATACGCTCACAAGTATTTCCAGGGTGAAGAGCAAACACACTGGAGGATTTGGAACGAGAGCTGGGTGAGCCACAGAAGCCTTCTATACCTATGGCTTCTATAATCTTACACACATACCCCCCCCGCCCCCACCTTCCCACCCAAATCTGGAAGTTTCTAAAGGAAAACTGGGATCTGCTGTGCCTCGAGTGCTATAATGAATCAGAGTGAGGTCATATAAGAACTTGATTAGATAGTAAAGATACTCGAGACTACTACATTTTCGCATCCGTGGCCAGGGACCGTGGAAGCTACTGCCTGCAGACAAGGCTGACTGTTCTCTCTCCTTACTAGAACGCTTTCGACTTTCACTCTGCTTCTTTGGGACAGACCAAGAGCACAAAGATTCCATTTGATTGTGTGGGCTGATAACCTAAATAGAAAGGGGGAATCTCTTTCATTTTGAAGGGCAGGGAAGACAAGATCTCACTAAGTTGTCCAGGCAGGCTGACCTCAAAATCTCTATCTTGCTCCCTCAGTTTCCCCAAGTGCTAAGATTAGAGGCATGCACCAAAATGCCAGATTTAAACTAGAAAACAAAACACATAAAACTGAAACAATTGGAAAGAAACAATAAAGAAGATATATTTAACAGAATCAAACACAGCCTTTCATTCTACTGAGCCAGAACAGACCTTTCCTGGAGGGCTTCATGAAGATCCTAGTCTACCGCTCATTTCAAAGGAGGCAGGACTTTTTACTGGAACACATTATCATTCTATATAAAACAAAAGGACCTTATTTCCCTACCTCTCCCCACCACACATGTCTTTTCACTGCCAGATGATGGTGATAGCCCACATCTTTAATCCCAGCACTTGGGAGGCAGAGGCAGATGGATTTCTGTGAGTTTGACACCAATCTGGTCTACAGAGCGAGTTCCAGGACAGCCAGGGCTACACAGAGAAATCCTGTCTCGAAAAACAAAAACAAGCAAACAAAGGGAGAAAGAGAGAAAGAAAAGAGAAAGGAAGAAAGAAAAGGAAATCTAGATTGGGTGCCTGTAGCTTTGCTACTCAGAAGGCTGAAGCAGGAGGACTGTTTGACCCACTGAGTTTGAGTGACACAGCAAAATGACCTTTCCAGGTGCCCACCCCAACCTGCCATACCATGCTAGAAATCAAACCTAGGCGCTCACGCTTGTTAGGCAAGCTCCCTACCACTAAGTTATATTCCCAGCCCGGAAAGCCTAGCTTTTAACTACCTCCATATATAAAAACAGTGTCATTCTATGTGTGTTATGAAGATAAATCTTCACCTGAATCCTGAAGCAGAATCATCTCTTCACTTTCTATAAAGAAATAGCATGGAATATTCTCTTAGACCACTAAAAAATAGTAACAGGAATTGTGCGCTGTTACAATCTTATTAAATTAGCTAATGAAACGGCATCACATCCTGCTAGTGACTTTCCCCATGAGGTTCCTAAATGATTTATTATTCAGCCAAGCGACTTTATGGAACACTCGTACTGTTTCATCAAACCAGAGTCCTTTGCATGCTTCTGTGTGAAAGAGATATGGGGGTCTAACACTGAGAAAACAAAGCCATATAAAGCAATTCTGCATGGTTCTTCTGCTCTAACTTGATCACTTCACCTCTACACACATGCCCATCACAAGAGAAGCTAGCTGTAAGTAAATTCCTGGGGGTTTATAAATGGTGTCTTTTTATAACCCAGACTCCCATTTACTTATGCTCAGGGGTCTGCAGCTTCAGACTTGAATAAATTGTCCCTATCTCTAAATCATTCGAGATAGTTCAAGATGATCCCTGTGCCCTGCCCCAACCTGGCTAGGCTGGCTTCTCTCCGTGCAACAAGGGACCGGAAGTGGCTGCCTCTACTGGTTTCCTTGCCATTGCCGCCCCGGCCACCCCCCAACTCCTACTTATACCCAAATTCAGGTCATGACTTCGGGATGCGCCAACTTTTGTATAACATAACAGTAAGGCCAGGACCAAAGTCAGTTCTCAGCTAAACGATTCCCAAGTCAGAACATCCTTCCCACTCTGCAGTTCCTCCTCTAAATGGATGAGGCACAGAGGATGCCAGCAGTTTCTGCCCCTGGGACTGGCTATACAGATCACGTGACTGCCAAAATCCTTGGACAAAAGCCAGCATTGTCTACTTTTCCTTGAAATCCCCAAATTCAGGATAAGAGCAGCAACCAAGTAACATTTTAATCCTCCAAAAACCTTAAATCAATTGATCAAAATTCTCTCTCTGGGTCTCCTCTTCCCTCTTAATAAGTGACTTGGTATCTGTAAAAACAACTTCAGCTTTAAAGCTACTTGGTTGCATCTAGTTTAATTTTTTTTAAGAGGCTTTTATAAAGGAGAAAGAGCTTTTAAATAGTGGATATGGCAGACTGAGGGTCCACTAACAGCCTGCAGTGTCTTCAGATTCAGACCTTTGCAGGGACAGAGTGATAACTGCATGCACTCTCCTGTTCTCTACCCATTAGCTCCAACGGGACTGAGTTCTCTATGTCTATGATTCAGAAGGGCTGTTCTCTAGGCACCCAGAGGCTATTCCGTTCCATGCCTGGACTTCCCTACCTGCATCTCCAGTTCCTCCACTCTAACAGTTGTTCCTGAGGCTCCACCCACCCAGCTGATACGCCAAGATCCATTGCACAGAGTAATCACAACCTGCTACAGGTCACCTCTGAAGGTTGCCTGGGATTTCAAAGACAAACTATCCCAACCCCTCAGCAACAGCCTTTTTGCACATGTACCCTGTGCTAACCCTACTTCAAAGAGTCAGCTCTTAAACCTGCTACTTGCTTCTTGGGAAGTCCTGGCTTTTAATTATGTTTCTAGCTGTTCTGAGCATCTAGCATACAGACAACTAATTCCTATTTCTTATATGTAACTCAAATGCATTTTCCTTGCTGGACAGTGTCAAAAGTGACTACAATGTAAGAGAATACTTTCACCTTTAGTGTAGCAACCTGGAGTCAAGAGTTTCTCAGGATACTGGCAAGACCCAATTTTAACTCTAGTTAAATATTCAAATGAACAGTTTCACTTATGAAAAACATCAAGGGCTTGTCTGAAGAGGAACATAAAAGTTTATGCCATCCTTCAGTGCTATAGCAAATCTAAATGCACAGAAGTCTTCAATAAAGCTAATATATTGAAGTATTGAGTATTCAAATGTATCTATGAGTCTGATTATTAGACTGTGGTCCTTCTGAGCCTACAATCCCATCCCAGCACATGAAAAGCTGAAGCAAAAAGACAGGAATTAGACTTAACGCTTCCCTGGGCTAAAGTCTCTTCAAAATAAAACAGAACAAAATGCACACACTCAATGAAGCTGTTAGGAGGGCTGGATGTTCTTGCAAAGGACTTGAGTTTGGTTCCCAGCATCCATGTTGTGTAGCTAACAACCACTGTAGCTCCAGCTCCAGGGTATCTGACGCCCTCTCAGGCACCTGCACTTACATGCACATATACACACATATACACACATCTACGGAATAATAAATCTTAAACGCACACAGCACAAATCAAAATTCCTTTTCTATAGAGTATCTTTTCAGATACTCTTTGACCTCTCTGGTATAGAGCTGTGGTAGTCAGGGTTTCTATTCCTGCACAAACATCATAACCAAGAAGCAAGTTGGGGAGAAAAGAGTTTATTCAGCTTACACTTCCAATTGCTGTTCATCATGAAAGGAAGTTAGGACTGGAACTCAAGCAGATCAAGGAGCAGGAACTGATGCAGAGGCCAAGGAGGAATGCTGCTTACTGGCTTGCTTGCTTCTCCTGGCTTGCTCAGCTGGCTTTCTTATAAAGCCCAAGACTACCAGCCCACAGATGGTACCACTCACAAGGGGCCCTCCCACCTTGATCACTAATTGAGAAAATGCCTTACCACTGGATCTCATGGAGGCATTTTCTCAACTGAAACTCCTTTCTCTGTGATAACTCCAGCTTGTGTCAAGTTGACACACAAAAATAGCCAGTACAATTGACCCCTTGTCAACTTGACACACAAACACATCACCAATAAGCCTCGACCCTTACTTCCTTATTCATCCCCAAGATCTAAATAACTTTAAAAGTCCCACAGTCTTTGCAAATTCTTACATATTAACATTTCAGTCTCTTTTAAACATCCAATCTCTTAAAATTCAAAGTCTTAAAAATTCAAAGTCTCTTAACTGTGGGCTCCACTAAAATACCTTCTTACTTCAGGAAGGAATATATCAGGGCACAGTCACAATCAAAAGCAAAACCAAACTCCAATTGTCCAATGACTGGGATCCACTCACGATCTTCTAGATTCCTCCAAGGGCTTGAGTCACTTCTCCAGCTCTGTCCTTTGTAGCACATACCTTGTCTTCTAGGCTCCAGATGCCTGTACTCCACTGCTGCTGCTGTTCTTGGTAGTCATCTCATGGTGTTGGCATCTTCAAAACACTGCTGTCTTCTGCTGCAACTAGGCTATCAGTAGCCTCTCATAGGCTCTCTTCACGGTGCCAAGCCTCACCTCCTTTGCATGACCCCTTTGGTCCTGGGCCATCAATTGCAACTGAGGCTGCACCTTCACCAATGGCCTTCCACGGCCTCTCACAGTGCCCAGGCCTCAGCTGCTCTTCATGACTCCTTCATGCCTCCAAAACCAGTACCACCTGGGTGACTCTTACACATTACCAAGTCCAGCCACAGCTCAAGGTACAACCTTGGCTATCTCTGGAACACAGCCTCTGTGCTCTCAGAAAACACTTCTCAGAAGATTTCACCTCGTTGATGCTGGTCTCTTCCCAATCCCAATTTCCCAGCTCCAGCTAACCAGCATCAATAGTCCCAGTAATGTTTGCTTTAGTAGTTCTGGTATCTTGTTAATCACAGGTGATCCTTCAACCCAAGCCAACCAAAACCACAGAACCATCACAATCAAAATAGCAATGGCCCTGATAAGAGTCTTTAATCTTCCCTCTGAAATTTCACAAGCCAGGCCTCCATCTTTCTGCACTGTTCTCAACATTATCTTCCAAGCTCCTATACAACATCCCACAAAGCTCTTAATACCAAATGGATCTTCTAACCCAATGTTCCAAAGTCCTTCCACAGTCCTCCCCAAAACATGGTCAGGTTGTTACAGGAATACCTCACTACACTGGTACCAATTTGTCATAGCTAGGGTTTCTATTCCTGCACAAACATCATGACCAAGATGCAAGTTGGGGAGGAAAGGGTTTATTCAGCTTACACTTCCAATTGCTGTTCATCATGAAAAAAGTCAGGACTGGAACTCAAGCAGGTCAAAGAGCAGGAGCTGATGCAAAGGCCATGGAGGGAAGTTCCTTAGCAGCTTGCTTGCTTCTCTTGGCTTGCTCAGCTGGCTTTCTTATAGAGCCCAAGACTACCAGCCCACAGATGGTACCACCCACAAGGGGCCCTCCCCCCTTGATCACTAATTGAGAAAATGCCTTACAGCTGGATCTCATGGAAGCATTATCTCAACTGAAGCCCCTTTCTCTGTGGTAACTCCTGCTTGTGTCAAGTTGACACACAAAACTAGCCAGTACAAGAGCTATCTTCTTTCTTTATACCAGAGACAGTTTAAAAGTAGAAAAACAATGGGATCATGGGGCTGGGTTGATGTCACAACAGGTAAGAGCATTTTGTTCTTACAGAGGACCCAGGTTTCATTCCATGGGATGATGTATGAAGAGATGCCCTCTTCAAACCCTATGAGGGATGCGCAAACATACTTTCAAGCAAAATCCCTCATACCTGTAAAATAAATGATTTTTTTTGTAAAATTTCAGTGGCATCTAGCATTTCATTCTAGCTATGAACACAAAAGACAGTCCACATTAGGACTATAAACAAAGGTGGTGGCAGTTGATTTACATGCACTGTGTCACTTGTGTAAAACGGGGTGGCCCTGGCTTTCCTGATTTGTAGATCAAGCTGGCCTCAAATTCAGAACTCCACCAGCCTCTGCATTCTGAGTGCTGGGATTAAAGGCATGTGCTAGAGCTACACAGAGAAACTCTGTCTCCAACAGACAGACAGTAAAAATATCGCTAGCATACTACAGAAATCAAGGTTAGGGGCGTTACTGCTAGGATTTCTTAATACTTGCGTGGCTTTTGAAAACTATAAATCACCACCATATATATTATTCATCCCGCAAGCTCTCACTCAGTCTGAACCGGGGAGTTCCAAGTAAGACACCTCAATATAAGTGATACAGCATTTATGAGTCAACCAAATACTAACCAATCTTCTTGGGTCTCCATGGTGATAATAGGTCATCTGAATTTTCTAAACATTTCCTAATGTTGAAGAATTACTAATAATTACCAATTATTAGAAATATAGCAATAATTAGAAACAAATATAGATCATTTGAAAGTGTTTTGACTTTTTTTAAAAAATTGTTCTGTTTTGCCTTTGTACGTCAGTGCACCATGTGCTTGCAAAAAGAAGCCAGGAGAGGGCCTCAGGTCTCCTGGGACTGGAGGTGCAGACAGTTCTGAGTTGCCATGTAGGTGCTGGGAATGGAATCTGGGTCCTCTGCAGAGCGGCCAGTGCTCTTGACTTCGGAGCCATCTCTTGAGACATCTGTTTGGATTTTGTTTATTTGAGACAGGTTCTCCCTACATATATCAGTCTGGCTTTGAACTCGCAGAGATGCATCTGACTCTGGAGTGCCCAACCACCTTTTTGATTTTTTAATATGAACTTACTGATGCTTTTGATGTGGGCTTACTATTAGTCAGCTTGCACTACTTGGAAAAACACCATCATGTAAGTTGAAAGAACGAAGTTACCAAAAAAAGAAAAAAAAAAAAAAAAGTGATAGCTTTGTTCTACTGCATTAATAGGAGCAGAGAGTCTAATCAGCCTTGGAAAGGAGAAGGACAGGACAATTAACTGTCACACAGTCAGATATAAACTCACTCTGAGGAAATAGAAGTCCCAGCTTGGCAAACCATCTTTTCCCCAAAGTTATTTACATGTGTCCTGAGAAAAAACACACTCCGGAGAGCAGGAGGGTAGGGGTGGGGTGAGGAGCACTGATCCCTTATCTGAGCCACAAATGCCCCGATGCTCATTCCAAGCTGAAATACAGTATTTGAAGTATGGGACAAAGGGACTGCATTTGTTTCTCATTGCCATCTCGACTCGGCCAACCCAGCTCTGTCAAGTTCTGAATGCTACCATCAGTTCCACAGAAGCCTCATGCCCTGCCCTCCCTGAACATCTAAAGTGACATATGGTAAATAATCTTGGCAGTTCAGGAAAGCTGAGAAAGGAAACAGAAGGAAAACTTCTTGGTAGCCACCCAGAACTACTACATGTTACAGGGTATGGCTGACCCTAACAACAGAAAAGGATGCTCTCAGAACAGTGGGAGATCAGGACCCATAAAACAAAACGCAAGTGACACTAAAGACACTAACCAAAACAGACTGTTATTCTAAAACAGATGCACTCGGAGAGTTCTGTCTGTCCTCCCAAGACAGTAAAATTCTTTTCATTTTCAGAGTGCTAGGCAAACAAGAATCAGAAACATTGCAAACAGTGTAAATATGGAAAGCAAGAGCCTTTTCTCTCCCCTTCCCCAAAGACAGCAGGCCACAAGACACCAGAAATAGCCTGTGTGAGTCGGCTTCTCTGAGCAAGAAAGGAACTGTGCGTTAGGAGTGCTTCCTTTGTGATGTTATAGTGAGCTCAAGCGTGACTATATATGGTATGTTTATGGGATGAATGGATGCAAACACCATGTACAACTTATATCAAACATGAACTGGCCTGGAATGAAACCAGTTCTCCTGCATCCTAGGCCCCAAGATACGCCAGAAGTCAGAGCTAACTAAAGATGCTTCGAACAATGTCTCCTGACTTAGTGGCATTTGGGTGGCTCACTGCTGTGACTCTGTGTGAATGCACACACTCCTTCTTCATTCCAGCCTCCACATTCTCCCTCCCTCACAAGCTGTCCACTCCACAGTCCCACAGAGGCATAAATGCATACTCAAGAATGCTGCTGCTGAATAGGGCCTATGTTACATGGCAGAGGGCACCATCGACTGCCTGGGAAACAGCTGGCCAGGCTGCCTGCCTGTCGCAGACAAGCTTCTCATCCGCACAAAGTAGTTTATTCACATCAAGTGTTCTGACTAGGAGAGGGGAAGCCAGGCAGTGAGTTGGGGGTGCAGAGGAGGGAGGGGGCTGCAAGCAATAGTCCAGGGATGTCTTATAGTCTTGAACGTGGTAAAGGGAAGGAGAGGGAGGAGGAGGAGGAAGGAGGCAGGCTTCATCACTGGCTTTAACAGTCTTGCCCAACCTGTTTTGTGGTATGTTCTGTTAACTCCTTTCTGGCAAATGGATACAAACAGCAACTCCTTTCTTCCTTCTTCCTCTCCTCACAGCCATGTGGGCAATTAAAGGCAGGCTTACAGAGAAAATACCACAGAAGAGCTAACCCCATTCCTCACTGGAATCCAATTTTGATCGTATTGCTGAGACCTTCACTATCAACCACTGGAGCCTTCATCCCAGTGAAAACTGCTAAACTGGCGGCCTCATCATCACCCCCCTCCCCTCCTTGGCCTCTGAATGAGGAAATCAAGCAAGCTTAAGCTGCCCTTGCACTCAGACAAAACATGATGCAGGAGAAAACACTGGGTCAGATTATTTTTCTTTATCTTTTTGGGTTGCTGTTAGGCACTTATAGGGTTAATGGGTAGCCTCCAGCCTACCTGCTTAGCAACAGACGCATCAACTAAGCCACACTGGCTGTTCTGACATAGGAAAAGCAGTTTCTACCTGCTGATAATTCCTTGTGGTGCTTTAGCTGCCATTTCAAACGGCACACATAATTAAACCCGCAAAACTGTGGTAAAGGGTGAGCGATCTGCAACTTTATGTATTTTAAAGGCACATAACAAAACTAAGCATGGAAACATGGAAGACTGAAGTTGAGGACAAGGCTGAGAAAGCTGCTGCCCAGAACCTTTAAACACGAACTTGCTTCCTCCACCTAACCTGCTACTTAAGAGACATCTTTACAAAAGAACAGTGAAGTGAGAAAGATCCTACATAATTTAGGGTTTCCATAACTTCTCTGAAAGACAGATAAATATCTCAGAACAAAGGAGTCTGAAGGAGGCCAACCTGGGCTACACAGCAAAACTATCTTCAAATACACACACACACACACAGAGAGAGAGAGAGAGAGAGAGAGAGAGAGAACACAGAGACAAGAGAGAGAAAGAAAGGGAGAGAATTTACTTAAGATTTAACTATATATAGCTAGGGATGCAGTGTTCCATGCCTTTAATTCTGGCCCTTGGGCAGAGGCAGGTGGATCCCTGAGTTCAAAGCTAGCCTGGTCTACAAAGCAAGCTCTAGGCCAGCCAAGGCTACATAGTGAGACCTTGGTCTCAAAAATAAAATGAACAAACCAAACCAGATCAAAGATTCAACAAACAGAGCTTCTTCATTTCCAGCAGCCTGACTGTGCCATTCTTAGAAGCCCTGGGATATCAATGCATGTAGGATCTGTTGTTACAGGATGTTTAAAACATAGTAAACAGAAATTCGTGTCCTTGGCCCATCCAAGACCCAGCTGCAGCTGAAAAGGTCAATGTGGACATGCAAACCACAGCAGAAAGGGAAACTAATACTCTCTAGCTAAAATGCCTTCAACTATAAAGAAGAATAATTTCAATGTAAACACCTGCTGTGACCAATCAGGGCTAAAACTGAGCATGTGAGAGGAAAAGAAAACGGAAGTGAAAACGCTAGCCCGAGCACTGTCATGTGTGGAGCCCTGTTCTAAGAGAATGACTGTGTTATCCAGAAATATTCTAAAAATGCTTGAGAACACCATGGTAAAGTTTAACTGAAGGTCCCTTACTAAATTACTTTTTAATTAATAAGTTTTATTATGGTGTGGTTGACAAAACATGTCAGGCTGGATATATACCTCAGTAGTAGTCACTGCCTAGCACAGCAAAGGCTGGGTGGAGTCTAAGCAGTGGGTAGGGATGGGGGCTGTATTTATTTATAGTATACATACAACATTTTGATATGTATACACTGTAAAATGGTTAAATCAAACAAAATTAACCTACTACCTCAGATGCTTATTTTTGCTATGAAAGCACTTAGGTTCAAATATTGAAGGCAATATTTGATGAAGAGATGATGTAAAGATAACTTCATAACCTCAATTTAAAATTCCATTCCAAAGTGAGCATGTGTGTAAAAGTAAACCACACCAATAAATTATGTCTTTAACCAACTAAAATACCTATTCAAATTTCTAAGGCCAGTCTTAGCACACCAAAACCTTATTTTCTGAAATTTATACTTTTTTGAAAAATATAAATTGGGTCAAAGAAATTCTAGTGTGAACAAAATCTTGGTCCATGCCCCTCCCCCCAAAAGGCAAGTGTTGGGGGAGGAATCCATCCATGCTTATGATCACTGGTCACAGGCAGAGTGGGCCACAAGACCAGTTGTATCTAACAGTTGTGCTCCAAACAACAAATGGTGCATTCATGAACTGTGAAACCAAAGGCTGTTCAGGGGCTGTAAAGTCTTCTCAACATGAAGAGCCTCTGACTTTACTGTTGTTCCCCAGTGAAAAAGGACTGAATTCAGTTAGAGGTTCAGGCTGTCAACTTCAGCTGTGGCAAAACGGCTCAGATAAAGAGGCCCCTTCGTACCATTTAACCCTCTTCAAACAAGACCTGGGCCTAATGATAATCCAGTCAACTCCTCCACCAAAGATAATACTGTGAAAGGGAAAGGCACACTAGAAACCAGAATGTACACCCTCTTCTTTCCTCAAAGAAAATATTCAATACTCCAAGCCCCATAACATCAGAGTAGGCAATTAAACAGAGCCTGATTACCTGAAACACTACTTCTCCATGACATGACAAAAGAAACATCTGGTACCTGCTACTCAGCATCCCTGATAACTCTGTCATAGCTCAGGGTTCTTAAAAAATTAATTAGTGGTATTTACACCTGCCAGTGCTGTGGGCCATGATGCTTCTAGCACAGGTGCCACAGTATGCTATTTAACAGCAAACTGAGCTGTGCAGCCAGCAAACATCAGCTAGGAGAATGTGGGGCTTACCAAGCCTTATATTTCATCGGTGTTTTAAAAAAAAAAATTTTTTTTTCCCTAGTTGCTGGGCTTGTGAGAATGACTCAGAGGGTAAAGGTGTCTGCTACAAGTCTAGAGACCTGAGTTTGATTCCCAGAATCCACCGAGACCTGACTCTTGAAAGACACACACACACACACACACACACACACACCTGATGAAATAAATGGGTGTGTGTGTGTGTGTTGTATCTATGTTGCTCTGGCTAACTTAAAACTCACAGAGATGCTTGGATTGAAGATGAATGCCACCACACCCACCTCATCAAAAATTTTTGACACAAATGCTCCAAATTACCTGTTTCTACCCTTGACCTCAACTAGTTCAATCAGAATCTTCTGGAGGTGGATTTTGGCAGCATGGAAAAGTTCTCACCCTGGTGATGGATCTGTTTTGAGAAAGCTGGTCACCAAACAGTAAAGTAAAAAGGAGGCAAATCCCAAAGTGCAGTAAGCCAGGCATCACACTGTAAGACAAAGAGATGGCCTACTGTGTGGGAGGGCCACTTCTCTGAGGCTGCATCAGGATCCCTGGCTCAAGCCTTGTTCTGAGTTATATGACTGTAAGATTACTAGAGAACCTGCCAGGGAGCTTCAAAGCTGACCCTGTGGACTGTCCTAGAGTAAGATAGAGCATACCCAACAGGCCAGCTCTGTGGCAAGAGACCTTTGGCCAGCAGCAGCAGTGGCAACACTATCCTACTAGTGTGATGTACAAGTACAGAACATGAGGAAGCCGCACCACAGCTAAACAGGCTCTTTTTTCTAACAACTGGTCCTGAGGAGAGAAATTTGAAACAGTCCTCAGATGAGACAAGGGCGCCCCACTTTCAACACAGTGACTGCAACATGTGGGCTTCCCATGAAGGAAGCAAAGCTGAAGAGGCCTGGCTCAGCACTACTCAGGGCCTGTACCTCTGTTCTCCAAGTGAGAGTCATTTTAGAGCAACCCGGTGCCTCTTCTGACCAGGGAATTCAGAAATGCCCGGCTGAGCTGTGTGTGTTCGAATGCTCAGCCACCTGGCTGCTGCCACTCTGTCGCTGTCCCCACATGCAAGTCCCTGACTTTCTGCTCCACGGGGCCTCCTACGGTCCAGCTCTGCAGCCTTCAGCCCAGGGCCACCCTCCGGTGAGCCAGGCCACCGAGAGAAACCCAAAATCCGAACAGGGACTTGTTCTGAGGGAAGAATACAGAATGCGAGGCAGCCAGCCCAGGCCTCTGAAAACTTCCGAAACTGTAAACGTGGTCACGAGCTCAAAGTCCTCGAACTAACCAGAAGGAGGAAGGGGGTCTTGCTCAGAGCATCCACATTTTCTAAGCTGTCTCTGAGAGAATTTTTTTTAAGGCTTCGTGTGGTTCAACGGGCTCTAGGGAACCTCTGGTTGTCACTGAACCGCTGCTCCAGCCAGAGACTGCAGCGAGAGCAGACAGCAGAGAGGCTGAGATCAGATCTTCAAGGTCCCATCGGGGGTGGGGGGGTTGAGGGGGTGGGGTGGGGATGCCAGCGCCCAGCCCCACCCCCCGCCGGCGCCTCAGCCAATCGGCGGTGCCGCCGACATGACTGACGGCTCCGCGGCCCGTTCGCGGAGTGCCCAGCACTCGAGTTGAGGTGAGGCAAGCAGGTCGCTCGGAGCCTGGCCAAGCCACCGCAAGTCCCTCGGCTGAGGAGGTCACCGACAGGCCCTAGAGGGCCTGGCTAGGCGGCTCCGACGCCCCGTACTGCCTCCCGTCCGCGCTGACGCGTGCCTGTATAATGGCTGCTCACCTCAAGACTCCCTCTAGCCCTTCTCTGGGAAGCGGAACCGAACCCGGGAGATGTCCCGCGAGGTCACAGGCCTGGAAGCTCTGGGTCATCCGGCATGCTGACCACGTCCTGACAAGGACAGACCTGGGCCTGAGGACGCCCATGCACGTTTAAAGCCCATACCGAGGGCTTCGGGTTTCTTAGACAACTTTAACCTCAAGGTTGCGGCCACAGTCATCGGAGCCGACCCAGAACTGACCGACCGCTGGGCAAACAGCGATTCGAGTGGGCGACCAGGTCGCCGTCTCCGCTTTAAAACCCCTGGGTCGCAGGGGCGGGAAGAGGGCAGCTTAGTTATCCGCGTTTGAAATTTTACCCTTTTGGCCAAAAAGGCGAGAACTAGGTTCTTATTTTCAGACCTGACAGCCAGAGTTCTAGAATATTACATGATTGGTGAAACTCGCATGTTTTATTCTATATTTGGCGATAGTGAATTCTAGAGCTTTGGTTTACGAGTAGTAACTGCAGAAATACAAATAACTATCAGGGAGCAAACAAGAATCATCCTTTAGAAAGGAATAAAAGAAATCCCTGAAACATTAACAGGACCTTCAAAAGTACCCTAATGAATGAATGTTACACCTCATTTCTTCGCTGAAGCCTTGAGAATGGTTCATCCTTGAAGGATGGATGCTTTCTCATGAGAGGAAAGAAAGTCCTTGCCAAGCACTGCATCTGTACAAATCAGTGTTAGTCTCGATACATAAAATGGTACGCAGAACAGCTAGCTTCCCAGTAAATCTCATAATGACTTGCTTTTCCCCTAAATTCTCAATAATCAAAAAAAAAAAAAAAAAAAACCAACAGCCATCTGACCTTGGACTCTCATTTTCATCTGTCTCTTGCAGTACACTCTCTTTACTAACCATTCAGCACACTGCAAGCTCTGATAAAAGTAGTTAATGTTTACTGAAACCTGCGCATGAACTGTACTAAACCAGATAGGAGTAAAAAGGCAAAGTTCTGTTAACTGCATCCATGCATTGGGGGTGGGGTGGGGGGTGGGGGGACCAAGAATATTCTTCACTAGTTTGAACCTGATGATTCTCAATGAGAAAATACAAATGTCCAAATTGATGAATTATGTCAATATGGATCAGCTATGAAAAGATGGTCTGGATCCATTTTGTTGTCTCTGGAAGTTTTCTGGTAGAAATGCACCTCAACACACTTGTCAGAAACAAAACAAAACAAAACTTAAACCAGACATTTATGTTTCATGTCCTCATTTTTTGAAGGCCTATATACTTGACCAATTTTAATTATACTGCCAAGTATTCATCTGAACAGCTTTTGTAAACTGAGTTATTAGAACTGAAAGGAAAAGAGCAATATTTCTCAAGTTATCTGAAACAGCTTTCATTTAGCTTTTCAATTTTCCAATGTTAACAGTTTACTTCAGCCTAAGTAGCTTTAGAGCATTTCTTACCACCATACTTACTATATATTGTATTAAATACCAGAACTTGCTGTTAATTGACACTATATCTCATTTCTATATTATTCATTTTATCAAATAACTTCAGTTAATATAAAATACACACATATACATATCCAACATACATAGACTGTAGCAAATAGGATGCTCTCAGGTGTTTAATTAAAGCTAACTTTCTCTTTCCCATCCCCCCCTTAAAGAGCAGCAATAGAATCAGTCACCTTGGAAACAAACATCACCCAGTGTTTGCAGAACAAACAATGGTACCTTTTCAGCCAGTACCAGGCAGGCAGGGCAAGGGGCAGCCAGGCAATTCTAGGCCTTACAGGAGTATTAACATATTAAATTCATTCAATGCACCAAAAAGTTGCTAAAACTGAAGTACTCACTAACATGTAAGCCTTTGACTAGATACCATACACAAAGTGAGATTTAAAGTTGAAAAAAAAAACAAAAAACAAAACTCAAAAATAAAAACTTTTCATTATCTTTAGAATTGTTTTAGATACCTGTAAGAAACATTAAGCACATTCTTGTTACTGATGATCACCCTCCAGAAAACAAGGGGGGTTGCTTAGTTAAAAAAAAAAGGCAAAAGCATGTTTCATCTAATTATTCCCATCAAAGCATCTTTTATGCTAATATGCCTTAAATGGCTTATATAATTTATGTCATTTCTACTATCCTATAGTGACCTAAAATACCTCAATTCCAGAACAATTTTAGATAGCAATAATTATTTTTTTTACCCTGGGTGATAAGTACGAGCTTTCATTTGCTGAACCCTACATAAATGAACCATTTGAGTGGCTCAAATTTTAGGAGAGATTCTTGACTACTGTTTTATTTAAACACACACACACACAAATGGGCCCTTAAAAAAGAAACACATCATGGGATTCTTCAGCCTGAATGTCCAATGAAATTACAGTTTCCTCCTTTTTCTGGGTGTGTTTTCCTTCCCACCAATTAAGAAAGAAGCCCAGGTCTAACTGAAATATTTGGACAGCAGTTTGGTGTCAGTTAAATACCACAGTAACCGGTATTTTCTATCACCTCCAGACTAAGGGACAAATGCCCAGTTAACAGGGACCAGCGTGCAGCATAAAACGGAAAGAGTGCCAGGTATTTTTCTTTCTATTTTTTTCCCCTCAAAGATTTGGATCTTCGACATCCTTGCATATAAATGCACCAACGCCTTCTGACTGGGGTGTAAAAGTCTAATTAATGAATGCTTTTTCAAAGTGATAGTCAATCAGTTAACACCATCACTCTCCAGGACTGGAGGCACACGGAAAGGGGGGGGGGGAGTGTGGTGGTGGCTAAACGGTTAGACAGGGTGCCCTTGAAAACAAAAAGAACCCTGGACGAGATGACTGACATGCTGAAAACGTAAAAATATTTTAAAATCCGGCCACAGCACAGCACTAAGCACCAGGCAGCCACCCTGAGCACTGTGGCTGCAGCTCTGGGCAGAGAGAGGAAGAGGAGGAGTCAGGCCAGGGCCAAGTGACTTCTCCAATGCTCTCCCTTCCAGCATTGCAAAAAAAGAAAAAGAAAAACGAGGAAGGAGGCCTTTTGAACCTCGCTTTACTACTGCATCTTTCTAGTGACTTTTACCGACCTAAAAACAACTACCTGGAGTAATCTGAGCAGCTGATTCCATCGTTGGGCCACAAAGCCAGTTTCAATTCTTTAGAAAAACAACCAAACCCTCAGCATTTGGCTTCTTAGCTTTCCTTGCCTATGCATTCGGCATCTAAACATATATACGTGCACCCTACTCGAGTTAGCATACAGAACCAACAGCCAAGCAATTTCTGGACTGCACAGACAACAGCAGCTATAGCCTTCAGACCCTCCAGCCCTGCTCCAACTCCCTACTGCCTCCTCCCTCCACCCCAGGGGTGGGGAGGAAGTGTCTAGGAGAGCAGAACATTCTCCGTGTTCCTCCCTGCACCTCCCGGGCCTTTCTGGGAAAGCCTGGGGACAGAACTGCCCACCTCCTGACAGCCTATAAAGCAAAGGGTCAATTTAGAGCGTTTGGGGAAGGAGTCTCAGTGCCCAGCCACTCCTATCGCCAGATCCAGGAAAGATGACCCTAAGGGCAGAGCTTCCTCCATCTTCTGCAAGAACATCTCAAAGGAGCAGAGTTGGGAAGAAAGGGAAGGAAGAGGCCAGGTGTGTGGCGACCTCATCTTTTTTAGCCTCCTCAGTATCTGTATCTAGTTTCTGTTTCACTACCACTGCACGTAAGAATCTGGGAGCCAGTGCACGCCTGCTTTTTAATGTAATTCTGAGGGCAACACATGATTAGTGACAGACTAGTACAAGCCACAATATAACAAAAGCGTTAGGCTTTGGAACTTAGTCCATTTTAAATAAAGATATTTACGCTTTGTTTATAGATTTGTGTCTTTAGAGAATGTTATTTACTTTATGGTCTGTTACACCTAAAAAAAAAACCACTTTCTTTTCAAGAAGGTAGGTCTGTTCAGAAAAAAAAAATGCATATATTCCTATGCTGGTGTGTGTGTGTGTGGTGTTTCCATAACCCTTTCTCCAATAGCTTCTCTCTTACAAACAGTGTGCCTATTTCTAATCACTGAGACCCAAAGTAAGCTATTGAAGGGGAAAAGTTCCTAGTTGTTTCAGACTTCAAAACAAGCTGAAACCCTAAGATATCAATAATTACATCTACAAAAGTGATGGAGACCCTACCAATTCAAACCTCAGTCAGAACCAAGCTGTTAAAATGGCTCTGGAATTCTTAAACTATGTTTGGAGGGTTTCCCCCTGAGAGCTTCATGAGGTCACTGTGTACCAAAAGTAACCAGGCCTCTCTAGTCAGGGTGGATGAGCCTTCCTCATAGTTGAGTTTACCAGCAAAGGCACATATTGTGTAGATGTCCACAAGTTCTTCAACTGAGGCCTGGCTGACCCCCTGGTCACCTGCTACCTCCTTTACAAGATCCACTTCCTCCAATTATCCCTGCCTGGATTTGACCATTTGTGGACCAGTTAGGAGTACTGGCCTTGTGCTTTCTCAGGGCTCAGCTGAGAAGCACTTACTGTGTACTTTTCTTCACTAAGCTGCCACCTAAAGTTCTGTGAACAACTTGGAAAGGCTATAAAGTCTTGAAATAGAGACACATTAAATGTTTTGGAGCACATACAGACCCACCTAAAATGTAAACAGCATACCTGCATCTGGCCCAGACTCTTGAAAATAGGACATGATGGAATAGGACCAGTGTAATGGTCTTCCTACCGATAGCAAGGGACATTTCCCTGAGCTGGCTGCCACCTCTAGCTGTTCCTTGGTGAGTTCAACAGTGTAGGAACTTTGCTTTCAGTGGTAAGGACAGAAGGCATACCATTTGAAAATGAGGCGAGTGGAGATAAGGTCTGAGGAAGGCCTCCTTCCACTGGTTGGTATTTTCTGTTTCTCCACCTTTAAAGCAGCTGGTACTTTTTCTTTATGTGAAAAGGCAACACCTCTCCTCCCAAAGGTTGTATGCACTGTTAAGGGGGGGGTGGTGGAGTGGCTAGGGGCATCATTTTGTCACCTAACAATACAGTACAAGATATATAGTCTGACCATTTCAGGGATGAGAAAAACTAAAACTAACCATAATCAAGGCAGATGAGTTTGGGTTAAGGGCTCCTAACTAACAAACCCAGTGCTCATGTTAACAGACCACAGTAGATCATTAAAGGGACCTTTTTGAGGAATAAGGTAGCAGGGATGCACGGACAACCTGGCAGACTGAATTCACTCCCCTGACTCAGTTCTTTGCTCTAAAGGCCTATGATCCAAGAACTGTACTGGACACATGGCTCGGAGAATGACACTCTCCTGACCCACCAGTGTGAACAAAACCCATCCCCCTAACTTCTCAAAGAATGGCCCTCAGCTCTGCATGACTCCACTGCTATTCCTAGACTGAGTGCAGGGATCCCATTTACAGTTCAGAACTGACCTAATTGTTATTTTCCTGACATTAGTCCTTAGAGTGATTCATACACAGGAACTGTCTCTGGGCCGGAGCCTCTGGGGAACTGTTTCAAGGGAACCACTTAATTATCTCTTCAGCAAGTTATCTACTAGCCAAGTGTATTCACATGTGTATAATAAAGACTCTGCTACAACTAATGACAATAAATAAATGCCACTAAAATGCTATTAATGACTTCTTTGTCATTACGGCTTCCAATCTAGTCTAAAACTATAAAATCATACTTGAAGATTTGAGATGGGTATTCACTATGTAACCCTCTAGCCTATAACTTTCTATGCAGGCAGGGGTGGCCTCACAGTCTGCCACTGTCTCCTGAAATGCTAGGATTAAAGGCAGAGGCCACCGCTCCCAGCTTGTTTTGTTCTCTGAGCATCTATCCCTATATAGCTAAGGCTTCTTCTCTAAGGCTCACATCCTTCTTCCTTGGCCTCTACATGCACACGCATGCACACACACATGCACATGCACACACACGTTAATGATAGTAATAAGAAAGCCCTTTTATTTGAAACGATTATGAAAGACTATCCAAATATCACGACAGATTAAAATATCCCACAGAAGCATAGCCACTGGTAAACCGCATGCCATATCCAGTACTGTGCTGAGAATACAAAAAAAAAGAACTCTTGCTCCTACATGTGACACCACCCTCATTTCAAAGACACCAAACAAAGAGCCTGGCCCCTCCTCTCCACTCTCCTAACTTACCTCTTCATTCTAAGTAAAAAGCGTTTTTGTTGTTGTTTTGTTTTGTTTTCTGTTTGAAAGCTCAAGCCCAGGGCTACAACTCCTGCATGGAGTCTGGCCTTTCTGAGGGCCTTTTTGAGCTGCTCAATTTGTTTTTCATTGTTGACTTCAGCTTGTTAGGGATACTAAGATGACAGGTCACTTGCTACAGGAAAACAAACACTTTTGTCAATTAGTATTTTCTTACATAAAGCCTAACCGATTTCTGATTGTGTTTAAAAAAACAAAAACAAAAAACTTAATCCTAGACTGGCTTCATTTAAATGAGAAAACATCTTTCCTCTCCATTATGAGAATCCAGGGAGAGAGAAATAATTTAAATATTTGCCTGGGACCTGACCCAACCCTCCAGATTATGCCACATCAAAATAATGTGATTTTTATGCTAACATAAGGTTGACTACACCAGAAGAGACTGGTCATATATTCTTAAACTGAAAAAGATATAGCTGAGGGGGGAATGTATAAAAGTGTTTCATCCTACTTTCAAATTGTGTTCACCCAAGCAAAAAGTCCTCTGAAGCTGGAGGTGTGGCTCAGTGGTTAGAGTGCTTGCCTAGCATGCACGGGCTTCAGCATAGACCCACCTGCATGCTGCATGCAGATTTGCAGGAAAACTACTTTATTTTCCACAGGCATTATTCTTTTAATTCGTTTTTCTTGGTGAACAGGAATCATATGTGCAGGAAAATAATTTTAGAATCTAATAGGATTAAAGAGATGGTTCAGTTCTTCAGGAGCCAGGTTCAATTCCCCGTACCCACAGTCCATAAGTCCAATTACAGGGAATCCAATGCCTTCTTATGACCACTTTGTGCATGAGGCATGCACATGGTGCAGACCAATATACACTCATACACATAAAATAAATCTTTAAAAAATAGTTCTACTCCTTGGGGCTATTTTCTTTCTCACTTTTTTGTTGTTTTTGGTTTGGTTTGGTTTGGCGTCAGATTTTCTCTGTGTTGTCCTGGATGGAACTAGCTCTGTAGTAGACCAGGCTGGCCTCAAACTCGGAGATTCACCTGCCTCTACTGCCTCAGGACTGCAGGAATAAAAGCTGCCCACCACCACACCTGATGCCTGGCTCTTCGTTACTCACCACAAATCACTTTTTTCCTTCAAATGCTTCATTATCCACCATGGATTCAAACATTTTTCCAATCGTGTTGTGATTTTGATTTACCAGCTGGTAGCAAATTATTGATAGAAACTGCTTGCTAACAGGATAACATGAGTAACTGAGGTTCCACCCACCACAAGAGTGTTCCAAAAAGCACATGAAGGCAAAGGCTGGGTCTCCTGGGTAGGCAGGGGAATGCTGATGGCTAAGGAAATCAAACATGCAAGACCAATGGTCCACACCCGGACACCTCAGTGGGCCTCATTCTCCATACTAGTTAAGGTGTAAGGTGAATAAGTAGCACCCCCCCCCATGTTTTTTAGCATAAAGGTTGTAAACAAAGATCAGAAAAGAGATTAACCAAAGGTTCTTTCTAACCACTCACTCCACCTCAGCACAGCTGAGCTGATTTCACCAAGTTCACTCCATACTCCCTTGAAAAGCAGAGGCACGAATGTTGAGACTTAAACACACTTCCAAGAGTCCCACTGACTAGTGCATTTCCAGCTGCATTCATTTGTGGGGAAATCCTGCCTCAAAACAAAGACATATGCTGAGCAACAGATACAGCTCGGCTTATCTGCTGTTTATATGGTGCTGGATATTGGGTATTTATAGTGTTTTATATCATGCTCTGTAATCCCACAGCATAGATCTGATTACTCTCAGCTTACATGTGTAAAAAGGATCTGCCTTTTATAAACAAAAACAAAACAAAGCGGAACCCTGCGTGCGGTGTGAAAAGCAAAGGCTGTCTCTGATGGCACTGTAAACTGCACGCCCGGATCCGAAGCCCCTAGTCCTCGTGTCTACACCTGCCAAACTAGTCAAGTAACCCTGCCTTATCCATCTTGTCTACAGTGGCCACTGACTGAGCACCCAGCGATGCTACAATACTTGGTATACATCAAAAAGGACAAAAAGCTTCATGGATCTTACACTCCAGTATGAAGAAACCGGATTTCACTCCTTTTGGGGGAAGCGGGGGTTGGGGGTGGGGAATAGTGCCTGATATTTATTGGACACTTGATATACATTAGCTCACTTTCTTCTGCCTTTTAACAATTACAAGGAGGGATTCAAACAAATAAAAAACAACTTTTAAAAAGAAAGGACCCAATGGAAGTAAGAGGCTATGTCAGCTACAAAGGAGATTTTACTTAATAAACAACCCCAGAAGGGCAAGAATTGATTGAGAGCACTGTGGGACCCTGGCCTGGGTTTTATTTCGACTCACTAGCTGTATTGTCCCTAGATAAATAAGGCACATCTCTCTAAGCCCCAGCTTCTTGTGAGATGAAACTAACAATGACCTCATTAGGTGGACACAGAGATGACTGCTGCAGAGATGACTGTCACACGGATGGTGATTAGATTGTCCGAATCTCTGAAACAGCAAGTATATACTCTTGTCGGTGCTGCTGGGAAGGCAGCAGAGAAAATGCGCAGGACTTGTTCAGCTCTCACGATACCTGCTTCTTTAAAAAAAAAAAAGAAAAAAAAGCTGGGAGAAGCCATCCCTGGAAGAGCAATATGCTCCTAGTACAGGGAGCCAGGCAGAGAGTTTGCCCGGAGGGAGATCAGATGCAGGTGGTTGTGAAATGGGCAAACGCAACTGAATCTGAGTCACCCGGGGTGACGTCCAGAGCATGTGGATTATGTGGGCCCTGGCTCTGGCTCTGACCACCTCTCTTTCAGGCCCTTCCAGCTTTACCAGAGGGCTGAGGAGCGCAAAGCAGTGCAGTGCAGAGGGATTTACTACTGCTTTGCAGGTTTCTAGAGGAAGGCCAGTTAGCTGTAGAGAGGATCAAAATGATTTGGGGGTTATTATCAGTAAAAAGCCATAAATCCAGACTTGCCTTGCCCTGCCGAGCGAAGGTGAGGAACACCTTCTCTTCTTGTGGATAGAGACAGAAGGCAGCAGCCCCAAAACCAGGGAGAAAGAAAGTCAAGAGATAGGCTCAGGTCACAACGCTGAGAGACCCTGGGCAGGGCCACTGTACCTGGTGTCCTGACCAACTGGCAGCTGTCTCTATACTACATGTGCAGAAGAGTTTACCTACAGATGAACAGGTTCAGCTGCCAACATTATAAACACAAAGTACCCTAAAAGAGCTTCCCAGACCAAAGGGAAATGAACCCAAGCCTTCCAAGTAGAGGCCTAACGAGAATCCAGTTGCCTGCTACCAAGCCTCACCTTCCTTACACCTCAAAGGTGGCTCACCTGAATCGGCTATGGAGCCAAAGAATGTGACTCAGCTGTTCACCAAGACTTCCTTGTGTGTGCATCAGTGCAGTGGCTCAGGGCAACTGACATCCTAAGCACTCAGCTTAGTGCATCCTGTACCAGATGCCCTGGTATGTGTTCTCTGCTTTGGGTCATGGTGGCCACCAAAGCACCAACACTCAAACCTCCTTTTCCCTTGTAAGGATGTTGCCAAGGCCCCAGGAGGACAAACCGTCACTCTCTGCTCAAATCTTAGGGTTCCTACGACCAGAAGATGGAAAGGTCATCATCTGCCCTACCTGACCCGGGCTCTAAGTAACCCGTCAATCCTGTTATCTTCTGGTACATCGTCTTCAGCAGCAAATTATACCCTGGGCCTCCAAACCGACCTGTCCTCTCCTGCTGGGACCTCAGCCCCTGCTTGTACTTTTTCCTGGAAGTGCAGACCCAGTCCAGTGAGCCTCTCTGAACCCTGGCCTTCCCATGGGAACTTGACTCAGGGTCCCTAAGCATTGTGGGTTCCTTCCCAACATAAACTCCCCTGAGGCAAAACCCACCATGTTTCACCTGCCAAAACCTAAACCAAATGCCCCAAACACTACAGCTGCTCTATTAAAGCTATTTTCGACTGTAGGTGGAAGCAATCAAACCATATGGGAGGCTCTCACGAAGCACTTATCAAAACACCTGAATTAAGTAGTAGGGTATCCCAGGGTCCAAGGTGTGGAGATCGTCCACTGGGGGGGGGGGGGGGGAGAACACAAAATGACTGGAGGTGTAATTCATTTCAAAAAAAGAAGATTCACCTCACCTAGCATTGGTGAGACTCCCAGTTCCATACCTAGAATCGAAATAACAAAAAACACCAGAAGCAGAAAAGGTAAGAGAAAAAAAAAAAAAAGATTATCCCTAACACTATGGAAAATGAACCATGGAGCTTCCTGGAAAACTACCATTAGCTGTATGATGTTAGAAATACAAACGGCCCCAAGCCTGTTTCCTTCCTTTAAAAGAAAGACAAAGGGGCTGGAGCAATGGCTCAGCAGTTAAGAGCCGAATGGTCTTATGCATCTGTGTGCAGCCCACAGCAGTCTCCAGACTATCCAATACTCTCTTCTGACCTCTATGTATACCAGGCACGCTCATACTAGACAAACACGCATGAAGGCTAAACAGTCATACACAGATGATAAACCTAAGAGCAATATTGGTTTTAAAGGGAGAGAAGAGCAGCTCCATCCTACCAGATGGTGATGAACATTACATATGGGTCATAAAATGGCGCCTCCTTCCTACTGGTCACATACACAAAAGGAAGCCTTGAGCTGCACTTTCAGATGCCTCCCAATATCCTGGTTCCTCAAAAACCCTGATTCAGCTTAAGAGGACCCCACTTCCTCTTTCACACTCGTAGCTCCAATGTTAAAGACAAAACAGCAACATGGAAAATCAGGAAGTCTACCAATCGGTTTTAAGCGAGAACCTTGAAGGTCTGTTGTCTGGCCCACCAATTTTACAGGGGCCTACATACATTTTCCTCTCAGCCGGCTCCTTTAGTCTGTGAGTATAGGCTTTGAAATGTAAAGGCAGGCCTATAAAAAAAATTAATATTTCCTCCCCAGAGGACAGAGGACTCTGACAACTTCAGAGTCCAAGGGAACACTGTGTCTACAATAATTATTAAACCACTAATTGTCTGTGGAGCCTCCCATCTGGCTCCTTTCACACCCACCACAGTACTTTAAAGCCCTGGGCATGGCCCCCTTCCCTGGCTTCCACATCTACATACAGAGGAGGAGGAGCAGGGCCTGGAGCATCTGAGAGGCGGAGCCCTTAGGTGGATGAGGGCAACAGTTATAGAGGAGCAGAGCTGACACCTCTATAGATACAGCATTCTGTTTAATGAACAGATTGTTTCCACCAGAGGTGTTAAGCCCCTGAGGATGTCTACCCGTTATGGAGACTGTGAAGTATCTAGCCCTCTGTTCACTCATCCCTGGAGGAGATGTCAATCCATGAGGACAGACAGACCAAGAGTCAAAATGAATAAGTGGTCTATGCTGGACTCCTGGTATTCACCTCCTTTGCTGGGAATCAACTCCAGAGCCTTGTGAATATCAGCCTTAAAACTGAGCCCCAGCCCCAGCCCAATCCTTGTAACACTTGAGTGGAGGAAAGATGAGTCTCTATCCTTCTAAAGACCTCGGCTCTCTAATGAACTTAAAGTGCCAATTAGCAGAATACACTAAAGGGAGTTTAAACAGTGTCTGATTAAATTCTATTTGCTGCAAACAAATTCTCCCACCTTCCAATGATCTTTTTCTTCTTTAAAACAAACAAAACAAAATCGAACCAACCATCTTTGTGGTGCTAGGGGTCAAACACAGGGTAAACACTCTAATGAGCCATGTACCCAGACCCCCCACTTATTACTTAACAGTGTTTGGAAAGGCAGTCCACAGCCCTGAAATGGAAATTCTTCCACAAAAGAAAGAAATTATTCTACTCAAGAGGATACCAAGATAAGCATGGTTTCCTATAACCTGAATCTTAATACCCAGGAGGCAAGGGCAGGAGGCTTACGACAAGGTCCATACTAGTTTGGTACATAGCGAGTTGCAGGCCAGCCAGGTTCCATAAAAGAAGACAATGTATTTGAGTATGTGCTACACACCTGGTGCCATCTCTCTTGCATTCTCCCAAGCACTGGCTGTTTCCACCATGATTTTACTTGAAAGTAAAGCCTATGGCAGCCTGTAAAACCAGGCAACATTTCTCAAATGTCCACTCTAGAGAATACCCACAAGCCCTAGCATCTGGTCACCTCCTTCATGACTGTCTTATTCTGTCCCCAAATCAACTTCAGTTTCCTGCTTCATTGTGCATGTGGCCTTTTTAGCTGAGACGTGCATCTTGCTTTTCCTCCCCACCTCTTTCTCCACGTGGTAGGCCCTCCATGGCTGAGGCCACACTTCCTCTTTTCCAGGCGCTGCTCACTTGCATCTCTGCGGTATGGCCTTGCTGGTTTGCCAGGTGCTGTGGAATCTTACTGTCAGGAACCATATGTATATCCTTGCCTACCCAGTACCTGGACTAGATGTCAAGGCAGAGTGACCGACACAGGCACGCAATCCATAGTTGAGAAATAAAGAGCATAAATTTCTCCTAACCCAATTTGCTTCTCCCTCGACCTGCACTGAAATTATTCAAGTGCCATGAGCAAAATCACAGATTATAATAATAGAACCTGCAGGCCAATGATAATCGAGCCTGTAAGTGTGTAAAACCTAAATTCTATTTCTAGTTTCAAAACAATCTCCTTTCACAGACCCTCCAGATGCAGAAAGCAAAGCGCATGGCAATTCAGGCCCAGTTCTAGAACTTGTCCAGGGCCCCTGAAAAGAGAGCAAAGCATTACGATGAGCCCCACCCCCAAACACGGGGGGGTGGGGGGGAGAGGGAGATAGATGTTCTCTGACTGTCCTCCTATTTATGAAACAAAACATCTTAACAAGGTACTTCATGCCTCTGATCCCAGAGCTTGGAGGCTAAGACTGGAGGACCAAGAATCCCAGGTCAACCTTTGAACAAGAGTTCAAAATGAAAGAACAAGAAAATCAACAAAGAAACAGAAGCTCTCTCAGCTGATCTAGGCAAATATGAAGACAAGAGATCAATTCAGTTGTCATACTTGACACTACAGATCACTGAGATGAGGGTCACCGCAACAGCAGCTGAGAGCAAATTCTTTCCATATGTTAAAGAAAATAACAAGTGGTTATGGAGCTGGGCATGGTGACCCATGGCTTTAGTCCTAGCCTTCAACCTCAGCACCCAGGAAGAGGCAGGCAGATCTGAGTTCAAGACCAGCCTCATCAATAAGGTGAAGTTCCAGGAAAGCCAGAACTACATAGAAAAACCCTGTCTCAAAAACCCAAAACAAAGTTTAAAACAAAAACAATGGGCTGGTTCTTCCCCTTCAGAAACCCAAAGCAATAAACAAATAAACAAACTCACTTGGAGAGCATGCAGTCTCTGGTCAAAAGTGGTCACCATACAACCCAAGTTTTACTTTGAAATAGCACTCAGGAGCTGCCAACGACGTTGACATGGGTGTCCACAGGAGAAGTACAGGAGCATCCGACCAGCTGGCAGGCAGAAGACCAAATTCCTTCCTCCTCCTACAGTTAATACGACCTATTCTCTGAGGTCACCTTCCCCAGAGTGACACCTTCTGAAAATTCTCTTTGTCCATGGGTTTTGCCTACGCCCCCCCCCAGTCTTTCCCACAGTTGTGGGTCCCTATGTTTTATTTTAGTGTCTCCCTACACCACCCCCCTTTCTAGGAACATCCTAGAAGACAGCTGCTTTGCTGTCTGGGCAAGTTGTGTACTCCGGGTCTCCAGTCACCCCTTCTGACCATCGTAGAGGGCCAGATGGTCTAACTCACCACATCTAGCAGGTAGTAGGTCTAACTCCCTACTCCCGGCAGAATGAGCTGTTTCATCTTTCATCGAAAATGGTAATGAAATGTCCTGTCTTTAGAGGATAAAATAAGGTCTGAAATTTCTGCTGAGTATGATGGCACACACCTTTAATATTATTCCGGAGACAGAGGCAAGAAAAACTGAGTTCAAGGCCATCATGAGAATCTATCTCAAAAAAAAAAAAAAAAAAGTTAAGTTTTCTCTGGAGAGATGGCTCAGCTGTTAAGATCGCCCGCTGCTGTTCCAAGGGTCCTGAGTTCAAATCCCAGCATCCAGATGATGGCTCACAACCATCCCTAATGAGATCTGATGCCCTCTTCTGGGGTGTCTGAAGACAGCTACAAGGGAGTGAGTGGGGCCAGAGCGAGCAGGGCCAGAGAGAAGAAAAAGTGTCTGAAGACAGCTACAGTGTACTTACATATAATAAATAAATAAATCTAAAACGAACAAACAATTTGCCTAAATTATACAAAGCTAGAGAAAACTACATGCCATTCCCAATGTTTGAAACCAACTATGAAGCATATGCTAAGGTATGTTTTGTTAAATCAAGGCTGAATTAACATTGAAGCTGGGCCTACCTTACTGAACCACAGTACCATGTATATTTTAAATGAGCTTTGTGGATAAGTTCTAAAATAAATATGCTTTTGACTCACTTGAAATTAAGGTAACAAGGGCTAGCGTAGAGATGTGGCTTGGTGGCAGAAGGCTTGCCTGGTGTGGACAACCCTCCATTCCCCAGCACAACAAAACCAAGAAGCAAGAGTACCCAGCCCCATTTTCCCTTCTTACTGCCACACACAGCAAACACGTACTTTATTTTAAAATCACTTTTCTGAGGAAAAAGTAGAAGTCTTTTGGTTGCATTTAATTTTTTTTTTAAAAGGCAAGGTCTCACTATGTAGCCCAGGCTAGCCTGTAATTCTCTTCATAGACCAGGATGTCCTTGAATTTAGAGATCTGCATGCCTTTGCATTCTGAGTACTTGGCTTGAAGGTAGGTACCACCATGCCTGCCAGGCTAGCAAGTACTCCCATACCACACTCAGTCAAGGTAACAGTGGATCTTGGGTCACTAAAGGACAGATATAGCCTTGGGACATATCACAAGGAACTTCTGAACAAAGCTGGCTGGAATTCTTAAGCATTCATACCTCATTATTTTATCAGTCTCAAGGGCTTTTCTACAGGTGCTTCCATTTCATCCCTAGGCAACAGATGGCCTAAGGTGTAGGGTTAGGAGATATACCTCAGAAAAGCTAGGGATCCCAAGTCTGTTAAAGGACGTCAAAATAGGTGGTTATGGGTACACTCTCCAAAAGTAGGTTCATGTTTGTCAACAAAACTTGGATCCTGAATGAACTATTGACAACTGCAGATACCCATTACAGGGTAACTCTCTAGTGAACAACATTTACAACCAGCTTAGATGCCAAATCCACACAGACGCTAGGTTCATAGTGGGGTGTAGGCCTCTCCTAGGCCACTCAAACACTGTTCGCGTAGTACTTTAAGTATCTAAATTTTCCAGGTTTAAATTTCAAAATTTATTATTTTAAATCCAGTTTTAATTTTTTTTTTTCATTCCTGCTAAGCATCTCCTCCTACGCTACTGTTTATTCTGAGAAAAGGCAATATGGAGCACAGGCTAGCCTTGCCATTATGTAGCAGGAGAGATGACCTTGCCTTCATCTCATTAAAGTGTGAAGTAGGATTATAGGCTTTGGCTAGAAAAGCATCTTTGGCCTCCACATCCTCCGTTCAGCTCTTCATCAAATATAGGTTTGCGGAAAGGTAGTTTTAGTTGTGGTGGGATTTATGGACCAGTGATGTAAGAACATACAGGATCCCAAGCAAGAGATGGAAAGCCATGTACTCCTCCCAGTGTGGGACTAGAGTTGCCTAGGGCATGTCAGGGGTGTCCCACGGGATGTTCGGTTCTACCAATCAAGGCTGAGAACATCTGGGCAGTGGGTCTTTAATCTCAGCACTCAGGAGGCAAAAGCAGGCAAAGATCTTGGAGATCAAGGCCAGCCAGGTGTTTACAAAACTAGTTACAAGGACAGCCAGGACTACACAGATAAACTCTGTTCTGGAGAGCCAAGATGGGGCTTTGGGGCTTTGTGGGCTTACCTGGGATGAGTGGCCTCAGAGACAAGCACTAACCAAATCTTGAGTGATAGTAAGCCTTCTTCTCTGAGAGGCCATCTTATGGGTGGGTCCAACTCAGGCACCTGGGGTGACTATGCAGCAGATATGCCCTCCCCCAGGAAGCAAGAATCTTCCTTAGGAGATGGCTACTGGCTGCTCAGCTCTGGAACCCCATGGAACTTTCTGGGAGTCAGATTGCAGCGCTTCACTTCGTGGCAAGAGCACAGGGGACACGCCTGCGTGCCAGCCTCCAGTGTGTACCAACTCAGCGGAAAACACTCAGTCTGGTTCCAAAAAGATTTCTGTCAGTTAGGGAGAAGAGTTAACAAAGTAAAACCCGCAGACTGCTTGGGTGGTGGGTGGCCTGTCCGCCATCAGAGTCTAAACCAGACAAACAACCACTCCACCTGAACAAGTTTTGGCTCCCTTGTGGAATTCTGAGGTTAAATCTTTATCTTTGGCACTGGAAGATCTAAGGGAGAGCCCAGGATACACACAGCAGACACACAAGTTTACTGTCCAGGGAAACATTGATGCAACTATCTAAAACAGGGCATCAGGTGATCTAGTCACCACGTGACTGGATCAGGTGATGGTGCAGTCATGTGACCAGGCATCACATGACCGAGGGTTGTGTGGTTCTGACAAAGTACTAAGTTGGAAAATCAGGTCATTGAAAGGAACCCTGATTTGGGCAATCCAGAGAGTCCTAGCTTGGATCTTACCCGAAGCTTCTTTCCTTGAGCCCTTTGCTCATAAAGGAAGCGAAGTATCAACTAAAATAAGTGAAAACCCACCAGCTCTTCAGACTTGTGTGTAAAGGCCTGGTGAGGTAGCTCAGTGGGTGACAGCACTTGCCAGCAAGCCAAACAACCTGGATTTGATCCTAGGGATCCACACACATCACACATCGTTCGTTAAGAGAGAATTGATTCCCATGTTGTCCTCGGACCTTCACACCTGCACCACAGCATCCAAGGCCCACACTCAAATGTAACTTAAAACAACCACAATAATCTATGTTTCCATCTCGTCTGAATACTGTTCAAAAAGCTCAGACCATGGACAACAAATTGTTCCTACTCCCTTTAGAAACTAGAGGAAAAGAAAGCCACTCGGTTGCTCCCCACTAAAAGCCTATTTTTAAAAAGCTCTCGAGACTTTTCACGTTTCACCTATGCCAGGCACATACTTCTTAACCAAATAAACATTACAGGTCAAGAAAAATGTGTTTTTAAAAAAGATAAAATAAAAGGGGAATTAATTTTTAAAACAAAATTAATTCCTAAGATTTACTTAGCACCACATTCCAGTCTCAGAATTAGAAAAGCCGGAGACAGAGAAGCCACCCAAGTCTCAAGGTCTCTGGAACCTTCCTACCTTTTATGTCATATCAAGTCCACTTACCCTCCCCATTTCTGCATCTACAGGAACAGAGTTGTCAGAAACTAGCCTTCCAACTGCTCTTGCAGGCACAGGTGAAATCCATTTATAATGGCCTCTTCTCCCAGTAGGTGTGGCCTTCAAAATGCTAATTTCAAAATGCCACTCCCAGGCTCTTAGATACCTCAGGCATGATGCTCTAGCCCTGCCTCCCCTTTTTATCATGCAGTCCTTGGATTCTTGTTTTGGTTTTTCCTTCCTTAGAGACATTTCCTCTTACAACCCCAGGGCCTGAGAGAAAGTTATTCCCCAAAGTACTCTCTGTGATCTTTCAGGTACTTACTTAGGATGGTTTTCCTGACCTGTCACCCAGAATCCTCCACTGACCCACATCCCTCTGTCACGTTAACTTACACCACAGACATCAATGATATATTGCCAGACATGCCAGTTTGTATGTGGTATGTCTGCTTCGAGGCTATAAGCTAAGCTATGTGTCTTTCTCTCCCACTATAAAGCCTGGATGAGTATCCCTGTCTTCATATAGGACATAAATATTTCTGTATGGTAAGAAAATATCAAACCAAAATACATGGGATTTGTAAAAGTGATGGAATGACCTGTTTTCCAAGGACAGGGAATTGATACTGCATTGCCTGATACAGTATTTAGCTTTGTTGTTGTTAAGACAGATCTCTATGCAGACCAGGCTGGCCTTGTACTCACAGAGATCCTCTTGCTTCTCTCTGCCAAGTACTAAGATTAAAAGTGTGAGCCACCATGCCCAGCCTGACGCAATCTTTAAAGAGAGATGTTAAGCCTCAACTTGGCTCCTGAACGTTGTTCAATGAAACCTGGTTTTTACAGTGTAGATACAAACTAAGGGGCGAAGGTAAATATCTTAGTGGTAGAACATTGCAAAGCACTGCATTCATCACCAACAATGCACTCTATCCATAAATATCCAATTCAGAGAAGTGTAAACTGAGCATCCCTCAAGTTCTACTTGATATTCAGGTCTGGTACTCCATATCTGAGATCCCAGCACTGAGAATTAAGCAGGAGAACTGAAAACTCAGGGCCAGCCAGTACTACACAGTGAAATCCTGCCTTGTGACTCAAAAAAATAAAAGAGAATTTTTTTGCATGCCTGTTTCAGGGTAAAGCTATAACTCAGAGACAGAGGTCCTTGCCCAGCCTGTGCAATGCCCTAAATTCAATACCTAGGAAGACATACAAAGGTAAGTTATACTAGATTTCAAACTTCAAGTGCTTAGCCAAATACACAGATTTAATTAACCACTCTACAGGAACCATTTGGAGCTGTTCACCAAACACTTCTATAAAATCATTCTCCAAACAATTAAATGTCTTATAAAAGAGAAAATGGCTTTTCAAAAATTTTACTTTCATTACTGGAGAGACAGCTTGGCAGGTAAAGAACACTGGCTGCCCTTCCAGAGGATCCAGGTTCAATTCCCAGCACCCACATGGTGGCTCACAACTGTCTGTAGCTCCAGTTCCAGGGGCTCTGACACTCTCATACACACATGCAGACAAAACACCAATTGCACTAAATAAGAATTAGTAAATCATTAAAAAATATTTTTACTATCTAATCCCAGTACCCCCTAGCTTTTTAAAAGCAGGATCTGAGTCCGAAGCCAAAACCTGGGCTTCACAGAAAATTCCAGGACAGCCAGAGCTGCATAGGGAAACCCTGTCTCAAAAAATAAAAACTGTACTTTTTGACAGCATCTAGCAGATCTGTCCGACCTACAGCAGGCAGGTTAAGCATTCATTGAAGACTAAAAATAGGTGTGCATTACTGGAGGGCCAAGCCATGTTCTTGCACACATTTGGCAGTATCACAATATTTTTTGGTTGTTTCTTTGACACAGGGTCTCATGTAGCCCACGCTGACTCTGAACTCTCTCCCCCAGAGGATAACCTTGAACTCCTGATCTTGCTTCCATCTCCCAAATTCAAGGATAACCGGGATAAGTAAGTTACCATGCCTGAGGTAATCAAGCCTTCAGACTTCATCCTCATAAAGGATGCTGTAAATTGCTGTTCTTTAATGTCTGGCTTTGGGGGGATATATTCATTCATTCATTCATTCATTCATTCTCTCTCTCTCTCTCTCTCTCTCTCTCTCTCTCTCTGTGGTGTGTGTGTGTGTGTGTGTGAAATTATTTAACAAGGAAACCCATATGCATGGTTTTATATTGTGGTTTGTTTTTCTTGAAACAGGGTATCACACTCCAAGCTTGCCACAAACTAGCTATGGAGCCAAGGATGACCTTGAACTTTTGATCCTCCTCTCTCCAGTTTCTGAATTCTGGATATGCAATTCAAGGCTTCTGGATGGAAGCTAAGCAAGTGCTCTCCCAACTGAGACCATGCTGTTTTTGATACCCCTACTCCAATTCTAGAACATCTATTGCTAAACAGAGTGCCTATCTTCTAAAGATGGTTAAGACTGAGATGATTTTGATATTCAGAAGCATTTCTTTCATAGCAGTTTCATTCAGCATAAAGGAGAGTCCCCTGAAATAATGACAGGTCATTACTCTGACCTATAACTAATAGCTACCAAGCATGTGTAGGTATACACACACAAATAAGAGAGGAATGAAGGAAGAGCCATATCCTCTATGTTTCTGGTTTGGTGTTTTGTTTTAAGTCCAAGAAGTAATGGGGGGGAAAGAAGTTGAATTATACACAGAACAAAACTCCTATTAACTCATACCACTAATGAAGCAAAACTCTAACTAAGCAGAGAAAATGGCCCACCCCTTGGAACGCTGAATGATGTGGTCTTTGATCTGGGTGCCCATCTGTCCTATTTAATGTAAACTTTAAACCAAGAGCCATGAAAAGTGCTATAATTAGTAAAGCCCCACGGTGTGACCGTTTTTTAGAGCATTCACAAAGTCCTTTTTTTTTTTTCCTTTACTGAGACAACTTTTATTTTAGGACTTTGGAAATCCAAGACTCCCCTACCAATATGCACCTAGAACCAAACCGTGGTGCGAAGGGCATGCAGAAAAACGTATGTCTTTTCCTCTGCTGAATGTGCAGCACTGTTTAGGCCTCAGTTCCAAATTACATATGGCTCTTCTCCAAAACCTTTTGGGTTTTGTATCAGAACTCAGCGCACACTAAGGCATGAGCACCAACTAAGCCATCATCAGGCTAGGGATGGGGTTGGGGTTGGGGATGGGAAATGTTCCTGAGGTGGGAAAACACTGGGGAAAGAGGGGTGATTCTGTAAGGAGGACCTAACATTCCCCAAAGACAGGGTTTGGGGAAAAAAATAAGAAAAGATTTTAGCTGGAGAAGGGCTGGAGACGCAGCAGGAAGAACCCAGGTGAATGCAGAGAGAAATTATTCAGAAGGGCAGAAGGTGAAGTGGGGCTGGCAAGAGCTGAGGCTACAGAACACATGTCGAAGCAGCTGATGGAGGAAGGTCCTTGTGGGCCATGTGGAGACACTTGGATTTCTTCCTGTAGACACAAGGAGCCAAGGACTGTTCAGAAGCAGGCAAGACAATACACACCACTCTGTGGACAGGGCAGGGTGAACTGCAGAAGGGAGGAACTGGTCACAGGAAATTAACTTAAGAGGCATTTGCAACACCCTCGAGGGGTTCTGCCCAAGGTGGGGCCAGCCACCGAAGACAGTGGGGTGCCTGGTCTGGCTGCTGGAGGACACTGTATCCTTCTGATCCCTTTCTAGAAGGGAGGGAGGTGGCTTTTATTTTCACAAGCACCTGCAGGACGAGCTGCCTGAAGGTCCCAGCTCTGGCAAACGTTCTAAAAGAGCTGGGAGTTGTCAGTTCAGTGAGAGAGGTCGGCTGGAAAACACCAGAGCGCGCTGGATGCAAGAGGACTCATCCCCAGGCAAGGTGTCTGCTAAGCTGTGGCACTGAGTGCCCTTAGCACAGCTGGTCCACTGGTGTGAGAGATAAAAGCTATGGTCCAGAGGCACACAAGTCCAGAGCATCACAAACCTCCCTGTTCTGGAATACTGGCTCCTTTATTCTCCTCAGGACTTGGGCCTTGTCTCCTGTCTGAGTGAGACACACAGAGCAGGGGCAGAGAAAAGGGTAAGGCTCGAAGCAAGTGGTATGTATTTGTGTCCCCTGACAGTTCTAGACACTTCCATCTGGGGTCCCATACAACAACCACTTCCTCTCTCCCCCCATCCCTGTGGACCCTCCTTGTGCCATAAGATAGCCCACCCTCCTCTCAAGAGGAGGCATCTGTGCCAAAGACTCAGAAAAACTGCCCTTCAATAAAAGACAGATGATTATGTAAGAATTTTACAAAAATTTGAGAAACAAAATGGAGAGAGACTGAGTGCCCAAAAGCATCAAGCAAGTAGGAGCTAGTTCAAACACTTAAAAAAAAAAAGTATACTCCACATAACTTACAAAATGAGGGAGTCCTGACAGAAGGGCAGCTGAAAAATGTGATGGTAAAACTGAGCCATCTACAAGGGAAGCTTCCTATCAGTGAATCAAGGTTGTTTTAGAAGCAGATGAGTCCTGGGACTGACAGTAACTAACAGGGTTTTCCAATCTATTTAACACCACTCACCGATTGCTCCACCCTCAAACTGTCTGTGATACTTTGAACCTGCCAACCGAGCTCCCTTACAGGCATGTAATAAAGAGCTTACCTGCTGTATGGAATTTCTCCACACGGAGTACATGTGATATGGAGTGTACCCCCCCACCCCCACCCCCACCCCGTAGTACTAGTGATCTAACTGAGGGCTTTGAACAGACTCAGCAGAGTAGAGCTGGATCCTGAGCCAACTACTGGAAAGTAGATTTTTTTTCCCTACCTTGGCTCGCAGATTTCTGAGGCTGAATGGATAATCAACAGTCTCCACTGCACGGGAGTGGAGGGAGGCTGCCCTGAGCTTTGTAGGAGGTGTACTGGCAACTCTTGTCTCTGTCTCTGTCCCTTAAAGGTTTAACAACCATGCCTTTGAAGAGTAAGCCCTAGGGTTGGCTGGCTCCTGTCTTTCTCCTAAAGCCCATCCCTAAGTGAACCCCATTAAGAAGAATCTGCTTGTCATGTCTGCTCCCCACACTGGAAGCAAAAGGTGCAGTCCCCACTCCACCCCCAATGAGAGAAACTTGAAGGTAAATTCAGCCAGAGGTAAAGGAACTGTACAAAATTCTGGGAAGGATATCTGGAGTGGATACCCACAACGCTTCCTGAACTCAGAATATACCACTTTCTTCCATTTATAGCTTTTGACTTTCTGGAACATAAATTTTATCCTTTCCAACAACGCTGGGAGGTAGAAAAGGTGTGGATAATAGCATTCATCAGTAGCAGTGGAGCCAATGGGGTTTGTGTTTGTTTAATTCCCTCACACCTTCAAATTCAAACAGAGAATTACCTCCAAAAGGGTCTGACCTTATTTTTAAACACCACCACAGAACGAGAAACCCACAGTATATATTAAATGCTGATTCCTCAAAGCCAAGCTGCCTCCAACCAGCAGCTGTGTTCAGTGCTGGCCTGAAGTTAGGAATCAGGGGTTAGGATGGACCTAGCTGTAAATCCTTGTTGCTCTGAGTATAAACTTAAAGAATTTTTTGCTAAGCGGTCTTCACAATCAGAGGCTGACACTTAGCCTAAAATGCTAAAGGGGGAGGGAGGTGTAAAAGTAACTCAACTACTAGCCTATCAGAAGCTTTTGTAACAATCCTTCTTGGAAAGGGGGCGGGGCATAAAAGGATGAAATACCAAGCAAGCTCAGGGGAAAAACAAATAGAGCATTTAAAAGCTTTATCTAATTACCCCCACAGAGACTTTTTCTCTTCAGTCTGGCTGTCTGACAAAACCAGTAGGGGATTTCATTCTCCTTCTTCACCCGGGTGAGTTGGTGAGCTCCTCCACCCCAAGGAGCCCTCAGGTGAATTGGTCACAGAAGCCGCCAGTCCCTGGGCTCTGGCCTTCACAGAGGTTTTCAAATTCCCTCAGCATTAGTTTGCCTGAATCACACAGAACAGTCTCCGCCCTCCCACTGCTTTGTCTGAAGCACCTATTTATTCACAAGCAGTCACCTTTACTGATGGGCAGGCAGACGGCTAACCTGCAGCCGGCAGGCTTGTCCAACCAGGGATGCTTGATCACAGCTCCTTGTACCCCTCCTCTCTGCCCCTCCCCCCCTCAGCTGCCACCGAGCAGGGTGAAATCTCCAGGCTCGCTCAGCTGCCCTTCAGACCACGTTAGGCACCCAAGGGACGTGACAAGAGAGACCTTGAGAAAAGCTGGGCTGATGACACAGCCCAAGGAGACTAACTGCTAACTAGGAAAAGCTCCTCCCCGTCTTCCTCATTCTTCTACCTCTGCAGTAAAGAAAACACCAGCAGCCAGGTTTCCCTTCCTGGGTCGGCTTGCCATGTAGGAGTGGGGAAGTTAAAAAGTAAATGATGCATTTCAGAAAGCACATCTTATACTTCCCTCCGGGTTCAGATGGTACAGCTTTTACTTCGGCTCTATCCCCAACCCCTGGGCATGGAAATCATTCTCTGACCCCTGAACGCATTGAAAGAGGTACTTGATTGTTTCTACCCTAGAAGCACAATCTAAGTCTTAAAGTTGAGAGGGAGAGAGAGAGAGAAAGAACCTGTCTATCAATCTCTTAATTATATTTGAATATAAAAAATATGGCTCAACAAGGCCTGCTTGATAGGTCAGGAAAACACACATAACCTTGAGGCAGAGAAGCTGCTGGCTTTACAGCCGGCCTGCCACCCAACAGAAGCAATAGTTTCCAGCCACCAGTTCACCCCAATTGCATCTTTCATCTCCATGAAAAATTTCAAAAACATTGAAATACACTTAAGACAACACACAAGCTACAATACTTTTGCCTTCTAACATATGTTCAGCCCTTCCAAATATATTCTAAACCTAGAGTACTTATTTTTATTTATTTATCTTTTTAAAGAAAAAGGTTATCTATGAGCTGGGTGGAACAGACAGAGCCAGAGAAGTAGGGTAACATGGACCAGGAACAGCCACATCCACAATCTAATCTAGGAGGAAAGAAAGCCATTGTCTTCTCATCAGTAGGGACTATATTGTAGTTACTATTGATACTTTATTGCACTTCTATCTTTTGAATGCAAATATGTTTAATAAAATACAATGGAACAAGCTGGGCAGTGGTGGCACATGCCTTTAATCCCAGCACTTGGGAGGCAGAGGCAGGTGGATTTCTGAGTTCGAGGCCAGCCTGGTCTACAGAGTGAGTTCCAGGACAGCCAGGGCTACACAGAGGAACCCTGTTTCAGGAAAAACAAAACAAAACAAAACAAAAAAAACCCCAATGGTACAAACATCAAACATCACTTTGTGGATTGTGTAGAATTTCCAAAGCAAACATAAAAATCCATTATTAATGCAAAAGCAGGTGAAGGTATACATGAGTAAAAAGAGGGAAGCTCACCCTCTTACAGACAAGAAAGTCCTCCAGACAGACTGCCATCTGACACCACTGCGCGGAGGCAAGAGAATCCTGAGAATCCTGAACTTCAATTAAAGACACTTAGGAAAGAAAGATTATTTGAATATAATAACAAGAACAAAAGCCAACTTTAACATGCTACCTTCCTAGATCAAAGAGCATGGAAGACCCAGAAATTAATTAAACCTAGTAAATAATGTAAAACAGGGAAGGACTCCTTTTCAAACAAGGCTTCAGTTAATTTTAGCATCCTGTTTAGCTGCTTAGCAACCCTTATCCTATGACCTTCTAAGCACCACCTACTTTTCAGAAGGATAATGAATAGAAACATCAAAAGGACCCACTTCTAACTGCTTCTAGAGAGCCTGCTTAACCAATTTCTGTAAAAGTTTATATTAACTGTGCCATACAAACCCTAGGAGGATAGAATTCTTTTCAAATTCATTAACCAGGAAATTTACTTAGCTGAAGCTATTAAGTGATGTTAGCAAGTGAGCACACAATAGCAAGAAAGACTTCAAGACAGACCTAGGAAGTGAACCAAAACAATACAGCTCAAAACAGAAATGTGAAAAACAAACAAACAAACAAACAAACAACAACAAAGAGACAACAGAGAAAATCGCTAACAGCTGCTAGCTAGTGCCTGATTTAGGGGTAGATAAGCAATTAACAGCTGTTGATCAGAGGAAGACTAATACACTTTGGCTTAATTTCCCTCCTTCCTACCTGGACTGGATGCAAAAGAGCTCTCTCAGATGGTTCTGCCTGAAGAAATCTAAAATAAAGGCCCCTTCCATCAAAAGGTCACTTGCTCGATGATGTAAATGGTTAGGAATGGACGCACCACCTGTACCAGCTGAGTCAGACAAATGCTTCCCATCACGTCCACCGTAAGGGTTATACTGCCTGAGTTTCTGATGAGAAATAAAGTGGTATCCAGGGAAACGGCCGAGAATAATATTCCATGTACCACTGAGCATCAGCAGCATTTCTTAGTGAGTAAAGCATTTCTTAAAAACAAAACATGCTGAAAGGGCAACTATCTTACCTTTAAAATACTTTGTAAGACTGAGACAGTGTGAGTTAATTAACCCAAAAAACGGAGAAAGGGAAATAATTAAATCAAAGTACTCCTCTCTCCCTTTCTTCTGTAAAAATTGGGGAAGGTTTTTTTTTTTTTCACACATTTAAAACTTGATTAGAGCCATTCATATGTTTAATTCAGTGTAACCAAATACATCAAAGCAAGGCCCATCAGTAGATACCCCCAATGGGCAGAGTTTAAAAACAAAACAAACAAAAAAGGCAACTCTAAACCTCTAAAACGAGTCCACCCTTGCACATCTGAAGAGTATATTCAACTCCTTCCGCAAAAACTCTATGGATTCTTTAAGGGCGTACAGAATTTTCTTAGGAGTTTTAACGAACACTTTAGCCTCCAACTCAGACTTCCGGGTTAAATTACAAACTATACCTGCCTGCTCAAGAAAGCATCAAACCTAGAGGATGTTAAAAGACATCAACACATTCTTTTCGTGGCTGTTCTCATTTCTCCACCTTCCACGCCAATTAACTATTGCACAACAACTCGTACACAGACACAGACCACCCTATTATCTCAAAAAGTAATCTCACATCTTGGGGATGCACAAGCAACAAGTCCACCTTTGCAGAATCATTTGCAAAAATAATTTGCCAACTTCCAACCAACTTTCTTCCCATAGGCTCTAACAAGGATATGCTTAGCGCTAAACTCTAAAACAAGACCGAATCTTGAGTAGTCTAATGATGGAAACCTGAGGGTAAGGTTTTCGACACCCCAACAAAAGTTGCTTTTTATTCACCCCTGTATCGGTCTCGACCACCACCACCACCACCAGCAGCATTCTCCAAAGAAGAAAATCTCCTCCGAAATGCCCCGAATGTGTGCTGCTGCTGGCTCTGAAGCCGTGTAGAATTTCGTAATGGAATGTGAACTGCTCGTCCGGATCTGGGCTCACGTTCTATCTCTTAACCAGTAAGGAGCGAGGGAGGGCAAATCTGCTGAGCAAGGAAAAATAACTTTCCTCCTCTTTTATAACCCATCACGGATGCACCACGGACGAGGGCAGCTAGTAGCACGCGGCGCCTGTCAAGCGGTCGAGCCCGAGCCCAGTGGGGTCCCCACGCCCCTAGACCTCAGCCGACTGCCCGCGGGCACCGTCGCCGCGCCCCGCACTCAGCCAGGGCCAGAGAGCGGGTCACATCCTCGATGCGACCCTCGCCCTATACAGAAAACACACCGCCTCCCAGGGAGGGGGCCGGCGACGGGAAGGACCTCCCCTGCTCCTTAGCAACCATTAAGGTCGCAGTTTCCTAAGAGACCGCGAACGGGGAGGGGGCGCGGAGAGCTGGGCCTGATGGGGCGCCCGTGCCTCTCGTAGTCGTCGGTGCCCTCCCCCCGGGGGACACCGGTTTCCCCCACCCTCCTCGCTCCGCTGTGCAGGCGGGGGTGTGAGGAAAAAGCGAAGCCCCAGAACTCCAGAAAAATTGGTCCAGCGGGTGGCGGACAAAAGTTTCCGAGCGCGCTCCACAGCTGGGCGGTGGGGCGGGCGCCGGCCCCGCCTCGGATGCTCCCGGCCTCCTTCCTGTGCTCGTGACGGCGCCGGGCGCGAGCCCCCCCTCCGCGATGCAGGCTCGCCCCAGGCCGGGGGCTCCCCCAAAGCTCGTACCCACCCAGCCTCAGAGTCACCAACAATACGCGTCAGCGCGGCCCGGGTCGCCGCCTCCCCTCCTCCCCAGCGACGGTGGTCCTTCGCAGCCCCGCCGCCAGCCGGGAGCCCGCAGAGGGCTCGGGGCTGCCTGCCGCCCCTCCCGACCGGCGCCGTCCGCCCGGGAGGATCAAAGTCCGCAGAGCAGGGCGCGGCGGATGCTCCCACCAAACAGCCCCGAACGCACGGCCCCCGCGCCTGCACCCCGGGTGGGCACCCCCGGATACCTTGCGGCGGCGGGCTGGCTCCGTCATCTCCGTGCTTCCCGACCCGAGAGGGACTAGAAAGTATGTAGGAGAAAAGTTTCCCCTCCCACATGGGGGGGAGGATGTCGGGGGAGAGAGGGCGGAAGATGGAGAGCAGCGCTGGGAAGATGTTTCTGGCCCGCGGTGCGCGCACCATCCGAGTCCCGGCAGGGCTGGTTAAAAATAAACTCGGCGGCGCGGGTCGGGCCGGATTCCTGCGCTCGGACGGCTAATATGGATGCGCATCAGGTCCTGCTGGCGGGGCGCTGCGGCGGCTCGCGCTAGGAGCTGGTTGGCAGAGCCGGCAGCTCGGGAAGGGGAAAGGAGCGGAGGAAGGGGAGGAGGAGGAGGAGGAGCGGCCGGGCGCTCAGCCCGAGGGGAGAGGGCTGCCTAGCTCATCCCGGCTCCCCTACCCCCCAGCCCCAACCGAGCGCATGCTGCCAGCCGTGGGGTGCGCGGGTCCTTTCTGCCAAACGCCGAGTTTCAGAAGAACACCGCGCTCTGCACACTTCACCCTCCCCATCCCCAAAAAGTTCTTTTAAAGGTCGCTCCCGCAGTGCCCCGGACATCTCGCAGCCACCCGAGTGCCGCAAGCGGGGACCCGGGACGCGTACTTACGGCCCGGCAGGGTGCTGGGCTCCCAGGCATGATGCGGTGGGGACCGGTGGGCTTCGGGGAGAGAACGAGGAGAGATGCAAACTTGTTCCGGAAAAGGAATCAAAATGGCGTTTCTGGATGTGCAAAGTTCATCAACTCCGCAGTCACTTCCCCTCCTCCTCTTCTCCCATAGGGAGGGAGGTGGGCGAGGAGCTGGCGACCCCGTTGCCCTAGCCGTCTTCCCGGCCCCCGCCTCGGCCCCCCGCCCCGCTTCCTCACCCGCACGCTCGGAGACTCGCTCTCCCCCTCTCACCCTGATAAGTAGACACATCACGTGTTGCTCCTGCGAGTCTCCTGGGGACGTGTTACAGAGCTGCCGCAGCAGCCGCGGCAGAACGAGCTGGGGGAGTCGAGAGGACCGCGGTACCCGGCTGTCCGTGTCGTCACCCCCGCCTCAGTTTTAACTAGGCAACTACAGTTGCCACTATCCCGGGATGAGTGGAGGTGGAGTCCCTACCTCACCCCCTACTGCAGCCCCAAGTTTGCCCCACGCCCTCCCTAGGCGCCCTGGGCCAGGGGCGGGCCTGGCAGCCAGAGGGGAAGGGTCTCGGCCGCTACAGCTGAGCGCAATTCCGACCCACCCAGCGCTCACTGGTGGCCACTATCTCCAGCCACCGCGCCCCCTCCCCTCCAGCCCCTCACTGCCAGTGGCTCTCAGCCCGCGGCTTTCCATCACTTTACAACACGGTTTGTTTCACTATTTTAACAGAGGCAGAGATGCAGAGAGGAGCTTGGGGGACGCCTGGGAGGCCCGAGAGAGGGTAGTGTGGTGACGGTGGACCCCAGATCCAGCGCCGCTCCCCTAAATCTGAAAGCGGTGTCCCAACCGCACAGTTCCTTCTGTACGCGGTCCTCGCCCTGCATCCAGGTGGGGCGAGTAGAGGATGGGGCCGGAGATTAAAGAGCAGGCGCTTCACCCCGCCCCCAACCTCTTGCAGTTTCTCTCCCAGGTTGGTCCTTCCCACCAGCGCAGCGACTTAGGAGAGTGCTTCTCTTCGAACAAACGCAAGGGCCCTAGACTTTTATCGCTTTGACTTCTCTCCTGCTCTACACATGATGCTTCAGCGGAGGCAGCCTGCCCGCGAGGGGCCTAAGGATGGCGTCTACCGCCACCTTGTCCCCACCCCGCGACGGAATGGCTGGTGCTGTGTCATCCATGTCTCCCTTCTAGGCGTCAGGGAAGCCACATGCAATATCTCTTTCTCTCAGAGGGCTCCTGTTTCAACTGTGAAAAGCATGGGTCCTCCTGCGAATTTCTCTCTATTCCCCCGGGCTCCTGAAGCCACCACAGTACCTTGGCCCAAGTTATCACAGGGCCCAGGGAAGCCAGGCCTCAGCTGTGCTTCTTCCTCCATAAAGCAGCTGACATGTTTCCAACCAGTAAGCCGGTTTCTACTTAGGTTCCAAAAGGGACTTGTTCTCGGTTTTGGAGACATCTTCATAATAGTTACACACACATACACACACACACACACACACACACACCCCAATTCTGAAGATAAAAGCACAGAAAATAGGACTATACAAGTATGCATTTGGGACACTTAGTTGATGTTATATACACGCAGGAAGCTTGCTACATGCTATTTGCTATGACCTTTGCCCTGGCTCCACCCTACCGGCTCGTCTTGGAATGCCTGAACACCCTACAGTTGTAAAGCTTATTATGGGGCTTTAATTTGAAGTCTTCCTTCTAATGTACTCAAGTTTTGGGGGGCTGACAACAGAAGTGTCTATCTGAGGATAGAATGAATAAATGAAGCCTGGCCAAAATAGAATACTCTAGAACTTAAGAAAAACAGTTGGACCATTACCCCTGACTTGAGATAAGTAGGCTAAACCACAGACTGGGAGGGAACTGTTTGACTTCCAGTCATCAAAAATAAGTTTTCAGAACCTGTTACATTTCCCAGGGTCTACTGTTTACAGAGCAAAACTCTATCTAGTGAAATTTTTAGCAGTGGCATTTTTTTTTCTTTCTTTTCTTTTCTTTTTTTTTTTTTCTTTCTCTCCACAAAGTCTCCAGGCTGGCCTTGAACTTATTAGCTGAGGATGACCTTGAACTTATGGCCCTAGTATCATTGTGCCCCGTTTGTGACATGCTAGCGTGGGCTTCAGGCAAGTACACTACCAGCCTTAGTGTTTCCACCTTTTTTTCTTTTTTTTTTTTCTTTTTGGTTTTATTTTTGGGACAGGGTCTCACTCTGTCGCTCTGGCTGTCCTGGAACTCACTTCGTAGACCAGGTTGGCCCAGAACTCACAGAGATCTACCTGCTTCTGCCTCCCAAGCGTTGGGATTAAAGTTGTGTGCACCACACCCAGCCAGCTCTACTCATCTATGTCTCCTGCCACCTCCATCCTGTTTTCCAAGTGTTGTCAAACATCGTTTTAAGGACTTGTCTGCTAAGGTGGTGATGGGCTTGTTTTAAAAAAATAGTTTGCATGGCCATCACAGAAATTCTAAGTCTTGGGCTTCCAATTTATAAGCTGTCCAAACAAGGAAGGTCAAGATGGGCACTCTGAAAATGCTACCAGTCTACCTGACTCTTGGTGTTTGTTTCATGGCATTTTGTTCACACTGGCTCTTGTAGACCAGGCTAGCCTCATACTCGCCATCCTTCTGTCTTCTCTTCCCAAGTGCTCAGATTATAAACTTGAATCATCAAGCTGGACCACGAACAGCAACAATATCCAAGTTGGAGTTTTACTTGCAATTTAGTTTATTTTGTGAAATATTTTCAAATGTCCAAAGTTCCATGAGTTCTCGTGGTAAAGCACCACCATTTTTATACTGTAGATAATTCTGGCAATAAAAAAGTCACCTTTAGATTTTTTTTTTTTTTTTATTCTAATGGGCCTTAGTAGCTCATGCCTGCAATTTCAATGTGTTCCAGACCAGCCTGGGCTATAGTGTAAGAACCTATCTTAAGCCAAAATAAAACACAAAAAGCTACTAAAAAGAATTAGATTCTAATGATTGCCCATACCTAGCTAATTAATAAACTTGAAAGTCAAAGGTCCTGTTCAAATGTTGATATCTTTTATACAACAAATATTTACCAAAACCCTAATTAAAAAAGAAGAATAAGGTTATCAAATCATGCCAGGCAGTGGTGGCACACACCTTTAATCCCAGCACTCGGGAGGCAGAGGCAGGTGGATTTCTGAGTTCGAGGCCAGCCTGGTCTACAGAGTGAGTTCCAGGAGAGCCAGGGCTACACAGAGAAACTCTGTCTTGAAAAACAAAAATAAAAACAAAACCAAAAAAGGTTATCAAACCATAATAAGATGCTTTTTCACAGCCACTAAAATGGCACTAGCCAAAAATGTCGGCCAATAAGTAAATGTTGGCAAGAAAGTTGGAATATGCTGCAGCCATATTGAAAACTATCGTGGCAGTTCTTCAAAACATAGTGACCATAGGACCCAGAAATATTACTAAGTCATTTACTAAAAAATGAAAATATATATGCAGCCAAACTTGTACACAAATGTCCATTTCGGGATTAGTCATCATGATTTAGAAGATAAATAAGAATTTGAAGGTTGTTTAGAAGGATCCAAACCCCCACAGTGGAGGGAGAGAACCCACTCCACAAAAATTGTCCTCTGACCTCTACCTGCGCACCAAAGTACATGTATCCATGTCTGTATGTATGTGAACACACACACACTAAACAACTGGAATTTAGTCAGCAGTGATGGTACACACTTTTAAACCCAATGTTCAAAGGCAGACACAAAATTATTACTACAAATTCAAAGACAGCTAGAGCTAGCTATAAAGGCCCTATCTCAAAACAAACAAACGAACAAACAAAAATAAGAGGACTGAGAGATGGCTTAGTATTTAAGAGCATTAGCTGCTCTTCCAGAGGACCAGACTTCAATTCCCAGCACCCACATCAGATTGCTCCCAACTCTAGTGCCAGCAGATCTAATGCCCTCTTCTGGCTTCTGAGGGTACCAGCATAGCAGAACATACACATAGACACACATACACATCAAAAGCCAACAAAAGAGCAATCATTTGAAGTGGAGACACATGTGTGTGTGTGTGTGTGTGTGTGTGTGTGTGTGAGTGACAAAACAAGCAGCGATAAAAGTAGTATTACAGCATATTACGGGCCTTGTCCTGTTACTCTGATAGTAAAGGTTCTAGGATGGATTAAAACATGGACAGGTATTCCAGCACTCGGGAGGCAGAGGCAGGCAGATTTCTGAGTTTGAGGCCAGCCTGGTCTACAGAGTGAGTTCCAGGACAGCCAGGGCTACACAGAGAAACCCTGTCTCGAAAAACAAACAAACAAATAAACAAACAAATAAATAAATAAAATCCACGGACAGGTGATGGACCATAGTTAAATAAGTGAGATTACACACATAGAATTTCTCAGTATCATCCATGAAAAACCTTGGGTACCCAAGGTGGGGAACAGAGGAAATCTGTTAGAGGGGAAAAAACTGTCAGAAAACACATCTAATAGAGGAGGGGAAATGGAGGAGATGGAGGTAGAGAAATCAGGACCATGTGTGTGCCTAAGGTAAGTAAGAGAAGAAAAAAAAAAATGAGGGGAGGTGGGAGCCTATTTGAGATAGAATGAAACAGAGTGGGTGATACTAAGACCTGAGGTAGAAATGAACAGGATATTTGCTTCCAATTGGATAATGAAGGAAAGGATGTGGACATTGGGGAAGGCTGCCTGAATGAGGTGTCATAATCTCCGGACTCTCAAGAGACATGTAGGTATCTCCCAGGCAGAGAGGAGGAGCCAGGACACACCAGACAGAGAAGTCTGAATGCAGCCAGCACAAGGGCACAGAGCCACAACACAAGGTCAGCTCCTGAACTTCAAAAACCTCCCTCGGTGACAGCAGCTTGGGAGGGAGGAGGGGGAGGCTGAAAAAGATGGGGCTGGAGCAGCAGCCAGGGGGCCCTGCAAACCACTAAGCAAACTTGGATTTCATCCAAGAAAGAGCATACAGAGGAGGGCAGCCAGCTTCCCTCATGGTACTGTGGAGAATGGTCTGGAAGATGACAAGATGAGACAGGAAGACTCATTATGAGTTAGTCGGAGAGTTCACCTCAGAGAGAGTGAAAACTCAGTCAGGCACTGTGGGTGAGGTAGAGGGGAGAAACTGATCCAAGACATTAGCTGGGCATGCATGGTGGCTGTCACACCCCTTACAGCATGAGAGTTGTTGAGTTCAAGGGAGGGATATAGTGAGACCATGTCTCAAGAAAGAAGAAGAAAAATAGGCCACAGAATGAAGAGAAACTGACCAATTGAATATGGGAGAAAGAAATTGTAGCCGGGCAGTAGTGGCACAGGCCTTTAATCCCAGCACTCGGGAGGCAGAGGCAGGTGGATTTCTGAGTTCGAGGCCAGCCTGGTCTACAGTGTGAGTTCCAGGACAGCCAGGGCTATACAGGGAAACCCTGTCTTGAAAAACCAAAAAAAAAAAAAAAAAAGAAGGGAGGTCACTTTACTTCAGCCCTGTTAAGGTTGCCTGTGTCCCTACAGGAATGGGCAGAAACAATGCAAAGACAGGAGGGAAGCAGGCAGGATCTGTTAGGTTTGGTCCCTCCATTGTGACTAACGGAGAAGCAGAGATGGGGAGTCAGCTCACTAGTGCTGTGGATTTGGGGGAAGGTATGCATGGAAAAAGATGGGGAGCTGGAGAGACAGTAGAAGGCCAGCAGACTGAAGGGAGGGGGTAATATGCCTGCAATTAGGAGAAGAGAGTGGAGGTGACAAGAAGGCCCTCCCCTTTCCTCTAACCCAGATGAGCCAAGGAAGTGGAAGCTTCTAAGGGGAGAGGTGGTCAACCCCAAACCAGAGCCATTGAGGCTAGTAACTAGGAATGGGCAAGCTCTTAGAAACAAGACAGACTAGAGTGTGAAGGCAAGTACAGGAGTAAGGGAGAGGAGGGTGTGAGGGTTGGCGCTCTGCTGAGAAGGAAGAGAAAGTTCTAGGGCAGCTCTCCAGACAGCTACCACTTACTGGACACTCAGTCTGTACCAGGAGCTGGTCCAAGGGCAAGCTTCTAGCTAAGATCTTGCTTCATCCCCTCTACGCTCTGATCAGGTAGATGCTGTCAGTGTGCCTATTTTACAGTTTAAGCAATGGTGTTGCTCCACTGCTCAAAGGCATATAACTGATAGGGAAACTGGGATGCAGACCAGACATCTGACCCAAGGGACCCTATATTCATTACTATTGCTATTGTTAGCCAACTGAGAGCTAAACAGATTACTAATTGTTTTAAAAAGCCATTTGATTGTCTTGTATAATCTCAATAAAATACTGTTGATTGAAGTTTTGCATAAGGGTTGTTAATGTGTGTGCAGTTGTTTAACAAGAATTTTACTGGGGTTGGGAAGAAGAAGGGTAGACAAAGTGCATACATTTTTAATTCCAGCATTAAGGCAGAGGCAGGCAGACCTCTGTGAGTTTGAGGGTAGCCTGGTCTACATAGTAAGTTTTAGACCAGCCAGAGCTACACAGTGAGACCCTCTCTTTAGAAAAAGAATTTAATCAGAAAGATGAGCGACTGCACATTTTGGCAATTTTTTGTTTATAATTGTCCTGTTCTTATATAAACATAAGGTATAACCCATTTTCTGTTCTGCAAGTGTTGTATTCTGTATGCTTACAATAATGCTGAAGTCTTAGCTGGACATACTGTGGACTTTGATACCCCTGCAAAGAGACTAGCAACAACGACTTGACCGAACCCACATTCTGCTTATCTTTCATTTTATCTGCATAACCCTGGCTGACCTGAAACTTACTCTCTAGACCAGGCTGGCCTCAAACTAAGAGATCCACCTGCCTCTGCTTCCCAAGGGCTGAGATTAAAGGCGTGCGCCACCACCAGCATAGATCTACATTCCTAAACGTCTACACCAAGTGTTTTTAACCAGGCAGTTCTACTCTACAAGGATATTTATCAAGGCCTCCACATTCTGGCTTGTCACAAGTTGGGAGAAAGGTACTCCAGGCCCCTAATAAATAGAGTCCAGGGATGCTGCATAACACATCACTGTGCACAGGACAAGCTCCACAGGGAAGAATTCTGTGGCCCAAGGTGTTGATGTCCTCGTGGTGTCGGAGTTCAGAACAGGGAGACTCATAAGATTATCTCCCAGAGGATCAGTGTGAAAGAGCTATGGAGTACATAAACCACTCAGACAACTGAGGTCAAAAAGGAAAGAAATTTAAACCCAGAGGGAGGAAATACAGACATCTGAAGCAGAAAGCAACAGCTTTAAAAGGAAGGAGAAAGCTGGGCAGTGGTGGCGCACGCCTTTAATCCCAGCACTCTGGAGGCAGAGGCAGGCAGATTTCTGAGTTTGAGGGCAGCCTGGTCTACAGAGTGAGTTTCGGGACTGTCAGGGCTACACAGAGAAACCCTGTCTTGAAAAACCAAAAAAAAAAAAGAAAAAATTTAAAACAAAAGGGAGGAGAGAAAAGAAAGCAAGAAAGAAAGAAAAAAAAGAAAGAAAGAAAGGAGGGAGCAAATACCTGTGTCTCCACACAGTGGAGAGATCAGCCTTGGGATGATTTGGCCGTGAGGCTGAGAAGTAATGACATTGTGCCTGGTGCCTACAAAGTCAGAAGAGGGCATCAGATCCACCGGGCCTGCAGTTACAGATGTTTGGGAGAGACCGTGTGGGTTCTGGGACTTACGTGTGGGTCCTCTGGAAGAACAAGAAGTGCTCCTAACCACCAAGCTATCTCTCTAGCCCCACAATAAGTCTTTCTCTAACAAAGGAAAGGAAGGAAGAATTGTAGGGACATCCAGAAAATATTGATGGGGTGGGGCAGGGAAAGGGCAAACAGTCAGTGTTAGTTAACTAAGGGCCCCGAATGTGTAAAACAGCAGTGCCGACCAAGCAAGAGGCACGGTTGAGACTAGCAGGTCGTGGTGTGACTCTCCTTGAGCGTCCCTCCCGTGCCTTCCCCTTCTTGCCGCAAGGGAGCAGAGCGACAAGAGGACCTCTCTTTTTCCTCTAAAACAGATCACCTAAGGGAGCAGAGGAAGCAGAACTGGGACTGTAAATGAGCAAGGCAGACAAAGTGTGAGCGAGTCTAAAGACCTCTGTATCTCTAGACATGATGAGATGCTGGTGTGGGCATGGCCAGACCAACAGAGCAGGGTGGGGGTGGGGCTGAGGTAGCGGGAGCTGGGAGACTTAGGACCACAGGCAGGATGGGGTCAGGCAGGAGCTGATTGTGGGAGAAAGGCATGGGGCTCTCAGGAGGGTGTGTGTGTGTGGAGAACCCAAGGATACTGGTGAGATGGGGAAGTCTGCATTGAGGAACTGGAGCAGATATGAAGCAACATCAGAGAGATGGGACCAGAGATAGCTCAGTAGTTCAGAGCACTGTGCTATATATAATGTTCTTTCAGAGGAAGAACATTATATATGCCCGGCGTAATTAATCTCTTAAAAGATCTGATGCATCGGGGCAGTGGTGGCGTACACCTTTAATCTCAGCACTCGGGAGGCAGAGGCAGGCGGATTTCTGAGTTCGAGGTCAGCCTGGTCTACAGAGTGAGTTCCAGGACAGCCAGGGCTACACAGAGAAACCCTGCCTCGAAAAATAAAACAAACAAACAAAGAGAGAGAGAGAGAGAGAGAGAGAGAGAGAGAGAGATATTAATGGTGGGTCCCGATCCAATATGAATGGTGTCACTGGGGGTGGGGGTGGGGCAGATATTAATGATACAGGAAGAAGACAAGATGGCAGACTTCTTCAAGCTATGGCGAGAAGATACTATGATCTAGTCATTTGTCCCTTCTCAAATTTTTGCTAAAACTTAATCTCCAGAGTCAGATGTTGGTAGATTTTGGAGATGGAGTCTTTGGAGGTAAGTAGGGATTAAAAGAGGTCCTGAAGGTCAGGATGGGGTTAGTGGGTGTTTGTTTGGTTGGTTGGTTTTCTGCAATTGAGTCCCAGCTATGCAGCCCAGGCTGGCCTCTGACTTGCAGTGCTCCTGCCTCAGATTCTTTTGTGCTGGAATAACAGAGGAGCACCACCATGCCTGGCTGGATTATGCCTTTGTTTTTACAAAAAAAAAAAAAGGTGGGAGGAGAGAAAAAAGGGGCCAGGGGATGTAGCTCAGTTAGTAGAATGGTTGCCTAGGATGCGTGAAGCTTAGGGTTGGTGCAATCTGTAATCCATGCACTCAGGATTTAGAGGCAGGAAGCCAAAAGTTCCAGGTTGTTCTGCCTAACTGTGAGTTTAAGGGAGAGAATCAGCCGGTCTGATTCCGCTGTCCTATGTGAGGCTGCCCACCCCATCCACTCACTGTTATGATGTTGCAAGAGAGGCCTCGCCAAATGCTGAACAAATGCCTGTACCATGTTCTTGAACTTCTAGAACCATGAGATAGAGAAACTATTCTTTATAAATTGCCCAATTTGAGAGCCAGGGAAGATGGCACAACTGTAATCCTAACATTTCGGAGGTAAAGGCAGGCGAGTCAGAAACCAATGTTATTCTCGGCTATATATGGGGTTCAAAGCTAGCCTGGGTTACATGAAATTCTATCTCAAAGGTGGTGGTAGTGGAGGAGGAGGAGGAGGAGGAGGAAGAGGAGGAGGAGGAGGAGGAGGAAAGAGGAGGAAGAGGAGGAGAAGAAAGATGATGACCTAGGCTGTGGTACTCAGCTACAGAAACAGAAAGCAAAGACAGAGACTCTGTGGAACATGAACATCATCAACCCTGCCAACATCCTGATCTCGACTTGTAGCCTGAAGAAATGTGAGGACATAAATCTGTGTTAGCAGCAGTGGGAAAGGCAGGGAAGGGGAGTGTCGAAGAGACTGGTGAGTCTCTTTGTCTAAGGAGCAGGAGAGAAACTCTCATACACACCCTGTGACCTGGGAGAGCCAGTTGTCATGAGGAAAGGCTCTGGAGGAAATGTTATCTCTAAAGATAAGCCAATTTTCTTTTAACAGGGGAATGAAGAGAGGGAAAGGCTAGGAGCTGATTTCTGACCGAGGGTTCCATGGCATGGGTGGATGAAACCTCTCTTGGAAGTAGGGATTTGCATACGCCAGGCAGATTTACGTGGCAAAGTGTACAGAGCTGGAACCAACCTGGAGGAGGGTGGTAATGAGCCGGAAAGGGGTAAAGGCATGAAGGAAGTGGCTGGAGGAAGAGTTTGCCTAGGAATAACAAGTGTAGCAGAAGGCCGGACAAGTGGAGAGATGTCATTTGTAGTTTCAAATTTTCCTGAGCAAGGCTTCCTTAATGGGTCTCAGACAAGTAGCAGAAAGGAGCTGGCAGAGGTGAAGTACACCTTTAACCTCAGCACACGGCAGGTAGAGAGGCAGGTGGATCTCGGAGTCTCAGACCAGCCATAGCTACACAGTGAGTCTCTGTCTCAAAAAAAAAAAAAAAAAAAAAGAGGAGAGAGACAGACAGACAGACAGACAGACAGAGACAGAGGAGACAGAAGGAGTGGAATACCAAAAGCACCTGAATGCAACTTTGGTTATCCTCAGTCCATCATCCCTCTAGCTACACAGATGACTCGACCGGTGCATTGTTTCTAGTGGGTGAAGGGTTATTACCATTAGAAGTAGAAGTCACTTTTTTCCTCCCTGAAGTGCACTGTGTACTGCTTTGGTTTTGCTTCGATTTCTACTACACCACACCGGAACACTAATATATGGGCAGAATGATAGGATTATAAATTCCTATACTAACAGCTATCACTCAATAGCTTTTGTTATTTGGTGTCAAGGGTTAAACCCAAGCCTTGTGCCTACTAGGCACATGTGTGACCTGAGCTATACTCCCAGGCCCATGCCAGCGGTTTATTAACATTTTAGCACAGGCTGCAGGAGGTCACATCCAGAAGAGAACGGTGCATTTTTAGGCAACCAATAGCGGCTTGCCAGCACTCCCTAAGACTCCACTGTCCTCTTCGGTTCTAGCTGGTGTGTGTTTGTCTGCTCTTTGTTGTCTCTCTTCCTCAGTATCTGGCTGACCCTTGTCACTTCTTTCTGAACTCTGTGTGCCTGCCAACAGCAACCTGCTCTTCCCCTTGAATTGATCTGCTCTAATCTGCAGCGGTTAGGAAACTGGGTAACCAAGGTTGCCAGAAATGTGTCAAAAGCAAGCTGGAGGATGACTCCATTTGCCGTCCCACGTCAAGCTGCTTACCTGTGTGCGTGGCTGTGATCTTTCTGTTGGGCTGGGGATGGAACCCAGAGCCTCACAGGTACTAGGCAAGGGCTCTACCACTGTGTTACTTACACTTCCTACCAACCTGTTGGGCTTTACACGGATGCATTGTTCCCACAAATCTACATAACGGATGTGGCTTCGAAGATATAAACATTCAGAATTTTGTGAAAGGTTAGGCAGCTCTTCTGAGCCTAACCTCCCTCTATAATGCAAATTCACCGCTTCCTATAAGTTTTTAATCCTGACTTGCCTGGACCCTGAAAAGGTCATCCGGTCCTTCAGACAGGATAAACAACAAACAAATAAACGAACATCCTGCCCTCCTTATCAGATGGAAATTTTTCTTGGCCTAGAGGACTTGCACTTAAAATTCCATGTTTCTCTGTAGGGTGGAGCTCTTCATTCTCTAGGCAAGGTACAGATAAATAATAATAATAGTAGTAATAGTAATAATAATAATAATAATAATAATAATAATAATAATAATAGTAAAACAACTTCCTCAGTAAATCGAGCACACATTTTTCTTTTTCTTTTTGCTTTTACTTTTCCCCCAGTACCGTGGGTTGACCGTGGGCCTTGCATTTGTCAAGCAAGTGCTTTACCACAGAGCTACATTCCCAGCCATGAGTATGTGTCTTTACAAGTTTAACTGAATGACTGCCAGAGCCAACCCAAAACTTCTTTAGCTTCAGCTTCAAATGATGCTGGTAAGCAGCAAGCCACTTTACTACTGCAGACAGATAGCCCTTGACTATTGTAATGGCTCTACCTACACTGTCTGGCCATTGGTCATCCTACTCACAGATTGGGTCCTCATGTTCACCCATCAAAGGATCAGACCAAGGGTTTCCAGTTGTAAAAAGTGCTGAAGAAGTTACAGTAAATTATACTACCAGGTGGCTATGAAAAACCCTATCTGTCCATCAACACTGAAAATAGCTATGTATGAATCTCCCTGGGTCAAAGGCTCTTTCCCTTCTTAGAGTTAAATATCTCATTCCAGCAAAATATTTTAAAGTATGGAGGACAGCATGAAGTAAAGATAAAGTCTTTGCAAACTCAAAGAAACCTGACAAGCATTTATTCGTTCATTGAAAAGGCAACTGATGGGTGTGCTGTAGCATCAGGCTCTCATGTGACAGAAAGCTAAGTGTGGGTAATTCAGAGGCTCCTAGGGGCTTAAGGCTGTGTATGTTTAAAACAACAAATGCCATTTTAAAAGACTAAAAATTAAATAAATAAAAACAAAACCAAAACCAAACCAAAAACCACCACCACCAAGAACAACAAAAACCCCAACAAACAAAAGCCTTTTAAAACCATATTTCCTCAGCAAGACATCTTAAAATAAAGTCGGTAGACTGGGGGCAGAAGTCAATAGCAGAGCACCTGTCTAGTATGTGAAGCCCTAAGTTCTACCCTCAGCAAGAAAATAAGACAAACCAAGAAAACTATTGTAATGGGGAGATACAGCTCAGTGCTAGACTTGCCCAGCCTGCAGGACGTCTTCAATTGGAACCTTAGCATAGCAAAGCAATAAACATGTTAAAAGTTTTCCCTCTTCCCAGAACTGGAGACTGAACCAGAACCTCATGCATACGAGAGAAATGCTTAACCATCCACCTATATCCCCAGGTATTTTTTAGTTTACTTTTTACTCAAGTTTTTATTTTCAGACCAGATCTCACTAAGTTGCCCAAGCTGGCCTTGAACTCACTCTGTAGTTTAAGCAACTCCTGCACTTGTCGTCTTCCTGCTTGGGTCTCTAAAACATCTAGAACATCTAAAACAAACCCACATCACCAAGTCCAGGAAAACCTTTAAAATCTTCAGAGAAGGCTAACATATGACTGTGAAGGATGAACCACCAGTCTCAAATGTGACAGATTTGGACACACACCCTTTAAAGAGGTTCTTAAAGGAAATAAGAACACAGCACTGGGCCCTAATTTATTATGATGAGTGTTTAGTGTGTACAAGGTCCTGGGTGCCATCCCAGCTTTTGCGAAAAGCTAAGGAAGGGATTAAGATGGAAAAAGTACAAAAGAAGAAAATGTAAAGACACAGGGAGAAGCCCATCTAGAAGCCAAGCAGAAGGGCCGTGAGAGAATAACTGTCTTAATCCATACATGTATGCACAAATATAAATATATGTGTGTGTGTTTATCTACAGAGATGTGTGCTTTAAATTTATTTATTTATTTATTTACTTACTTACTTACTTACTTATTTGGTTTTTCGAGACAGGGTTTTTCTGTGTAGCCCTGGCTGTCCTGGAACTCACTCTGTAGAGCAGGTTGACCTCAAACTCAGAAATCCACCTGCCTCTGCCTCCCAAGTGCTGGGATTAAAGGCGTGCGCCACCACTGCCCGGCTAGATTTATTTTTATAGTCAATTTTATTTATTTATTTTATATAGGTGTTTTGTCTACATGTATGTCTGTGTAACTTGGGTTTGTCTGGTGTATGAAAAGGTCAAAAGAGGTCATTAGAGCCCCTGGAACTGGAATTACAGATGGTTGTGAGCTACCATGTAGATGCTGGGAATTGGACCTGGGTCCTTTGCAAGAGTAACATGTGCTCCTAACTCATGAGCCATTCCTTCCCTTAACCTTTTAATACCCAGGTAACTATGCAAAGATTAAATTTCTGTTATTTAAGCAAACCATGGTACTTGACAAATATACCTAACAAAGTTTCATGGTGTGGGGAGATGTTCTACAATCTGGAACCATTTTCTTAAACCAGAATTCTAAGTAAGATTTTAAGATCTTACATCTCTGAACAAAGCACTCTGCTTCCACTGAAAGGATCCTGGAGAAGATACTTGCTACCTTTTCAAAGTTCATGATATGGACTGTTGAGATGGCTCAATAGGTAAAGACACCCACTGCAAAGTCTAAGGGTCTGAGTTTGATTCCTAAGATCCACCATATCGTCCTGAACACACCTAATCTCATCAGATTCCTAGGGCCCAACCTATGCCTACAAGATCTCCTCTGACCTCAGTATTCGTGCCATGGCAAACACACACATACACACGCACATGCTATCTGTCACATTATATATACATATATAGTTACATTATTTATATTTTAGGCTGTCACTATGTAGCCCAAAGATGACTTTTGTTTGTTTGTTTGTTTGTTTTTTCCAGACAGGGTTTCTCTGTGTAGCCCTGGCTGTCCTGGAACTCACTCTGTAGACCAGGCGGGCCTCGAACTCAGAAATCTGCCTGCCTCTGCCTCCCAAGTACTGGGATTAAAGGCGTGCGCCACCACTGCCCTGCCAAAGATGACCTTGATCTTAAACTTTTAACCTTGATGTTTCCACTTCTAGAACAGTGGAAATACAGGCATGAATATGCTACCACACTTAGTTTACGTTGTTGTTGTTGTTGATGATGATGTTGATAATGATGATGTTGATGATGATGATGATGTGTGTGTGGTGTGTGTAAATGTATTTATACCTCATGTGTGCAGTACCTGCAGAGAAGCCCAAAGTGGTATGGTGACAGATGCCTCAAATTAGAGGGAGTTGTAAGCTACCTAATGTGGGTGATAGGAACTGAACTCTGGTTCACTGAGAGAGCGGCAGGTGTTCTTAACCTTTGAGCCTTCTCTCCAGTTCCTTCATGAGATGTTTTTAAGTAAAAAACAAACAAACCAACAAGCAAACAAAACCCTGGCTATAAATATATAATCATTTCTGTTTAAGTAATAGGCAAAAAACTATATTCACATATAAATGTGAGACCCAGATGTGGTGGCATGTGCCTTCGATGGCAGCACTCAGAGGCAGGTGGATTGCTGTGAGTTCAGGACCAGCCTAGTGTACATATAGAGTTCCAGGACAGCTAGAGTTACATAGTGAGATTCTGTCTCAGTCCTCCCCAGAAAAGAAAGGGAAAAGACAAAGGGCATGAATACCCAAATTTTTAATAGTTCTTATTCCTGAGTAATGGAATTATAAGAGGTTACTTAAAAAAAAAAATTCTGAGCCGGGCAGTGGTGGCGCACGCCTTTAATCCCAGCACTTGGGAGGCAGAGGCAGGCGAATTTCTGGAATTTCTGAGTTCGAGGCCAGCCTGGTCTACAGAGTGAGTTCCAGGACAGCCAGGGCTACACAGAGAAACCCTGTCTCGAAAAACCAAAAACCAAACAAACAAAAAACAAGAAAACCCCAAAATTCTGGTTTTCTCCATTTTATAGTTTTCTACAATAAACATGTAATAACTTTGTTACAAAAAAATTTTATTAAACCCATTACATGAAGTAATTCCCTCTTCCTCCCCCCTTTCTCTGTGCCAAGGACAGAAGCCAGAGCTCCACGCATGCTAGACAAGTACTCTACCAACGAGCTACATTTCTGGCCCCTGAAGCAACTAACTTTAATTTAAAATTTTAATTCTATTTTATTTACACATGAGCTCACCTCTATAAGTGAGGTCAGAGGACAACTAACTGTGATGGCTAAAGTTGTGTTTTAAGTTTCATTTACTGTGCTTAAAATATCTATAAAACAAATATGCCTCTACCCTGGAAGCCCCACTTGTCTGAGGACAGATAACTTCCTGGAATCTGAGGCTGTTGTTCATGACTGACAACAAGCCACTTTGTTTACTTCAGTACTTCAGTAAACAAAGTCAGTTGCCTCAACTGCACAGGATGTGTTTGATCACATGTAGGTGAGAGACACCAAGGCAGCAAGTACATCAGGAGGTATGCTGGCCCCTGAATGGGCAAAGGTGAGAAGTACTATGTACCCTTGTAACTTCTGCCTTTATAAACCACTGACTAAAGTAATTTGCTGTCATACTTTGGGAATCCCAGCTTTGAACCTGTCCAGTGTCCATCATCCTGGCCAGTATTTAATAAAACTTGTTTCAAAATTGGTTCAAAACATCGTGGTACTGGTTTCATTCTCTCCCTGGGGGATAACAGTTTGCAGAAGTTGGCTCTCTCCTTCCATTCTATGGGTCTCAGAGATGAAACTCAGGTTGTTGGATTTGGCTATAAGTGCCTTTATGCACCGAGCCACCTCACCAGCACAAGTAACTATTTTCATCTTAATTAGTTAATTAAGTGAGACAAGGTCTTTTTAAATAGTCTTGGCTATCTTGGAATTCATTATGTAGATAAGGCTCCCGGGTAAGTCACAGAGATCTGACTACCTCTGCTTTCCTTGTGTTGGCATAAAAGGTGTGTGCCACCACACCTTACCATCACACCTTACCCCCCCCCCAAAAAAAACAAAAGCAAAACAAACAAAAAAACCCAAAACCAATCTTTAAAGTCAAGGATCTGATGCAATTATTTGGAGAATGTGACAGATAAGACTGGTAACATAAACTGTAAAGCAAGTGGTCCTCTTCACTATGAATTCTTTCCATAATTTATCTTTATGATTTCTAAACTAGGTGGTTGTGGTGCTCACCTTTAATCCCAGCACTCGGGAGGCAGAGGCAGGCTGATCTCTGTGAATTGGAGACCAATGTAGTCTACAGAGTGAGTTCCAAGACAGCCAGAGCTGCACAGAGAAACCCTATATCAGAAAAATAAGACAAACAAACAAACAAATAAAACCAAAGCCAAATAATATGGTTTCCATGAGTTTGTCACAGATGGTTATTTTCTGCTTATACTGAAATTCAAATTTTAGATTCAGCTAAAGGTCTTCCTTCTTCAGTTTCTTAGACATTGTATTTTATCAGACAAAAGGAAGGCTACAAGGGAAGGCTGCCGTTGAGAAAGCATGGATGGACTGGCTGGCTCTGACACTGACAGGCATTGTTGCCAGTACAGGTAGAACCTCTAATGAAGTCAGTTCTTTCTCCTGGAAGAGTTGTGGGTACCGCAATTCATAATAACTAAAGGAGACAATGTGCACAAAGCATTTGAGTAAGGCACCAGGTCCATGGAGGTGCTCAGTAAACTGTAGCTCTTGGGTATTTTTAAATTTGATTTTGTTGTTATTGTTGTCCTTCTGTTTTCTGAGACACTCTCATGTAGCCCAGACCAGATTCAAAGTTACTATGTATCCAAGGATAGCCCAGACCGGATTCAAAGTTACTATGTATCCAAGGATAGCGTTAGAGTTCTGATCCTCCTGTCCCACTTCCCAAGTACTAGGATTTACAAATTCATACTATCCTGCTCAGTTTTAGGTGGTGCTGGGATTAAACTCAAGGCTCTGTGCATACTAAGCTAGCAGTCTACCTAGAAAGTCATATTTCCAGCCCTTAAAATTATTCTCTTAATAGCTACATTTCACAATCAAACATACATAACTTGATACAATCAAATTCCCTGGGCAATCTTTTCTTAAAGAACAGAATAGTGTTGCATGCACATCACCGTGTCTAACTGTGGCATATCAAGCATCCCTTACTAGTACAAGTGGATAACTGGCTTGATATGTGGGTGCACATCTGTTTATAAGGTCCTTATAAAATAACTTCTCAGGTCAGGTAAAGCATAGCTTCAGTCCTAGAGCTACAGAGGCAGAAGCAGGTGGATTTCTTGAGTTTGAAGCCAGCCTTGCCTACAGAATAAGACCCTGTTTTAAAATAAACAAATAAGTAAATTTCTCATAATCTGCGATGATATTATTAAAGTTATAGATACTAATGTCAGGTAAGATGACAAAACAGTTATCACCAAAAGGGACTTACAACTTTTTTAAATGTAATTTTTAAATTTGTCGTATTTTATTTTTAAAATTTTGTGTGTGTGTGTGTGTGTGTGTGTGAAAGAGAGAGAGAGAGAGAGAGAGAGAGAGAGAGAGAACTTGCTTGTCAGTGCAGACCTGTGAAAGCCCGAAGACAGTGAGTGTCTGATTTTCTGGAGCCAGAGTTCTAGGCACTTTTGAGCCATCTGATGTAGGTGCTGACAACTCAACCTATGTCATCTGGAATGACAACACTTGATCTTAGCCACTGAGCCTTTTCTCTGGCCCCAAGTCCTAACATTTCTGGAGTAACTGAAACATTGGCTTATTTTATATAAGCATACAAATCTGAAGATCCTACAATTGGTTAATTTGGTTTCATTATTTCAGGTAAACTTAGAGTAAGTTTTGATTTAAAAATTTTTTTAAAGTTTGTATTATGATGATGATGATGATGGTGGTGATGGTGGTGGTGGTGGTGGTGTGTGTGTGTGTGTGTGTGTGTGTGTGTGTGTGTGTGTGATATGTGCATATGAATGCTTCCACATATGTACCACAGCATTCATGAGGAGAACAGAGTACAATTTTCAGGAGTTGGTTCTCTCCATTCTGGGAACCGAACTTAGGCTGTCAGGCTTGTGTGACAAGTGCCATTACCTTCTGAGCCATCATGTTATTCCCCCATCCCCACCCCACACAATTATTTTAAAAGAGAGCTTTAGGCTGAACATAGGTGAACAACATACCCAACTTAACAGCTGCTGAATGGTGAAGGCTGAACTGGAATCCAACTTCTCTGACCTGCAGCCTAAATTTTGTCATGCAGAAGACAAAACATTTTAAATTCTTTGGACACATTTTTAGTGTTTTGATGGTTGAATTTGTTGTTGGTATTTTGGGGGAGAAAGTTCTGTCTTCTGTGAGAGCAGTGCTTACTCTTAATCTCTAAGCCAATTTTTCCAGAAATTTAGCTCCACCTTCAGATGGACATACTAAGCAGTTAAGAAGTAATGTGCTCATGGCATAGCTAGTAAATAGCAAAACAGAGCTTTGAAAGGGAATTGATCTGAATTTCTCTCTTTGTTTGTTTTGAGTCAGGGTCACAAGGTAGCTCTGGGCCTCAGTGAGATCCTCCTGCATCAGCTTCTGCTGGGATTAGGGGAACAGAACACCACACCTGGTCATCAATTCCAAGGTCTCACTCCAGTGTGGTGGTTGGCCTGGCAATCTCAATGGCATTCAAGATGACCTTGAACTCACAGAGATCCACCTACTGGGCCTCCAAGCTTTTCTCTTAATCAAGATGCTCTAAATCGATGGTCATTGGTTGATTTAATCCCAGCACTTGAGAGGCAGAGACAGGTGGATTTCAAGTTCAAGGCCAGCCTAGTCTACAGAGTGAGTTCCAGGAGAGCCAGGGCTATACAGAGAAACCCTGTCTCGAAAAACAAACAAACAAAAAAGATACTCTAAATCTATGAAATGGACACTTTAGATGTCAGAGTACACAAAGGACAAAAAAAAAAAACAATTAAAAGAAGACATGAATACTTAGTGAACAATCTATGATATTCTGCATCAACAGTGATAAAACATAGTAAGATTTCTTTCCCCATCAAACTAGTAAAACCGACTTGAAAAACTAAACTTCTAGTTTTAACAATGCTCAGAAAAGAGGATATATGCATATATTGTTGTCAAAATTATAGTATTTTCAATTACTGTGAGTAGAAGCTTGGAAATTTAAAAGATTATATCCCTTAAAATTTTTCCTAAATTATACTTATATATTTATATATTGTGTGTATATGCATGTCTAAGCATATGCATTTGTCATGGTGTGCGTATGTTGAGATCAGAGGACAACCTGTGGGAGTTGATTCAATTCTCTCTCTTCAGGACCATAGAGAGGCTGACACAGGATTGCCACATGTTCAAGACCAACTGAGCAACAAAATGAGTTCCAGGCTAGCCTAGACCACCAAGTAAGACCCTGCCTCAAGGAAAAGAAACAACAAAAGTAAATAACAAAGAATCAAAATAAGAAAAAAATTTGTTTCATATCAAGAAAACAATTGACATTTGTTTTAAAGTGATCTTAAATCAGAAGAATACAATCTAGTTTAAGAATATAGAATTTATGTTCAGTGAGATGGCTCTGTAGATAGGGGTGATTTCTACTAAACCTGACAAACCCAAGTTTGACCCCTAAAATCCACATGATGAAAGGTGAGAGCTGACTCCTGCCAGGGGCCCTCCAACCTCTACACCATACCATGCTATGGTGTGCGTATGTGTGTGTGCGTGTGTGTGTGTGTGTGTGTGTGTGTGTGTGCGCGCGCACACACACAAAGTATTGGGAAAAGGACGTGGAATTTAACTCCCATGATTTGTGTTAAATGTTCCAAGCTTCAGTATATAATTGGAATCAAAGATAAAAATGTGTTGTGGAATTCAAATCTCAAATCAGATGTAAACTAAGGTACAGATTTCTATCACATAAACTGGCTGGCCACAGGACCAAAAGAAGGAAAATGTCCCTTCTAAGGGAGTTGGCAGCCTTCCTGCATTCAAGTCTGTAGGAAGGCTTGTGAAGACTCCACACAGAGAATAGTTTTGGATGAAATAATAACCTCTGTTTCAAGATAGAATGGGTCCTGGGTTGGCGTGTCGTACCTTTAATCCTAGCACTTGGGAGGCAGAGGCAGGTAGATCTTGGTGAGTTCAAAACCACCCAGGGCTACATAGTGAGTTCCAAAGCAGTTAGGACCACAAGAAGAGACTCCATCCAGAAAGAGAGAAAGGAAAAGGGGAAGGAAGGAAGGAAGGAAGGAAAGAAAAGAGACTCCATCTAGAAAGAGAGGAAGGAAGGCAGGAAGGAAGGAAGGGAGAGAGGAAGGAGGAAGGAAAAGGAAGGAAGGGAGGTAAAAGACAAGATGAATCTTCCATTTTTATTCTGCCTTTTGGATAACACTAACATTGTAACTTGTCAATAAAGTTGTCTAGCTTGGCTATATCTCCCCAAATAACTGATTTCAAATTTTAGAACACAAGAACTGAAAATACTTA
>JADRCH010000055.1:3592948-3609990 GCA_019843965.1 Rhynchomys soricoides | reverse complement strand
TCTACAGAGTGAGTTCCAGGACAGCCAAGGCTACACAGAGAAACCTTGTCTCGAAAAACATAAAAAAACAAACAAACAAAGAAATCCACCTGCCTCTGCCTCCCCACTGCTGGGATTAAAGGCATGAACCACCACTGCCTGGCAACCAATATTTTTGTATTTTACAGTGAACAGTTAGTTATAGCATTTCTTTCCAAAACAGAATACCTTCACAAGACCAAGTTAAGATAACTCCATAGCATTGCACTGCTGGTTTTTCTGGTTAATTCAGGAAGACATGAATCAGATTTAAGAGCTATAAATATTGGGAAGGAAAAGTTAGTGTTACCATTGATTGTTGGTCATATCCTTGTTAGACCAAAACCCACTAAGAAATTAATGGAAATATATTAAAGAGAACTCTAACTGTAATAGCCACAATGTTATTGGAGACTAGCATACCAAGCAATAGACTCGTGTCTTCTTCAGGTCACGCATCTGGACAGTAGCCATCCTGAGATTTAAACCCAGTTCTCATTGGACCTGGGAGTGCACACCTGTGATGTAAGTGCTTGGAAGAAAACTTACATCACAAGCTCAAATTAGTAGGCTACAGAGCTAGAGATCATTTCACACACATGCACACATGCACACGCACACACACACACACACACACAAGTCTTCTTGCTTGCAAAAACTATGCTCTTTCCAATATAATATTACTTTGCTTTAGAAAGTGGACAATTAACCATCTTTAATTCTAGTACAGAGGTAGGAGGATCTCTGTGGGTTTGAGGCTAGCCTGGTCTAAATAGTGAGTTATAGGACAGCCAGCCTACATAGAGAGATTCTATCTCAACAAGCATACAAACGAAAAACAAAAGGAAGACAGACAGACAGGGAGAGGACTATTATAACATCCTCTTATATACACACCTACATAGTGGGTTTTTGGGGGGAGGGGGGGGTTCAAGACAGGGTTTCTCTGTGTAGCCCTGGCTGTCCCGGAACTACTCTGTAGACCAGGCTGGCCTCGAACTCAGAAATCCACCTGCCTCTGCCTCTGCCTCTGCCTCTGCCTCTGCCTCTGCCTCTGCCTCCTGAGTGCTGGGATTAAAGGCGTACTCCACCACTGCCCGGCTTAGTGTTCTCATTATGAAAACAATGGCTGTCAAAAATACAGAATTTTTAAAACCCATGCACAAAGCAACAAAGTTTTAACATGGCTTGTGTGTAACCAGGAAAATAAAAAAGAAACATCAACATGTGTCAAGAGAGGTCACAGAAGATTGAGATGAGAAAATTAAAATTTTGTTTTTAAAATATTCATTCTAGGACATGGGTGTAGTGGCACAAACCTTTAGTACTAGGCAAAAGCAGACAGATTTCTGTCTACATAGTGAGCTCCAGACCTGCCAGGATTACAGAATAAGACCTTATCTAAAAAAATAAAAAAGTATAGTACATAGTAAGGCTGGAGATGCTTCAGCAGGTCAAAGCATTGCCTGCCAGGCATGATGACCTTCATTTGACCCTAAGACTCACATGGTAAGAGAGAAGTAACTGCCAAAAGTTGTCCTCTGATCTCAATATGCATGTCCCCACACCCAGACCTATACACAAAATAAGAAATGAATTTATTTTTAAAATAAATTTATGTGATGAAGGTAATCCCAATAAAAACTTCAAATGTATATAGACAAAATTTCTATAAAATACAGAGAAGGAAAAAATAACTCTCAGGTGCATCTGAGACAAACAAGAATAATAAGTAAGGTTTTGGTGAAGAACTGGGCATGGTGAAGGGCTGGCATGGTGAGGGGCTGGGCGTGGTGAGGGGCTGGGCGTGGTGAGGGTCTGGGCGTGGTGAGGGGCTGGGCGTGGTGAGGGGTTGGGGGTGGTGAGGGTCTGGGCGTGGTGAGGAGCTGGGTATGGTGAGGGGCTGGGCATGGTGAGGGGCTGGGCATTTCCAGTGGCCAAGCATGGTAGTATAAAGTTGAAAGACAAGAGAACTAGGAGTTTGAGGCCAGCTTGATGGAACTAGTGAGAAAGCTCAGTGAATTAGAGGCGCTCACCCTCAAATCTGATGACTCGAGTTTGCCCCTCAGATCCTATAGAATAAGAACGAGCTCACTGTCCTCTGACCTCCACTCACCCGCACATACACAAGCATAAGTAAATAAGTAAATAGATAAATAAATGTTCCAAGTCCAGTCAGAGAGATGCTGTTTAAAAAAACAATAAAATAACAGCCAGGGAACGGTGGCGCACGCCTTTAATCCCAGCACTCGGGAGGCCGAGGCAGGCGGATTTCTCGGTCGAGGCCAGCCTGGTCTACAGAGTCAGTTCCAGGACAGCCAGGGTTACACAGAGAAACCCTGTCTAAAAACAAACAAGCAAGCAAACAAACAACAACAAAAGTAAATAAAAATAACTTTACTAAGGAACTATAAATAGAAGAAAGGCTAGATAGTAAACATTCTGAAGACTGATGGCTAGATTGCTTAGTGGGGAAAGGTGTTTGCTGCCAAGCCTGACAACATGAGTTCGATCTCAGGAACATGATCTACATGATTCATGCTAAAAGTAGAAAACTGATTCCTGAGAGTTGTCCTTTGACACCCCTCCCCCCCAATAAACAAATGCATCAAAATTTTAGAAAATCAACTACAAATCTATATTAAAAGGATAAGAACGAGGCAAGACAAAAACAAATGGTGCTGGAGTTGGCACCTTTTGGATGCCTACTGTCCAAACAATCAGTAAGTAGCATGCCGAGGGCACGGAAAAACTGCTGCTCGTCTGTGCCGGTCAGAACGGGAAAAGGTTGGTAGTTCCTTGAAAAATTAAAAATAGAACTGACATATGATTTAGCAATGACACTTCTGGGTATACACCCTGAAGAACTGAAAACAGGGTGTTGAAAAAAGTATCTGTATATTTATGCTGATAGCAGCATTAGGCACAGTAGCCAAGAGCTGGACATTACCCAAAAGGCCATTGATGGGTGAATGAATAGATTGAAAAATGCAAACTATAGAATACTTTTTTGTTTGTCTTGCTTTTTTTGAGACAGGATCTTACTGCCTCTCCCTACTGACTTTTAGGATTAAAGGTATGTACCACTAAAGATTTACTTCTAGTTTATGTGTGGGGGTGGGCTGGGGGGGGGGTTCACCTTGCGTGTATGTTTGCACACCACACGTGTGCCTGGCGCAAGTGGAGGCCAGAATAGAGTGTCAGATCTGTTGGAACTGAAGTTACAGGTGGTTGTGACCTGAGAATTGAACCTAGATCCTCAGGAAGAGCAGCCAGTGCTCTTAACCGCTAAGCCCTCTCCTTCCCTGGGATACTGCTTAGCTTTAGATGGTAAGGAGGTTGCTGGGGATGTAGCTCACTGATGGAATACTTTGTCTAGCAAGCACAAGGTTCTATGTTTGATACTAGCAACACACACACACACACACACACACACACACACACACACACACACGGAAGCGAGGGGTTGCCTCTGACACACACTCCAAATCGATTAGCCTTGAGGACATTCTGCTAGCAATGGATACCATATGGTTCTACCTCCATAAGTTTCCTAGAACAGTCAGCTCCTCGAAAGAGGAAGCAGAACAGAGGTTGCCGGAGGTTAGGGGTGGAGAAATTGGAAGTTAGTATTGTTTCAGGACAGTTTCAGTTTGGGAAGACGAAAAGGATTGTGAGGCTGGATGGCCGTGACGGCTGCACAGCAGTGAGTGTTCTCTGTAAGGACCTCTACACTTACAAATAGTTAAGCTGGTAAAAGCTATAGTAATGCACACCTCACTACAATTCAAAACAAAACAAAACAAAAAACCTAAAAGAAAACCACTGCCATGTGAATGTTGAAGCCAATGACAGATCCAGCAGATATTTTACTCAAAGATGCAGACTACCCTTCAGAATGTTGCTGGGATGCAACAGAGCCCCGAGGCTGGGTAAATGGGATGTGTGTTCCAGCTGAGTGAGAGAAGGGTTATGCTTGGCTTCTATGGTTCAAGAAGAAGAACATGGAACACTATCGAACCGGGTGAATGCTGGGACCATAAAACAATGCGGAGCAATTTCCTTATCACAGTCTCCTGCCTTAGAGTTCTTTACCAAAGCAGTTTACAAGGGCAAAGTTCTCGGCCCTCAGAACTCCTGGGGTTTGGCTGCTGTGATGTGGAAAGATTTCTTTCATGTGCCAGAGAGCACACTCCTGGGCTTTGCTGTGAGCTGTGGAGGATGACAACCCATCACAGTTAAAGGGTAAAATGCAGGCCTGAGAGGTCTGATGGGAGCACTTGCTTCAGTCACGGGGCCTCCAGTGTCAGGGATTAGTCTGAGAAGTTCATTTAGCTACAGATGCACACTTCCACTTGTGGCACACCTAAGGAACTCACCTGTCCTCAAGCTGGGGTACAGAAGCACCATCGACTCTTTCGAGCATGCTTTCTTTTTAAGACTAGATTCAGTGGCTCTCCGAAGCTCCCTTTAGTCTCTGGCCACCTACTGGATTTTTTTTTTTCCCCACTGCCAGAGCTGGGCTGAAAAAGAGCAATGGCCTGGCCTTGTTCAAAGGAAAGCGAGAAGAGTTGGAGTCTGGAAGCTAGACGGGCTTCATTATTCAGTACCCAGGGGATTTGCTAGAGACTAGCTCACACACACTTTGTGACTACTCTTCCCTCAAGGAAAAGCCAATTATATCTCCTATCTAAGTTGCTTAGCAGGAGTTATGTAGAGCAAAAGGTAACTATAACAACTTTATCTTGGGCAAAAGGACGGAAGACGAAGAGATGACAGGATTCAAGCATCTTTGCTCATTTGTACTGTTTCTCTCTCTCTCTCTCTCTCTCTCTCTCTCTCTCTCTCTCTGTGTGTGTGTGTGTGTGTGTGTGTGTGTAATGATCATGACTTGCTAGTTCATATTTTAAAAGGATTAACATCTACTTTCACTTTCTAATGAAGGCTCCAATCTTCTAAAAAAAAAAAAAAAAAAAGAACTGAGAGCTCTGTAGAAGGCATTTAATTTAAACCAAAGTTGTTTTTGATTCACAGAGAAAGCATTCTGTTAGATGTGGCCCTTGAGATGAGAGAGGGAGCTAGAAAAGAAGTGCGACTCATTCAGGAAGAGGCACACCGGAAGCTTGATGACCAGTTTCTCAGTCTCAGACCTTGCAGAAAAGTCGAGCAGGTGCAGCCATGGGAGCTGAGGGGCAGCTGTATCACAGCCAGACTGTAAAGGATGCTGGAAAGTAAGCTGCATTTTGGAACAACACACAGGGGCGTGGCTCTGTGCAGCAAGGTCCAGAAACTACAACTTTTTTTTTTTTTTTTTTTTTTTTTTTTTTTAAATCCTGATTCTGTGAAGTGCTGGTAAATGTAGGGACAGTGTCCCAGGTGCCCAACCTGACAGAGGTGCTGCCATCTGGATGGAGAAGGGTTGAGGGCTGGGCGTGTAGCTCAGTGGCAGAGGCTTGCCCAGAATGTTGGTGGGCCTGTGTTCCATCTTCAGCACTACTTGAAAGAAAGAAAGAAAGAAAGAAAGAAAGAAAGAAAGAAAGGAAGGAAGGAAGGATGATTGATTCAGAAAGATGTTCTCAAACACAGGAAAAGCACTCTGCATCCTGACAGCTGATCTCACTTGCTGAAGCTCCTTCAAATGGCTGGGCAGAGACTTAGACTCAGAAGTCCTGACTGCAGAGGTTAGGGTTAAGTGGTCTTCTCACTGTGTTGAATCTGAAAGCATCCAGCGACAAGGGGTCAGAAAGTGACTAGACAAGGTCATGTGGCTCTGTGCTGGCAATGACTTGCCTTCTTGGTCATAGGAGGTACAACACTGGGACAGAGTCCCTGAACTCTGCCAAGTACTGTGGTTTTTGCCTGCATCCTGTGCAGTGTTTAAAAGGTCGGGGAAAGGAGGCAATGCCCCTTTGGGGCTTGCAGGAAAGTGTAAACTGCCCATCAAGCCGCCTAGGAGTGCCTGCATCTTTCTGGGGGCCTGTGTCGGCCACCAGCCTCCAAGCACTTCTCCAGGAGCACCACATTGCTTGAGGCCTTGCTTCTAGTTCCCTTGCTGTTTGCCATCCATTTTCCAAGTGCTAAAGATACTGATAATGTTGAGCCTTGAAACTAGGGCCTTCTGCAAGCTAGGCAAGTGCTTTACTGAGCCCCAGCCCCCAGCCCTCCTTCAAGGATCCCCCTTCCTACAGATCTGTAAACTAGGATGGCCTGGAACCTATGATCCTCCTGGCTTTGGGCTTCCACATGCTAGGATTGTAGGCATGTGTACCCCATGCTAAATAGTGAGATCCTCCCCCCCTCGACATATGCATACAGGCACGACCATCCACAGATTTGGATCAGGAAGTTGATTAGGAATAAATGTGCACATGTGTACTAAAAACCCTGGCTTAAATTTGAGCCAAGTGATTAGCCTACATGATCTCATTTAACCCTTGAGATCACCCTTTGGGGTAGACAGGATGCCCCACTTATGGAAGAGAGGTTTTAGAGAGATTAAATGGCCAAGGTCACAGAGTGAGGCTGTGCCATTCTAAAGTTCCTGCTTTTATCACCTTGTTCTAAAGTGTGAACCAACACAGTACCCAATCCAGAAATCACAACCCTTTCTCTCTCTCCATGGCTCCCCTCTCTACACGATCCCTCTCTGAAATAGTAGTGTTGAACCTTTCACACGGGGTCATTGTTAATCAGTATACCAAGTATAACATTTTGTTCAGATGACCTTGAATGACACAAGCCAGCTGAATACCATTCTCTCTGTGCGAGTGCCTGACCCTGAAGACCGCAAGGGAGCAGGTTGCCAACGTTCTAACTGTAAGGAAAAGGCTCACATCAATTGGCTGAGGTGGTAGAAGGGAGTCAATTCCCCACATCCTCTTGCCAGTTACAAACACACTTGGCTGTGTTTCCGTCCTTCCTTCTGACGAGTATTCTCCAGGACATCAGATTCAGGAATAGTGGGGAAAGATTCTTATTTAAACCGGGATGGAGAGAACTGGAGAGGACTGCGGAAGGAAAGGGAGGACTGCTTGTACTGGGGTGTATTGTTTTTCTGCCTCTTCAATGCACCCAAACTTTACCATGCCAGCAGGACAAAGGTTAGTGAAGAGTTGATAAGCTGGGCAACAGATCTGCAACTGAGCAGCTAAGAGCAGCCAGGCTGCCAGAGTTACTTAACTTCATGAAGAGAAGCCACAAGAGAGGGGATGCATGGAGGGCTTAGTTGGCGAACCACATCAGGCGGAGGAGTGTCTTTGTCTCTCTTTCCTTATGGTCCTGGGCTCTGAACTGAGGGCCACAAGCATGCTAGGCAAGTGTTGTACCACTGAACTATAGCCCCAACCCATTTTAGTTATTATATATAATTTTTGAGACACAGTCTTAACTAAATTGCCCAAGTTGGCCTGAAACGCACATTGTAGTAGCTCAAGCTGGCTTTCAACATGCAATTCCCCGCCTCCGGGTCCCGAGTAGCTTTGTACACCAGTCCTGGTTCAGGAATTTGTCTTTTGGGGGAGGTGAGAGGGTATAGAGATGAATTCTAGGGATCGAACCCACAGCCTAACACATGCTAAGTCCATGTTCTACCAGGGAGCTACCTGTCCAGGTGAGCATCCAGAGGAAAGTGGGAAACTATTCATGGAGCTCAGAGGTCTGAGGAATGGTTCTTCCCCAGTAGTTCTACGATGGACAGCTACAGTCTTGGCCACACCCATCACACCTGCTGTCGGTGTTTCAAATGACAGAAAGATACCAGTTGAAGAGGGTGTTTCCGACAAACTCAGGTACGAGCATGCCCTGATTCCCCTCCCTCCCAGTGAGCCTTGTTTCGAACATGTGTGCCCCTGTGAGCTCTCCACTTAGAGTTTATCCTGGTTCCTTAGACTTCTGCAAGGCACCAAAAGAGTGCAGATCACATGGGTTTGGGTTGTAAATATCAACTGTGTTTGGGGTTAGTACACAAAGCAGTCGCCACACTGGGCATGACCATAAGTCACTGTGTCTTTTGGTCACTGATGGAGAAAGTTCTCTAGCAGGACGATAGAAGGAAGGAAGGAAGGTGGTAGAGACAGATCAGAGGAAGCTCCTGTGGGACCAGAAAGAAACAAATAGAAACAAACAAACAAAAACCTATTGAGACAGCACTAGGAAAGTCCGAGTGAGCAAAACATACTAGTTTTGCTTTACAAGCCCAGCTTCGTGGCTCTCTACCATAATCTTTCTACGTGGGAGGCTAAGGCAGGAGGATGTCTGGGAGTGTGAGGCCAGCCTAGGCCACACAGCCTGTTCCAGACTAGCTTGAGTTTAGAGGGAGACCTTGTTTCAAGAAAATAAATAAAATCAGTTACAGATCCAGGAAGGTTACCTCTAGCAGACACTTTAAACAATTACCTTGACAAAGAACAAGTGATTTGACACCTGACCTGGCTGTGGCAGTAAAGATGGCATAAGATGCAGTCCTTGCTGTCCCACCTGCCTCTGCCTCCAAGTGCTGGGATTAAAGGCGTGCGCCACCACTGCCCGATCATATTTATATTTTTTAAATACTGTTGTAGAGAGCCTAACATCACATATGTCCATGCCTCCTTGGGCAGTACCCCTTTGGGCGGCTCTCTTGGTTGACTGGTTGCACCTTACCCTGCATTCGATTTAGACCAGACCTTTTTGATAATGCTACCCGGGTTCACTGGCTGCTCTTGCAGTGCAAGGTTCCCAGAGAACATGGTTGAAATATACGTTGTAAGACGCAAGCATTACCACCTGGGTGATGCTTTCTCTAAAAAGGATGTGGGAATTGGTAAATGAGAAGTCCAACAGACTACCTAAAACAAATGTGTTGTAAAAATGCACAGATTCTGCCCCCCACTTCCTCACCACTGTGTTGAGGATGAAAGGCAGGGCCCCACACATCCTAGGCAAGTACTCTACTGTTGTTACACACCTAGCCCTTGGCTTGATCTCTGAGTAGCCAACAACTCACTTTCTCCGTCCCTGCTTATTTCCATGTTTTTACCTACGCAGACATATGACCACTTACTTCTACTATAGGGTCAGTATGCTGAATAAATTGAATAACAGAGGACACTCCTCCCAGCGCCTGGCCCACAGGGAAGAGTCTCAACCCACCAATTCCACAGACACAGAAGTGCCAATATATGCTGATCCTAATAAAACAGACAGCCTGTACATTCCATAAGGGCAGAGCCACCTTCTCTCCTTTATTAAATGTTGTAACTAATTCTAGTATTAAATGAATGCCCATCAGATGGGTGTATCAAGAGGCAAAGCAGAGAGGTCAAGCAGTTTGAAACAATCCTGCAGGTTTGGGCTGGGTTAGTGATCACAGCATCATGCGCTCTTCAGGGGCCACAGCCATTTCGTGTATTGTGGACTATTTGGTTTGAGTTTTGCTGTTCTGCAGTAGCGAATGAGCAAACCCAGCCTCAGGCATGCTAGGTCAGTCGATTACCACTAAGGTTATATACCCAAGCTTTTGTTTTGTGTATTGTAATTAGTATCTCAGACCAACATAGTCTATGATGAACACATAACCGACACAGGGATTCTCAGACCTGTTGCTCTCAAGACTTTTTTGAACATGTACAGTTATTGAACAGGACCCCAGATAGCTCCTGTATGTTATGCCAATGGGTACTTAATGTATTAAAAAGCAAAGCTTAGAAATATAAAAGTCATTATTCATTCAACTAAAAATAGTAACGCATTGTGGGTTACTATAAATATAATATCTTACAAAAATAACTATTTTCCCACAAAAAGTTAATGAGAGGAATGATACTGCTTTATTTAACCTTTTTTGTTTGGTTGGTTGGGTTTTTTTTTTGGTTTTTGAGACAGGGTTTCTCTGTGTAGGCCACTGTCCTGGAGCTCACTGTGTAGACCAGGCTGGCCTCCAACTCAGAAATCCGCCTGCCTCTGCCTCCCAAGTGCTGGGATTAAAGGTGTGCACCACCACTGCCCAGCAACTTTTTTTTAAATCTCTGAATAGCTGGCTTAATAAAGGTCACCGGGTTCTCTGTTCAGTCTGTTGAAATAGCACACATCAAACATCTGGGAAAGCCAGGAAGAGCAAAGGAAATCATACAAATAATATTTTAATATCACTATAAAAATAGTGTTGACTCCATGTGCTCCTGAAAAGATGTCAGAAATTCCCAAGGAATCCCCAGACCAGTGTTCCAGAACAGCTGAGTCATCAAAAACGAGAGTAAGATGCCGTCTTTTGCCAGGTGTAGTGGCAAATATCTTTGATCCCAGTACTCTGGAGGAAGTTGCAGGCAGATCTCTGTGAGTTCAAGGCCAGCCTGGTCTGCACAGTGAATTCAAGATCAGCCAGATATAGTGGCTAAGCTACTATCAAGGGTATGTAGTACATGCCTTCACCTGGGTGTGGACAGTTTCCCATACAATCTGAAACTGACTTCCCTGCTCGATCTTCAAACTTGTTCCTCATTGGTGGGAATACTGGTATGTGTCATTTATTTTTTTTTTTTAATGTAATTTTTAGCTCCTCGGAGTCAAGTCCAGTGGTCTTTTATGGCATATTCCACATCTTCTTCCAAACTGGTTTTTACGGAGTGAGCTGACTCTTTGTCAAAACACTCGCTGAAAACCAAAACCCATTCTTCCTCCTTAAGGCCATCTGTGGAAAACAGTGTTAAGCTATTCTTTCCCAGTGTGGCCTAAACCCAGAAGCCCCGTTTCCCAGGCCGGGACTTGGCAGAGTCTCACAGATGACCCTCCTGGGTTGGTATAAGCAGTCTACACTCATTTTCCTCGGATTGATGCAATTAGAAAAGAAAGCCTAAGAGATGTATGATCATTTTCCAAACTATTTATTACAAAGTAAAGCATTAGTGTTGTGTTATTTGTTAGTACCACAGGGCCCATCACAACAAATCAGGTGGTTTTCTTTTGAGCAGGGTAGTTTACTGGTTCCTATCAAGTTGTTTTTATGAAGACCTACAGCAGGAAGGTGTTAGGACCAAGCAGAACAATGGGTTTGTCTTGTACAACTGGCTTGTTTTCAGTTTCCTAGGGTCCTCTGAACTGGATGATGAATGGCTTCTATTAGCCATTTTGAGTGATAGCAAGACATTCAAAATCAGCTTTGCAGATCATGTTTAGCAAATAAGATAAAAAGGTTTTTTTGGTTTTTGTTTTTTTGGGGGGGGGTTGGTTTGGTTTTTAGTTTTAGAGAGAAGCTTATTATAGATTCATAGGTGGGAGGGGGGAGTCCTAGTAAGAGCTGACACAGAGGGAGGGTCTCAGGGACTAAGACACCTCGAGCTGCTAGAATAAGCCTACGTCGTATGACGTGTGTTTGGTTTCAGTCCACCTAACCCCAGGCTTTATTCTCTTACCCCCCCCCCCTTATCTATTGATTTAATTAATTAAGCTTTTGGTTCCAGGGTTCGAATACAACGACCCAAACATGCTAAGTGTACTCTGCCACTGACCTACATTTCAACTCCAAACATGTATTTATATATATTTCTCTTTCTTTTTTGTTACACACACACACACACACACACACACACACACATATATATGTGCATATATATGTTTGGTTTTTCGAGACAGGGTTTCTCTGTGTAGCCCTGGCTGTCCTGGAACTCACTCTGTAGACCAGGCTGGCCTCAAACTCAGAAATCCGCCTGCCTCTGCCTCCGAGTGCTGGGACTAAAGGCGTGCGCCACCACTGCCCGGCCATACTTATATTTTTTAAATACTGTTGTACCGTGTCTGTTTCTTTTGCTCCTTTAGGATGAAGGTAAGTAAATGTATGATCAACTTAAGATTTCACCTTTAATCTACTTTGTTTATTGTTTTAGATTTATTTTAGATTGATTTTTTTAAATTTTCTATTTATATATGCTTTGTCGGTATGTTTGTCTGTGTACCACATGCACAGTAGTATGAGAAGAGACTGGAAGAGGGCACCAGGTCCCCTGGTACTGGAGTTATGGATCATTGTGAGCTACTCTGTGGGTGCTAGGAATCGAACCTAGGTCTTCTGTAAGAGCAACAGATACTTGAAACCACGAAGCCTTCTCCCCATTTATTTTTTTTAAAGACAAGGTCTCTCTTTAGAGTCAGGATAGCCTGGAACTCAAGATCCTCTTGCCTTAGACTCTGGCTAATCTCCTTCCGTCAAACCAAGTTTCAAAGGAATGTCAAAAGGAAGTGGTTGAAACATGAACGTAGGAGTGGGCACTGCTTCTCTGTTTCCCTCTAACTCCCAGATCTCACTGTGTAGACCAGGCTATCTTCTAACTCTTGGCACCGCTCCTGCCTCAGCCTCCAGAGGATTGGGATTACAGGTGTGAGCCTCCACACCCAGCTCATGTGTTTTCTGGAGTCCATGTGTCTCCAGATGGTTACTTCACACTAGAAACATTCCGCTACACAGGTAAGGCACTGGAGCAGTGTCCCATGCAGAAGGTCTCACTGGAGCAGTGCCCATGCAGAAGGTCTCCTAGGATCAGAGGAAAGAACGCCTCAGAAACAGTGTCACATTCCAAGTCTTACAAATACTCCCTGAAAGACAAGTATTTCTTCCCTCTTGGGCAGGTGAGAAAACTGAGCTCCCCCCCCCAAGGTTAAATAATTTCTCTAAAGTTATTTAATAGATGGGACGCATAAGGGCCAGGATTTGAAATCAGGCCTATGTTGCTTAAAAGCTCAAAGGGGTGTGTGGTGAAAACTTGGAGGACTCTACACTTGTGATATACGTAGGCTTATTTTAAGTAAATCAGTAAATGTAATTAATGGATTCTTTATTACATCTCTTCCATTTAATATCCATTTTCTAAAACATGGTCAGAGAGAGAGCATGGATTAGAACCTATGCTTATGTATCCAAGGTCTTGGTAAGACTAGAGCTAAAAATAATAATCATAGCTGGGCCTGGTAGATCAGGTCTATAATCTCTGTACTTGGGAAGTTAAGGCAAGAAGATTATTATTGCCTGAACTAGAGCTATACAGCAAGATCCTGTCACAAATAACTGCCACCACTATCATCAACATCACCACCACCACCACCACCACCACCATCATCATCATCATCTCTTCCTTTTTTATTTCTTGAGTATGCTTTCTCTGCCTCTTTTAGGAATCATCTTTTAAAAAACATTTTATTTTAAGTATATGGGTGTTCAGCTTATGCACTGCATGCCTCCCTGGCGTCTACAGAAGTCAGAGGAGTCAGGTCCCCTGGAATTGGAGCTATGGATGATCGTGAATTACCATATGGTTGTACGGTACTTCAAACTGAACCCAGGTCTTCTGCAAGAGCAACAAGTGCTTTGAACTGTTGAGCCATCTCCCCAGCTCCCATATTTTCTCTTTTAAGATTTTCCATGTGTGTGTGTGTGTGTGTGTGTGTGTGTTGTGTGTTTGAGGGGGTGGGTCTGTACATACCACAGCACACATCCGGCATTCAGAGGACAACTACAAGAGTCAGTTCCCTCTTTCTACCTTGTGGGTTTCATAAAGTCTAACGCACATTGTTGGGCCTGTGCAACAAGCTTCTTTACCTGCTGAGCCATCTTGCCAGTCTGTATATCCACCCCCCTCCCCCCAGGCTACAGATAAGCAAGTGGCATGCCCTGAGTGAGTGTCATCTTCGTATCACAGCTATGACGTAGGAGTTGCATAGCCATTAGGTCTCTATGCTTGGTCTCCTGTGAAACACATTATTAATAGAATTTGGTGAGAAACAGATGAAAGCTATTGTAAATGCTCAGCACACCACCCAGGATAAGGCAAATACCTCATAACAATAGAGCCTCGTGGTTTTCCAACTTCCCAAAGCCCTCTGATCTATATATGGACACGGGTAAAGAAGTCTCCAGTTTGTCTGATATGCCACGAGCCTTTGTGCATGCCTCTCTTTTGTGAGATACCTATTCTAAGCCACAGGAACTCTAAACACTTGGCAAGGATTTTCTAAAGCAATGAATAATTCATAAAGCACCAAGCAGGACTCTTAACCTACAACTATGATGCATGCAGACCTTTTACAGACGTAGCTCAGGGGCAAAACTCTTGCCTAGCATGCAGGAGGGGATGAAATCAATCCTCAGCAGCATGAAAATTCCAAGCAAAGGAAGTCGATTCTGGGCAGTGGTGGTGTCCACTTTTGATCCCAGCACTCAGGAGACAGAGGCAGGCAGATCTCTGTGAGTTCATGGCCAGCCTGGTCTACAGAGCTATTTCTAGGAAAGCCAAGGCTACCCAAAGAACCCCTGTCTCAAACAAATAAACAAGCAAGCAAACAAACAAACAAAGTAGAATCTCTTGGTCCCCTTTTGGTGAAACCACCTTCTTTTGGAATTAACCAAGAGATTCATAGAGAACACGAGAACTTTGCATTAAAGGTTAGAAGTTTATGTATGCCATCAAGCATTGCTGAGCCTCTGCCTGCCCTTCGGTACAATAGTTCCAGAACAAGAGCCTGCATTCTATGAAAACCCAAGTGCTCACCTCACACATTGCTAAATGAGTGTCTGCCACCTAACTTTCCATCTGAAGACATTTTCCATTAAGTGATAAGTAGTGATCCATGGAGGCCCCGCCCACACGGCCTTCATCATTAGTAGCAAGTCCTGATCGATGGACACTATGCCCAGGAACCTTTCAGTAGGCTGGAATTTCTCTGCCTTCTTCGCTAAGTAATTCCCTTTGGTCTAGAACAGGCCCAGGAATTTGGGTTTTAAGTGAATTCCCGGAGGGAGGTGGACACAGGCCCTAAGTGAATTGACAAATATTAACTAAGAAAAAAAAAAAAACCCACGACAGATACTGTTTTATAGCAAAATGAAGGAACTGGGCCAACTTTTGGGTGATTCCCCTGTCTCTCCAAGGGAGGGGATTTATGGTTTGGGTAAAAACCATTAAGAACACATTGGTTTCTTTGCTGGTTTCAGTTTGAGTCTCTGTGTCTTCCAACAAAGTGAAATCACACACAGCCTGGCAGCTTTAGTCTGAGCCCTCCCACGTGAATCAGAACCACGTGACAAAGCCCATGCTGAAGAACCGAAACCCGAGGAGACCGAGGCAAGGGGAACGGATGTTATGTTTTCCTTTCCATCTACCCCTTTCCGTTATTCTATGAATTTTTCCATGTGATTTTGATGTTCTAACTTACTGTCCTAGAGTTATCATACGGAGTCTTTTGTCTGGCTTAGTATGATGTCTGCAAAGCTCATCCGTGTTGAAGCATCTATCAGTATCCCGCCCCCCCCCCGCGCCCCACCCAGTCTACTGGGTGAGTCTACTTTGTGAATAATGTAATTTTTTTTTGTATGAGCATATATCTAAAAAAAAATTATAGCTCCACATATACATTTGTGATAGTAACAAATGGAAAAAGAGTGACATTTGCTCTTTTTATCTAAGGGGACCTAACTTATGCTGGAAGCTAGTCAGTGTATAAAGTGACTCCAATCTCAAAGAATATGGCACCTCTGATACCAAATTCAGGAAGATAGAGGGTATTGGAAATATACCCTAAGAAGATCTCCATCACTCTGTCAGTGTTCTGGCACTAAATACTGTGACATCTTAACTCTACCAGTAAGAAAGCAATTACAGATTGAAAACAGCTGAGATAGCCAAATAAATAAATAATAAATAAATAAATAAATAAAGCAGACTGCTTAATTTTTGGATAAACGTCAACAACACAAATCAGATATCTGCAATGGTTTGAACTGGGTAAAATGTCAAGTCAGGTAAAATAGAAGCAAGGTTAGCCCTCTCAGAACAGAGCAGGGGTTGTGATGGGTGGTCACACTGTCTACAGTTCTTGTTCTAAGCAGTGCCTCATGGAACACAACATTGGACTAGTGTTATCCAAGTATGATCACACTCAGTTCATAAAATAGACCCAATAGTTGCAAGGACATCATATACACAGAGATGCCTGATGTACCATTTGGTGCATTAAAATGTGTGTGTGTGTGTATACTATACTACACTATATAATGTATAAGTAAGAATAGGTTATATACTAATACCAAGTGATACGTACCACATACATGGGCTAATGTTTCCTACACATGTTGGGATAGACAGAAAAATAAAGTATGTATTATAGTTTTTTTATTAAAATTTTAAATATATTTATATGTCTTTCTGTGTGCATGGACAGCAGTTCTCAACCTGTGGGTTGTGACCCCTTCGTAGTTTGAACGACCCTTTCACAGGGATCACCTGAGACCATGGGAAAATCGTAATTTACATTATGATTCATAACAGGAGCAAAATTACAGTTATGAAGTAGCAACAAAAATAATTTTATGGTTGGGGTCATGACAACCCCAGGAACTGTATTAACAGGTCTCAGTCGTAGGAAGGTTGAGAACCACTGCTCTAGAAGAACAGCAAGTTCTTCTAACTATTGAGACATCTTTCCAGCCCCTAGATGTAGATTAACAAGGAAAAATATCGGGGCTGGAGAGATGGCTCAGCGGTTAAGAGCACTGACTGCTCTTCCAGAGGTCCCGAGTTCAATTCCCAGCAACCACATGGTGGCTCACAATCATCTGTAATCTGATGCCCTCTTCTAGTATGTGTCTGAAGACAGCTGCAGTGTACTCTTATACATAAAAATAAAAAAATAAAAATTAGATTTATTTGTTTAAAAAAAAAAACAAGGAAATATATCAAACTTTCTTAGATGTTGAAGAAGCTACCTGTGAACAAACAGAATTAGTGTCCTAACGCAGAAGATCCTGTGTTCCAGGTTCTTGGTGCACATCACACACAAACATTTACTCGGTAAAGTCTTTGAACTATTCTCCAGAAGGCAGCTGGGTTTGCTCCTAGTCTGATGCCAAACAGCTTCTCCTATGTTATGGTTCATATTTTACTTTTTCTTTTTTTATGCTGGGTATTTTTCTATGCCTATGGCCTTGTGCATGGTAAGTCATATTCTATCAATGGGATATATATATATATATATATATATATATATATATATATATATATATA
>JADRCH010000055.1:3580098-3592938 GCA_019843965.1 Rhynchomys soricoides | reverse complement strand
TATATATATATATATATATATATATATATATATATATATATATATATCAGCCCAAGATCCCCATTTTATAAGTGGGAGAACAGAGGCACATCAAGGTAAAGCAAATTCTTCAGAATCACATGGTCAATGAGAATCTGCTCACGGTTGGTACCCAGGAGGTCTGACACTGACGTTTCTGCACAGTGTCTTTTGATGTGCCTGATTATTATAAACACATCATTTCCACGCCAATGGCTCTACAGATTCAGTACAGTCCTACTAAAGATTCTAAAAATGTCTGCTAGGGAATTAAAGATGTTTCTAACATTTATAGAGAAAGGCAGCAAGCCAAGGACACAAAGACATCCTTGGAGAGCAACTAGGTGGAGGAGTCATCAGAAAGCTGTGACAGTTAATTGCATCATGGAGGATTGATATGGCCATTGTTGAACAGGCTCAAAAGCACACAATGAAGCAGGACATTGATGTTACCAGTACATCAATCCAGATGATACCTCAACAGCACCTCCCAGAATCCATTACGACAAGCACTTAAGACAGATTTCATTCAAAAACGTCAACATTCTTCACCAAATCCACATGAATGAAAAGCAATGGCAAGATGTGAATGGGAGAAAGAATCAATAAAGAATACAGGAGAGTAACCTCATGTTTATCTCCACAGACATGAAATAATTTCTGTTTGTTTGTTTGAGACAGTGTCTCTTGTAGCTCAGGCTGACCTGGAACTCACTATATAATCAAGGATAACTGTGAATTTCTGATCTTCCTGCCTGTCTCCTAAATGCTGGCATTCTTTGAAAGCCTCACCACTCCCAGCTTCAGAATAATTTATTTGTGGGGGTGGGGTGGTTTGGAGGTATACATGGAAGCCAGCAGTCAACCTCGGGTGTTGTTCCTTAGGTATAGTCTGCCTTGTTTGAGGAATAGAGTTTCTCAACAATTAGGCTGAGCTAGCCAGTGCTATCATCTTCACCCAAAATTCTCATTCAGCAAAGTTAATTTAATTAATTAATATGTTAATGTGTGTGGATGTTTGCTTGCATTTATGTTTTCGTACCACATACAAGTTTGGTGTTCACTGAGCCCCCGGAACTGAAGCTACTGAGGGTTTTGAACTTTCTTGTAGGTGCTACGAACTGAACCTGAATCCTCTGGGAGAGCTGCCAGTGCTTTTATTCACTGAGCTGTCCTCCCTCAGGAAAGCCTTCAAAAATGGTAACCATGGCTCAGGGAGATGGCTCATTGCATAAAAGGCTTACCATACAAGCCTGGCAACCTGAGTTCAATCCTTGAACAGTGGAGAGATTTCCTGAGAGCTGACTTCTGATCTACAAACTGCTGTGGCACATGCATGCTCACATCCTACTACTAATAAGTAAAATTAAATTTCAGAAAAGATATCTGTCTCTGTTGGGCACCTGTACTCCTGTGCAATATCCCCCAACATAATTAAAAAGATATAAATATACATAAATTATATATAAACTTATATAATTGCATGTCAATTATAACTCAGTAAAGTCAGGAAAATTAGCTCACATGCACAGTTAGTGCTAGAAACTGGAATATTTACTTTGGAAAACATTGTAATTAATAGCCCAAAATTAAAAATACAAACATCCCACCACACAGTGGAAGCCCACACCTTCAATCCCAGTACTCAGAAGATGGAGACAGGGAGATCTCTATGAATTTGAGGCCAGCCTGATCTACAGAGTGAGTTCTAGGATAGCCAGGGCTACACAGAGAAACCCTGTCTTGAAAAACCAAACCAAACAACTAAACAAACAAAAAGACAAGTATCTTGTGACACAACAATCCACCTTCCACATCCATCCTAGGGAAATATTTACACAACAGTAAGGAGAACTATCTAGAAGGGTCTTGTGCTGGTTTGTTTTATGTCAACTTGACACAAGCTAGAGTTATCTGAAAGGAGGGAACCCCAACTGAGAAAATATCTCCATAAGACGAGGTTGTAGGGCATTTTAGTAATTAGTGATTGATAGCAGAGGGCCCAGCTCATTGTGGGGAGGGCCGTCCCTGGGCTGGTGGTCTTGGGGTCTATAAAAAAACAGGCTGAGCAAGTCAGGGGAAGCAAGTCAGTAAGCAGCGCCCCTCCATGGCCTCTGCATCAGCTCCTGCCTCTAGGTTCCTGCCCTGCGTGAGTTCCTGTTCTGACTTTTTCCAGTGATGGTCTGTGATCTGAAAGTGTAAGCTGAAGAAGCCTTTTCCTTCCTGAGTTGCTTTTGGTCATGGTGTTTTATCACAGTAATAGTAACCCTAACTAAGATGGGTATTGACAGCCTTTCGCATAAGAGCCAAAATATAGAAAATATAGTTCAAGTGTCCATCAAGAGTAAAGTGGCAAATGGCATTGTGGGAATCCAGAGGGCTACCAAGAATGAGCAACAGATCACAGCTATGGACATCAACATGGCTGAGTCTTACTATAATACTGACAGAGATAAGCAAGTACCATTAGTAGTTCAGTCAGGCACTGTGTCTGGTCCCTGTAATCTTAGCACTCAGGAAGTAAAAGCAGGAAGATTTTGGGTTTGAGGCCAGCCTGGGCTACATAGTGATACCTTCCCCTCCCCATCGCAAACAAAACTAACATACAGTTTTCTTCCGGGGATTTCTTCCAGGGTTGTTTTAGGAAGCCACTATCAAACAGACATGTTGGCAGGAGTAGAGAAAGACAGAGGCAGGAGGATCTGCAGTTTAAGCTTAGCTTCTGTGACAGAGACAGTTGGAAGCCACCATAAGGTTATTTAAAATAGAGATGATAGGCAGGCAGTGTTGTGCCTTTAATCCCAGCACTTGGAAAGCAGAGGCAGGAGGATTTCTGAGTTCGAGACCAGCCTGGTCTACAGAGTGAGTTCCAGGACAGCCAGGGCTACACAGAGAAACCCTGTCTCAATAAATAAATAAATAAATAAATACTAGTAGTCAATTCTAGATGGTTCATAGTACCTACTGTAATACAAATATCTTGTCAATAAGTGGGATTTGTGTGTGTGTGTGTTTTAGGCCATAATTACAAAGGGGGGAAAGGCTGTCTAGGTTTAATAAATAAGCAGTTGGGGTTTTTGTTTTTCCAGAATATTTTGATTCACAGTTGGGTGAGTTCCTGGATGCGGAATTCGTAGTTGTGTCTGGTTCTGATCTATATGAAGTTGAATGGTTGTAAAGTCACTTAAGGGTCTGTCTTAGGGTTTTTTTTTGTTTTTTTGTTTTTTGCTGTGGAGAGACACCATGACCAGGGCAACATTTATAAGAAAAATGCTTAATTGGGGCTGGATCACAGTTTCAGAGGTTTAGTCCATTATCATCATGGTGGGAGGCAAGGCGGCAAGGTGCTGGGGAAGGAGCTGAGAGTTCTATATATTGATCTGCAGGCAGCAAGGAGGAGACTGTCTCAACACTGGGCGTAGCTTGACAGTATACAAGACCTCGGAGCCCTCCTTTACAGTGACACCCTTCCTCCAACGAGGCCACACCTCCTAATAGTGTCACTCCCTATGGGCCAAGCATTCAAACACACGAGTCTATGGAGGCCATACACATTCAAACCACCACAAGGCCATACATCTGAGTCATGGATTATCAAATTTAAATATAGCAGTATTTTTTTTTTTTAACAGTGCTAGGGATAGAACCTAGGATCTCATACACGCCAGGCAAGCTCCTCTATCACTGAGCCAAAAGCCCTAACCCAAAAGCAGTTTCCAATTTAACAATTCCTTTCTACTCATCTTCTTATGGTAAAAATTAAAAGCCCTTGGGCCGGGGAGTGGTGGCGCATGCCTTTAATCCCAGCACTTGGGAGGCAGAGGCAGGTGGATTTCTGAGTTCGAGGCCAGCTTGGTCTACAGAGTGAGTTCCAGGACAGCCAGGGCTACACAGAGAAACCTGTGTCGAAAAACCAAAAAAAAAAAAAAAAAAAAATTAAAAGCCCTCCCCAAACCTAAAACCTAAGACTTTTTTTTGGATGGGGTTGGGGGGTGGGGTTCAGGAGTTAGGGAAGCAGGGTTTCATTATGTATGTAGCCTTGGCTGACTTGGAATTCGCTATTCAGACCAGGCTGGCATCCCCCTGCTTCTACTTCTTGAATGTTGGCAGTAAAGGCATGCACACACCTGAGACTCTCCATTTTGATTGCAACCAAGCACAGAGCTATCCAGAAAGCACTAGTTGGTTCTTCAGATGTGTGATTAAAGTCACTTTCCAAGAACAAATAGATGACTGCTTAACCAGAGGTCCCTGCTGACAGCCTGGCATCTGTTTTTCTAGGAGCTACTTTAATCTTTCCCCACTTGTTAAGCTGCGAAGACTGAGACACAAATGTTTGCTGGCCAAACACTGGTTTTAAAATTCTGCTCTTCAGTGGCTGGGTAAAATACCTGTTTACTGAAACAAATGTTTCATTTGGAAAACCTTTGCTCTTGTGGTCACTTTCCAAGAAACACACAAGGATTACCAGGAAGGTAATGTCACACCTTGATAGAGGCTGGCATCTTAGGATAATGTCACCAGGTTTACTCTCATAAAACAGAATAACAGTGAGAAAGTCAAGTGCTTGACAGCTCAATCCCACACTGAAAATGCTGTGGCTGTGTTCTTGACTAGACCAGCTTCCTTCCCAAGGAATCTCTTACAGTTTTCACAAGTGACCTCATTATACTAATTGGAAATGGTAAATGTGAACCTAGGTCCGTTGCTCCAGAGTCATGAGCTCTGGTCATTATATATGATGTGGCATGTGTGTATAGTGTGTGTTTGCATGTGTGTGGAAACACAACATTGATTGTCTTTCCTGTCATTCTCCACCTTGTTTTTTGAGACAGGGTCTCTTACTGAACATGGGGCTCCCTGTTACAGATCTTGCTGACCAGCAAGCCCTCAGCATCTGCCTGTCTATACTTCCTAATTCAGGTTTGGGGGGTAAAGGGGTAAAAGGGTGGGGGAGGGGAGAGGTTACAAGCTGCCATGTCCAGATTTGTTTATTTTTTAATGTAGATGCTGGGGACAGAAAGCTTGTGCAGCAAGCATTCTATCCACCGAGCCATCTCCCCATCCCCCAAGTGTATCTCTTAGTAGGATTCATAAGCAACCTGGAATGCCCTGATTCACCAAGCAGTTGCACCAAGCTCAAGACAAGTTTAACTTGAAACCCGTTTAAATAAATTCCCACCCCTTTCTCCCTTTCTCATTCTCTAACGCAGAGTCTCGCTATGTAGCCATGGGAGGATGGTCTGGCACTTGATATGTAGCCTAGATCAGCCTCTATGGCAATCCTCCAGTCTCAGTCTTCTGAGTGCTGGGATTATTTCTTCATCTAGGACTTAAAGAACCAAAAGGAAACAGCATAAAAAGATAATTGTGGGATCCAGAGATTAACTTCATATGCAGGCTTCAGCTCAGACATCACATTTGACCAAATGAAACCCCCCTAAGGTTCAAGGATTTTCCTCAATGTTCCCTTCTTCCAGGTGTGGCAGTAATTCCAGCACTCTGATGGTGGAAGCAGGAGGATCAAAAACTCAAAGGCAGCCTCTCCTGAATAATGAATTTGAGGCCAGCCTGGGCCAGATGAGACCCAAACAAATGAGATCTCAAACAAACAACAAACAGTCTCCTGCTAATGTCAGGCTTTATGGAAAAAGAGGATCATTATTTGCCATAATAAGAGTTTCCTAATGAAGCATATTTTCCTATCTTTAAAAAAAAAAACAAAAAACACTTGCATATAGCCAAGTATCCCATGTTTTTACTTATAATGTGCTAAGGCATGTTATAAAATATGCAAAATTGGGTGACACACAGAACTTAGGAGACATTATTTGAAAGACATTCTACCAGTAAGAAATAAGAAGGTTGGTGAAGTAGTTTACACATTCACACCTGCTGTGTGCCCAAACACACATGGACACACACACACACACACACACACACACACACATCATCATCATCATCATCAAAGAAATAAGAGTAAAAAAAGATGGGGTGGGTATGTAGCTCAGTTGGTGGAATGTATGGTTAGCATGCACACGGCCCTGGGCTCAATCTCTAATATTGGGAGAAACCTAACCAAACCAAACCCAGAAACAAACTCAAAGTCATCGGAGAAATCAAAATCCCAATGAGATACCACTTTAATCTGAATAGGAGGGTGAGAGTGTGCTGCTAGAGACAGGCAGGGTCTTGCCATATGGCCCTGTTTGGCCTGACACTTACTCTCAGGCTTCCCTTGAACTCACAGAGGTCTTTGCCTGCTTCTGCCTCTTGAGTGCTTGGATTAAAAGTGTGTAGCACCGTGCATAGCCTAGAGATAGAGAATTTTGAAAAATGGAAAGCAACAAAGACTAGCAAAGATATGAAGAAATCCGTGCCTGTGCATCGCTGGACAGAAAGTAAAATGGTGTGAGCACAGCAGAAAAGAGCTTGGTAACTCTCCCCAAAGGTAAGGAATTGACCCAGCAATTCCACTGATGCCTGCAAGCCAGTCCTAGCAGTATTGTTCAAATCAGCTAAGGGCCACAAACAACATGTGTGCCTGTTTGCAGAGTGACATGAAGTGTTTAAAAGGAGACCTTAGGAAATGTGAAGACTAGGCAAAGTGTGCTGTATACCGAGGGTGAGATATTATTCAGCCGTAGAAAAGAATGGAGTGCTGAGCCATGCTGCAGCAGAGATGAATTTTGAAAAAACATATGCTGGATAAGGACTCAAAAGGATGAATGCAACTATGATCCCACTGGTATGAAATATCCAGAATGTGCACAGGGAACACTAGAAGTTATGGGGGTCTTGGGCAAGACGTGAAAGGGAGTTAATACTTAGTGGACACAAGACTCTTGCTTGGGGTGATTTTTAAAAACTGTTGATAGTAGAAAGGAGAGCTACTTACGAACACTTTGGATGCAACAGATGCCACTGTCTTATACATTTTGATTAGTTACAGCAGCGAATTTTATGCTGCCAAAAGCTGACCACGATAAAATGGTTTATCTTGAAAAGGCAACACTACAGAAGGAAAGGTAAAATCCACAAGTTGATGTTGTTTTCTTTCCACACCCTGGTGGGTCTTCCTGCTTGCTACAGGGTGGGCAGCTTCCAAGCAAAACCTAGCCCTCCTCGTGAGTGGACTGTGCGGTAGGGGGGGATGTCGGGAAGCTATTTAGGCCTACATCTAAAAGCGAGCGAATTTTATTTTTAACTTAAGGAGAAGAGGACCCTTTTCAGTAAACACTCTACAGACCCAGAGACCCCAAGGAGGTGGTCTTGTCTCTTGCAGTTCAGAACTAGAGATCTGAATTATTCTACCATGATAAAACACCAGAAAAGCCCTCCTCCCTTCTGGAAGGGATTTAGGCGCGCTTTTGCCCTCCCCACGCTAGGGTCCATGTACCCTTCTAAAGCAGAACGTGTGCTTTTGCTGTTCTCAAGTAAGACCCAAGTCCCAATTTAACTTCCTCCTTTCCAAAGCTAGTTTCAAAGTCATTTTCATTACCCCCTTGCCCCAGGCTCAAGAGCATCAATCATAAAGCAAAATGACAGGAAATAATAAAACAATTAACAGCTCAAGACCAAGTGGGACCAACCAACACTGCCCATGCCCAGAGTGTCAAATACGAGGCTGGCTGAGGACCAAGGTAATCAGAAGTAAGACGCACAGCGTCTGAGGGCTAAGCTGACATTTCAGGAGTCCGCAGCAGTCCCGTTGAACATGTGACTGGCAAAGCAAAGGGGCACAGCCCGGGCACCCCGCACTTTGGTAGTAGCATAAGCTCTTCATCCACATCCCCTAAGGTTTCCTTCCAGTCACATAGTTTCACTGTGCAAACAGGCTTGTGCGGAGTGCTGTAGTTTGGGGTTTAAACGCTGGAGGACTTCTTTAGTTCAGAAACCAACCAACCATCCACCCTCGGATTAAAAAGAAAAACTAACCTTAAGATAACGCTCCGCTCTCAAGCCTGTCTCAGCTTTCCCATTTTAGAGGTCTGCAATGTGACAATAGCAACTGAGTGTCCCTTTACTCTGGCAGTCCTGCTGAAATCCGCAACTATCATGCACTGAGAAGGACAAACATTATATAAATGCAGTATGAATTAGTCGATACACACCATCAGGTGCATAGTATGGTTGCCTAGTATCCGTGAGATCCTGGGTTTCACACCTAGCACCACTAAATGTATATGTATAAATACATGTACACGTGTCCACAAACGTATATGCATATACACATATATGTACACATATACATATACACACATATATTTATACAAACATATATAATAACAGGAACTCCCAAGTTAGTCCTTTATTATGCCTATGTCCTTACATATAGCTTAGTTGGTAGAGTGCTTGTCTATTATACAGGAAGCCCTGGGTTCAATACCCAGCACTGCAGATCCCCAGTATTGTGGTACACGCCTCCGATCCTAGCACTCAGGAGGTAGAGGTAGGAGGATTCAATATTCAAGGTAACTGTATAAATGAGATTCTGTTTTAAGTTGAGGGATGTCTGGGAGCAATGAGTCTCATCTGAAGTCCTGTTTCTGCACTATTATAGTATAAAGGATTTAAAAAGAGGTGCTGCATCTGTTTCTAAGCTGGTTCCACTAAGTCATACTTGAGTGAAGGGGACCAGGATTGTGAGGATGTCAAAATGCTGGTATTCGTCTCCACCAGACATCTCCTAAGCTCTTGGTGACACTGTACATTACCTATGCCTGATTTGGATGCTATTATAAAAAAAGAAATCTATTGCTAATCCAACGTCATCAGGAGATCCTGGCTTTGAAAAGAGGAGTCCTCCTAATTTAGAGACGTAAACACCACGGATGTTATTTGAAGTGTTCTGTTTTAGTTCCAACACTGATATTGTTTTAAAATTCTCTTCTCTGGGCCTTCTAACATGCTAGATTTAAAAAGTTGCCAAACTGGTTTCAACACATCTTTTGAAGGCTGATAAACAAAAGGCAGTTTTGAGTAAAATCAGCTAATTCCATGAGTTTCATAAATCCAGCAGTACATTTAGGTGCAAAGCCATGAAATAAACTATACATGTCCCTAGCTGCCACAGCTATGGGAGGGCATTTCTCCTCTGTAGAAAAACAAACAGAAAACTTCTTTGGACCTGAAACTAACCTGTTGGAATGATGGCCTTCAAATCTGCTTTGTTAATTGTGGCTATGGGAAAATAGTAAGTAATTATGAAAATAGTCTAGCATTTAAAAATGGGCTGGAGAGATCGATTAGTGGTTAAGAGTGCTTGCTTACTGGTCTCCCAGAGGACCAGAGCTCCATTCCGCCCATAACCACCTGTAACTCTAGCTCCACGGGACCTGATACCTCTAGCCTCCATGGGTACCAATGCTCATGTGCACACAGCAAAGCCCTACATACACAAAGCAGGGTGGAGTTTGGGGTGACGATTCTGCCACTTACAATCCCCACTGTCCATTTTAAACAGGAGCTTCAGTCTGCTCACTCACCAGGCTTATCCTGCTGTAGACACCCGAGCTGTTCCCTTTACTGTATAAACAAAAGAAGAGCCCACGATCAGTTTGTAGTTGGATAATGGATACTGGCCTGATTGAAAGTTAGCTGTGACAAGATGTCTGACTGGTGTTCAACAGAACACACATTCCTTTTGTGACAGTAAGAAATAAATAGACTTGTATGTAGGTGGGTATTTCTCATACCCATGGCCATTGCTTTTTAGAATCTTAGTCCAAACTTCTGATGATGTATCTGGTAGACCTTGTGGGCTTACAGCCTGTGGCTCGCCTCACCTCACCTTAGACAGACAGAACTGCCTTGAGACCTTGCCTTGTCAGCCAAACAGTCTACTCCCTAGGATACTGCCAATTGCCACACCCTAGGTCTGTGAATCCAAAGGTACAGGAAGTGGTCTGCCCAAGCTGGGTTATTGCATCATCCCCACCGACTTCCATGTACACAGTTTGAGTCACTCCCCACCACACAGGGCTCAGAAATGCCACCTCCTTCCAACTCAGCCAGGCAGAGGGCTTGAGGCACACATCCCATCCTCTCTTCCAGACCACTGCTAAATTTGGAAGGCAGCAGGTCACTGGGATAAAAACAACTCTGAGTACTGTCTGTCAAGGGCTGTCCATTCAATCCCCATACAGAGGACAAATTTGACAAGAATGCATGGGAAGCTAGAACTTTCTGGGTCTCCTTAGGGTCACAGGCAGCTTGGGAATGTCTCCAGGTGTAATCCAAAGGACCCACACTAGGATGTCCGAAAGAGTGTATTGAAAATATGGACTACTGACCCCAGAATGATTTGATGCTGCGCTGAGAGGTGGGGCTCCTTAATGTGATGAGGCAGGTTAGAAGCCACAGAGCTCAAGCACTTTGGTTAGGATAGTGCTGAACCATCATTTGGGCTCTGCAAAAAGCCCCAGAAATGACTAATTTGTGGTCTCTGAGGAGGGAGATTTTCCCAGATTGTACTGAGGCACATTTTAACTGAGAATGCTCCCTAACACTGGTCTTTTGCCAACTGGTTCTAACTCAGGTGCTTGGTCACACCTGGGACCTGCCATTACTTCCAGTGAGTGATGCACAGGTCCATGACTCAGCCATTCCCCTAAACCACTTACACCCAGGTCCTAACATGACCTTGTGCACAACTTTCTCAAAAGAACTTTTCAGTTTGCTTCGAACGCAGGCTTTCTGTGGCTAATCCTACTACTCAAAGCACCTAGAAGTACGTCATCACGTGACTTCTGAGTCCTGCCCATACCTTCTACAAAAGACTGTCATTTTCTGTTTTAATATTATTTATGTGTGTATATGTGTGTGCACATGCGTGCGTGCGTGTGGGGGGGGGGGCGTTGCCTGTGGAGTCCAGAAGAGGGTGTTGGATCCCCTGGGGCTGACATTACACATAGTTGTAAGCTACCCAGCATGGGTGCTGGGAACCATACCCAGGTCCTCCAAGAGAGCAGGAAGCAGCCATTTCTCCAGCCCCTCTTTTATCTTTATAAAACTATTTTGAGCGTGTGAGGGTCTTGCATATTCTAAGCAAGTACACCAATGAGTTACATCCCCGCTCTCATTTCCTTTGACAAAAGTAATTTCCATTGTCCCCTTGGGTCCCTGCAATTGCTATTCATGGTCCTTATATTTCTACTACAAGCCAAGGCTGGTCTCCTCCCAATCTAATTTTGATCTCCTACAGCCTATTAGGGCTCATTCCAGACCACTGCAATAAAGTGAATAGAATGGAAAACGTGAGTTACATGGAAACAAACAAACAAAAACAAACAAACAAACCATGTAAGTCTTGCTTTTGTGTTTTGAGACAGGGTTTCTCTGCCTGTTTTGGGAGCTCCGAGGGCATGTACTGCCGTCACCACCACCAGGTTGTACATCTTATTTTATTACTAAAATTTGCTAGCGGTCATCTGAGCTATTGGGAAAATGGACTTGTTGGACTCAGAGTTGGACAACCCCCCCCCCCTTTTTTGAGACAGGGTTTCTCTGTGTAGCCTTGGCTGTCCTGGAACTCACTCTGTAGATCACGCTGGACTTGAACTCAGAAATCCACCTGCCTCTGCCTCCTTAGTGCTGGAATTAAAGGCGTGTGCCACCACTGCGCAACTTGGACAAACTCTCAATAATAACAGTATCTACCAAGCACAAAATGAGGTATGTCTGTATTCTCCCTGCTTAAAACCCTCTCATAATCTCCCATCACCTGCAAAGTCCCGGGACCCAGCCATCCCTTGTCCCTAGTTGGTCTGGCCCTAATCTTTTCACTGCAATGACAGATTTCATACCCGATCCATCGCTTCCAGCAAAGCTGCTCAGTTCAAATTCCTGGGGTGTGCTCTGCAACTTCCGAGCTCACAGGCTTAGAGGACAAGGAATGCTTTTTCCTTTCTAGCTATAAAAATCATGTTCGTCCTTTAAAGCCCAAGTTCCAGTCAGAAGACCATCCTCTGAATTACTTCCTGGTAGCTGCCACCTGTCAACCACCACACAAGAACATCCCCAGCACCCTAGAACAACCAAGCCTGAGCAAGGGTGTGGGCTTTCTCTGTGCCCTTCCGGGTACCTTCTGCAGCCACCTACGAGGAGGTGAGCTTGGTGCTTGGCACTTCATAGAGCCCCACTCCCACCCAACCTAGCTTGCTGTGTTCTCTATTTCTTCTGGAATTTCCAGTGATAATTTTTGTTTGGCACTCTCACTGGCAGCCATTCACTGGCTGGTGGTAATACCACCCTAAAAAGAGTAAATCTTTCCTTTTACTACAGACGTTTTATACAAGTTCACTGTCAACATTTTAGAGAAAAGAAAGCCAGGGAAAAACCAAATCATATTTAAACCTCTCACTTTACTCTCTGTCGACTGCTGACTTCTGAATACGAACCCATCACCTCTTCTTACGCCTGGTTTGTTTACTGATACCTTTATATTTACCTCCCATGCAACTAAACCCCTCACATTTGTTACCTAGCTGTCATCCTCATAAGACCTTACTGGCCTGACTCTTTTAGGAACATTCGTTTGTCTGTAATTCTTACAGTGCTTAGCACAGTTATGTAGATAGTGCAGGCAGCTCAGATGTTCAAATATGTGCTCATTTAAAAAATACTTTGTAATGGCACATGGCACATGCCTTAATCCCAGCACTCCGGAGGCAGAGGCAGATGGATCTCTATAAGTTGGAGGCCAGCCTGGTCTACAGAGTGAGTTCCAGGACTACATAGAGAAACCCTGTCTTGAAAGCAAACAACAACAGCACACACACACACACACACACACACACACACACACACACACACACACAC
>JADRCH010000055.1:3574139-3580088 GCA_019843965.1 Rhynchomys soricoides | reverse complement strand
ACACACACACACACACACACACACACACACACACACACACGGGGGGGTATCAGTGAGTAGATTGCTCCTAGCACATTATCCACAGTAACATATGTGAAAGTCTAATAGAATGAATAGGCAGCTTCTACCCCTCCGTCCCCACCAGGATAGTTGTTTTGCTGTGTGCACTGTGTAGTGTTCTGGCAGGCTGGGGACTTGCTATGTAGATCAAGCCAGTCTCAAACTCATAGAGATCTGCCTGCCTCTGTCTCCTGAGAGCTGGGATTAGAGCCATGTGCCACAAAGCCTAGTGACAACTTTGAAAAAAATTTTTTCCCACTACTGGTGAACAAGCCCAGGGCCTCATTCACGTCAGTAGAACACTGTCACTGAGCCATATCTGAACTTCGCATAAATCATCATCATCATCATCATCATCATCATCATTATTATTATTTCTTCTTCTTCCTCTTCATTTCTCTTTCTTTCTCTCTTTCTTTCTCTTTCTTTCTTTCTTTCTTTTTCTTTCTTTCTTATTGTTTGGAACTCCCTCTGTAGACCAGTCCAGCCTCAAACTCAGAGATCCACCTGCCTCTGCCTCCCAAGTACTGGGATTAAAGTGCCACCACATCAGACTGCACACGTGGTTTCTTCAGGAAGAATCCCCTGAGTACAGGTATGACACCTGTGGAGGCCACTGAGATGACTCAGTGAGGGAAAGTGCCTGCCACGGAGGCTAATAACCTAAGTTTGATCCCTAGAACCCCCATGGGAGAAGGAGGGCACTCCATATGCACCATGGCACACATACCCACACAAAATATGTTTTGAGTCCCATTGCTAACTCTTTTCTTTTAGTTTCTATTGGTTTTTATGGAAAGTATTCTGCTATGAACCATGCTTTCAAAGGAAAACTACCTCTTGTGTGGAAATCATTCTATGTGCTTTTTTTTTCAAGCTTCCAGAAACCCTTTTTTTTTTTTTAAAATAACTGTCATTTTTCTACAGACAATAAGGTCTACCATATGTAATTCTAAATAAAGCCTTTCTATAGCTTATGCAAACACTCCCAAGTGAAAATAATGCTGTGTGCATGTTGACACGGAGATTTCAATGCCCAGTCTTGGGGCTGGAGAGATGACTCAGTGGTTAAGAGCACTTGCCACATTTTTCAGAGGACCCAAGTTCAATTTATGTGGACCCGCCTGTCGGCTCACACCCATCCACTATTCCAGTTCCAGGGCATCTGACACCCTCTTCTGACTCCTTCAGGTCTCAAGAACACACGTGGTACACATACATACATACATGTAGACAAACACACTTACATGCATAAAATTAAATTTAAAAAATTCTTTTACTTGAATAGAGGCCAGCTGTTCCAATAACTACCACAATTGCTATTCTACTCAAGAGATAGTACAGCCAAGGTCATCTAGACACAAAATAATATAATTTGGGCTGGCAGTATGGCTAAATGACAGACTGTGCTAATATCTGCAAGACCTTAATCTCCAGCATCAATATAACTTAATAATAGATCTGGGCATCCTGGTGGTATATCTGTAATCTCAGAACTTGGAACGCAGAGGCAAGAAGATTGTTGCAAGTGACAAGCTAGCCTGGTCTGCATTGAAAGTTTTGGGCTAGCCAGGGTTACTTCAACCCTTTCTTATACCCCCCCCCCAGTCAGTAAAAATTAAAGTTTTTTTGTGAATAAAGCCTCTACAAAAGTTTTCACAACAAAACAATCAACCACCGTTTACATATTTAGAATATGATTCAATTTAGAACAATTCTTTTCCAGTTTGTTTGTTTTTGCTTCTTGAGACTAGGTGGCCTCAAAGTGACTATTTAGCCAAGGATGACCTTGAACTCCAGATCCTCCTTCATTTCCCAGGCACGTGTCATCATATCCAGCTCAACTTTCCAGGTTTTGTCTCCTTGGAGTATTATACTCTTCCAAAGCAAGATGCATCCTGACCCATGTAGGCTTCTTTGGCAATAAATGGAACTTTTAGGTTAATTCCTAAGTCCCTGGTTACCTAACTCTGATGGTGGCGCTGGAGAAGCAAACGCCCAGCTACTACAGATTTCTCAGCTCATGGGTTCCTCAGTCCCGTAGACTCAGTCCTGTGACTCTGGTCCACTGGGCAAAACCAGATGGAAGAAAAATGGGACAGAAACCAGGAAACGTTCAAGACAAGTTTGAGTTACAAATTCAACTAACATTAAGACTCCCTTCCAGCTTGCCTTTCTCCCCCACCCCCCTCTCCTTGTCTTCTCTGACTTCAGCCCAAAAGCCCATCACTTTCAAACCTCAGTTCCTCCTTCCTTATCACGTGATTGGGGTGTGACCGGCTCCAGGGCCCAGGAGGGAGCTCAACAGCTTCTTCTGCTTTGAGAGGGCTGGACACTGCCCCCCCGCAACCCCCCGCCCCCCGCGAGCCGCCTTCCTCCTTTAATAAAAGGCTTTTAATGTTTGTTTCTCAGGCCTTCCCCAAAAGCAAAATTGTGACTGTCCCCTGTTCCTTCCAACTCGATGGTAACAACTGCAAACCTTTGCTCTACTAAGCTACTGCTAAGAACTTTGGTAAATTGATGTCCTCTGAGGCAGTAAGAAAGCAAACACAAAACACAGCCGAGCTCCAACTCCTCCTCAGCTTTCCATTCCAGCCTCCTAAGCTCAACTGTAGCCTTCTCCACAGCCAGGCTCACCTACGATGTTCACTGCATCATTGCATCCAAGCCAAACCCGGTTACTGAGGCAACTAAGTTTTTCTTCCCAATGGGTCACAGAGAAACACTTCCCTCGGGATCCCCTGGTAACCGTCCACCTATAATGTTGGGGAGCCACAACAGCAAATAACTCGCTTTCCAAGGCTGAAAGCTGGCTGCCTGGGGCGGCCACGGGAGGGGTATGCATCCAGTCACATTCCTGACCCACTTTCGCATCCCTTCCCTCCCCCTCCTCTTTCTCCTACTCCCGGGCAGGCCGCGAGGGCGCCGGCGCTCGGAGGAGCCACCCGCGAGCACTCCCTGGACCACGGCTGGAGGGTTCACTGGGTGTCTATCACTGCGGGGGACCCTGAGAAAGCCCGCTCCCCCATCCCTTCTCCCTCTACCCCAGTGTGTGCTTTCCTCCGGATCACATGAGCTCATGAACACCTGTTGGCAACTTCAGTCCCAGGCCGAGCCTCTTCGCCTGTCTCCCCATCCCCCTCCTGCGCCACCACCCTCGCCCCGGGTAAAGCCCCTTAACGAGAGGGTGTGGGAACACCCCATTGACTCCCGTTTGCACACCCGCTTCCCTCTATAGGGGTCAGGGACCCGCGAGTGGAGGAGACCCCGCCCCCACTCCCCCTCCCCGCAGGCGGAACGCAGAGATGGGGTTCATCCGCCACCCGCCCCCAGCCGGACTGCTCTGGAAACCTGGGCTTCTCGTGGGCGCGGGGAGGGGATGCAGCCTGGTGCTGGCGAGGGCAGGTAGTGGGCGATGACCACTGGGTGTGCGATCCAAGCCGCCGAGTCCAGGAAGGGGGAGGGAAGCAGCCTTCGCAGCTGCAACTTCTGAGCCTGCACCGCAACTCAGCAACTTTGCCTGCGCCGCGCGCCCCTCCCCCGCGTCACCAGGCCCTGGCGGGGGCTGCGCGTTGCCAAGGTCGAGGGATGCGGACGACTGGGGAAGGGACACGGGAAATGACAGAACTTCACAGTAGTTAAGTTACAGGGAGCACCTACGCGCCCCGAGGCCTTGAGGAGAACGCGCGGTACTCTCATCCGCCTGCCAGGCGATTGCTGCTGGGCTCCTAGGAAGGAAGGGGGAGGAAGGATGGCGGCAAAGTCTGTGAAACTGTGCGGGGTGGATAATTAGGGAGAGGACAGCGCGAGGCGGTCCCCAGCAGCCAGCATCTTGCAGTCCGAAGCAATGCTTCGGGGAATCGCGGCCCAGCTAGCACCGGACCCCATCTCAGCTCCACGCCCACCTCTTCTAGAGAGACCAGGGGGAAGAAGAAGGTGGTGGTGTGGCCCGGTCTGTGGGGCAGAGGCTACTGTGAAGTTGACTGACCTAGAGGTCCTTTGTCACCTGATGCTTGTTGTGGGCTCTGAGGACAGCACGAGGCATCCTCTAGTCCCATCAGCCAAGATATCTTGGAAAAACCAAGAGGGTGCTTCAAGGAAGATGAAATCAGAAGTGTCTGAGGGGACTACACTGACATGCAGAGATCCTGGGTAGCTTCGGGTCCTTAAAGTCAGGCTCCCAGGGGAGTTTGGCCAAGATAAGGGTAGGGTGGTCCAGCCAGGTGGAAGAAGGGTGTAAACTGGAAGCTTGGACCATATCCATGTACTCAAGCAAAGGCACCGGAAGAGCTCCAGCTATCAACCACACCCAGGCTCTGGAAGCCAAGTTGGCCTCCAAGTTTCCTACCCACCACTCATACTTGATCTGACTCACTGGCACTTTTACGCCTCAGCCTATTGCCCGTAAAGCTAGAGATTTAACGGTGGTGTTATGAAGTTGAGTCACTCTGGGTGTGGGGCTCTTCAGAAGCAAAAGGGTCATTTCAAGTGAAAGTAAACTACTTCATGGAGAGGCTTGTCAATAAGCTGAATGGTTTAATTACATGCCATCTTAATTTAAAGAGATGTGCATGTTCATTGAGGCCAGCTGGACAGTTCTTTCTGATGGATACCTGGAAATTACTCTTTAACTCAGCAAGGTCGATTCATTTCCTACTGCAAAAAGATGTCCACATTCTGTTGTGCCTGCGTCCATGTACACACACACACACACACACACACACACACACACACGTTTAGATGCTATTATTCTTCTCAGTTTGGGAAATACTTCTATACTTTCCCCTGGAAATAATTTCGAAAGCCTAGGGCCAGAATGTGGTTTTCCAGAGTTGTCCCAAAGATCCTCAGTATACCATAAGTGATATTGGCTGGGTGGGTACTGCCCAAGGTCATTTATACCACATTTTATGTGTTCCAGATGCACTAGTTTTGTTTCTGTTTTTAAGATTTATTTATTTATTATATGTAAGTATGCTGTAGCTATCTTCAGACACACCAGACGAGGGCATCAGATCTCATTACAGATGGTTGTGAGCCACCATGTGGTTGCTGGGATTTGAACTCAGGATCTCCAGAAGAGCAGTCAGTGCTCTTAACCGCTGAGCCATCGCTCCAACCCCGATGCACTAGTTTTAGCGTCTTAGGTTTAACCTGAACATCTCTGATGACATCCTGGCATTAAGCTTTCGTTCCACTGTTTTCCCTTCCCAGTGGTCCATCAAAGGAGGAAGCTTGATAAATGCTGAATTAGACACTTTAAATCCAGTTTATTTGTTATAAAATAAGTACAGTGGCTTCATCAAAGGACCTGTCAGTCTTCAATGCTGGAAGGGACCCGCAAGTCCCCCAGGAGAAATTATAATGTACACTTTTATGATGTAAAAAAGGGCTTTCATTTGTTGTGTGGGCATATGAGCTTGTGAGCACATGTGCATGCATGTATATGTGTTCATGAGTGTGCACGTGCTTGTGTATGTATGTGCATGGTTATAAGTGTGTATAAGTGTGTATACACATGTGTATGCGTGTTTGCATGTATAATTGTGTGTATGTGTGTGTGTTTGTGTTCTTGCATGTGTGTTTGTTGTTTTTTAGGGTTAATAATCTGTTTAGGAACTGTTACTTCAGGGCTCCTACAAGATTTGAACATAATGAAGAGAAATGCTTATGTGCCATCAGGAATTATTAAATATAAATTTAGTGTCATAATAAAGAGAAGTAGGAAAGGAATGAGTTTTTGAAGAAAAATTCAAAGAACTGCACCCATTCAGCTCCCATCAGTTGTCTGTAAGGAGCTGTGAATGTTTATGGTAGGTCAGGAATTCCATGTATCTCAAATATATAATCAACACCATGCTGCCTCTTGTTTTATTTAACTTAGGAAAG
>JADRCH010000055.1:3549139-3569139 GCA_019843965.1 Rhynchomys soricoides | reverse complement strand
GAGAGACTGAAGAGGAGAGCCAATATTAAGTGTGGGTCTCCATATACGCATGTACACACATGCCTGTTTATTCATGTGCACCACACCCACGCAACGTATAGCACATACCCACTCTTAGGAAGAAAAGGGAGGAAAAGGCACATCTGAAAAATTTAAAAGGACATTTAGGGAATACTGATTATACCTTAGAGAGCATTACAGAATTATTGTTACTGATTTAAATATTGTCGAGTTTGTGTTATGTTTAAAATATGGTTCTCATTTCTTTCTCTTTTTTTGTTTTTGTTTTGTTTTGTTTTTTTGTTTTTTTGAGATAGAGTTTCTCTGTGTAGCCCTGGCTGTCCTAAAACTCACTCTGTAGACCAGGCTGACCTCGAACTCAGAAATCCTCCTGCCTCTGCCTCCCAAATGCTGGGCTTAAAGGCATGTGCCGTCACCACCCAGCATGGTTCTCATTTCTTAAACGGTAAAATATTTGCACTGAAACGCTGTGTTGTCTGTTACTAAAATAATCTTTGTGTGTGTGTGAGTAAGAAAGTGAATATAAATGAAATGTATGTTGTGGCAATCCTGGAACTTGCTGTGAGGATCAGGCTGACCTTGAACTTGAGATCAAGATGCTTGTCTGTCTATGGAGTGCTGGGAATAAAGGTGTGTGTCATTACATCTAGACTTTATTTTGTATCTTAAAAGTCATCTTTTAAAAATGTCTTTAAAATTTTCCAAAATAAAATGAACACATATTTTTCATATATATATATGAATATATGAATATATATATATATATATATATATGAAAAATGTCAGAAAGGAACATTCAAAGTATATCATCATAGAATCCATGTTATTAAGAATCTCTTTGTGGCTAAGCTATGTCTCTTGCTATGTCATTGTTTTTTTCCTAAGATTTATGGAGCTGGTTTATAATACTGTATTCTTAATTGTATGGATAATATATTTAAAACACGTGTGGTAGCTGAGGTTCTGGTTCTATTTTCAATGAGTTTGCTTCGTCCCCACCCCCTTTCTATTCATATCTGCATCTGGAAATCATCAAACTATCACAAGGACAATCCAATGAGTGCCGTTAATTTGAGGGATAGATGCCAGTGAAGTTATAAGCAAGATCACTATCATCCAATAAGTATTCGGTGCTATATTATTGAGATCTGAAACCCTGAAACATGACTGGGATTTCCAAGGACACAGAGAAGAAGCCAGGTGCAGACAAGACCGATTTCAAGGACTCAGATGTTTGGGGGAAAGGCTTTTTTCTTTTAATTAAGATATTTATTATTAGGTTTTGATGGAGGCTGCTTATATCATTCAGCTTGGTCTTAAACTCCTAAACTCCAGCAATCCCTTTGCTTCTATCTCCTGAATGGATGGCTGGGGCTATAGGCAGAGGCTGAGGCAGGGGGGAAAACATTTAATCCCATTTTGCTTAAATCACCCCAAACACATTAAAGATGTGCCAAGGACCTTTTTCTGCTTTCGTGTCTGTCCTGGCTAGTTTTATGTCAACTTGACACAAGCTAGAGTCATCTGAAAGGAGGGAACCTTAGTTGAGAGAAAAGGCTTCTATAGAATCCAGCTGGAGGGTATTTTCTTAATTAGTGATTGATAGGGGAGGGCCCAGCCAATTGTGGATGGTGGCATCCCTGGGTTCTATAAAAAGGCAGGCCGAGCAAGGCAGGAGCGAGCCAGTAAGCAGCACCCCTCCACAGCCTCTGCACCAGCTCCTGCTCCAGGTTCCAGACTTGCATGAGTTCCTGCCCTCACTGCTTTTGATGTGGAACTGTGAGTGAGACAAACAGCCCCTTTCCTCCCAAAGCTGTACTGGTCATGGTGTTTCATTACAGCAATCATAACCCAAACTGTGGCAATGTGTTTCTGCTCTAAGTCTGAGGTTCCTTTTTGGTGACTGAGTACTCGTGAGGATACTGAATTATTGCAGTGTCTGCAAAGCCTTATGTGTGTCGAACCCAATAATAGAATAAAAGCATCATATGCAAGTGGAAGTCTGTGTCAGTAATAAATTTATTTAGAAGTGTTTCTAAATGTATATAATCATATATATCATTTCTTTGTCAGAGATGGTGACAATAAGTTACTTTTCACATTGTTGCTACCAAATACCTGACAAGGAGCTACTTAAGGAAGGACTGGCTTATTTTAGCCTACAGTTCCAGGGTACACCACAGTGGATGGAGCCATGGCCGGAGGAGCTTCAGGTCATATGTACCAGCAGTAAGGAAGTAGAACTAGGTGAATATGGGGCATCCTGGGCTCACTTTCTCCTTTTTAATTCAGGCCTGGACAGAAGGCCATTGAACAGAACAACCAATGGACAACTGCTTTAAGTTCTGAAGAGGCTGATTGTGTAATTATATGCTTATTGGAAATAATGGCGATTATGGGGATACCTGCATGAATTAAAACTGATAACCTTTCCAAATATGTATCCAATAAGATGAAGTAACTCTTTGTTGCAGTAAATATCAAAAAAGAAGGAATACATCACATGTTCCCGCGCTATGCCCTGGTTCTCTCATCCCTACGGGTTGGCCGGCCAAGCGCCAACTCACCAACTCTCTGACTCAGAGCTCCATGATCTCTCCACCCAGCTCACTAGGTTTCCACTGGCGGGTCACTACCACGCCAGCCCCATGCTTCAATACCCCCATGGCCTCTGCGGAGCACATCAGGCAAACCCACACTTTGCCGCTGTACCTTTCTCTCTGGAACTCAGATGAGCCACCGCGTGAAGGAAAACACAACACAAACTTAGCTCAGAAACAATAACTCAATCTCTGGGGGGCAATAACTAAAACCTAATCTTGTAAACCTTATCAAAATCTGATTCCTCTGGTGGCGAATCCTTGTGGATCCGCCATGATACCAGGAGACTCTCTTAGCTACATTTCACTTATTGCTGTCCCCATTCCAAAAAGGCCCCCTCTCTCTCCAGCTTCCTCTCTTCTTCTCTCCGACCTGGAAGTCCCTCGTACACTCCCAGTGATTGGCTTCTTTATTCATTAGGGGATTGGGTCACAAGAAGTCACAGGTGTAACCCACTCCTTGTCTGAAGCCCCTCCCAGGAGGGCAGAATTAGCATCCAAATGCAAACAGCCCCAGGGCTATCCACAACAATTCTTTGCTTATTACAATATAAAACATATTACCGGTATATCACACCATCAAATTGGACAAGCAGTTATAGAAAGAACCAACTGTACCTCGAAAGAGATGCTTATTAAACAAAAAGGAAGTATAAAACCCCAAGCGGGGCAGGGCACTGGTGGTGCACGCCTTTAATCCCAGCACTTGGGAGGCAGAGGCAGGCAGATCTCTGAGTTTGAGGCTAGCCTGGTCTACAGAGTGAGTTCCAGGACAGCCAGGGCTACACAGAGAAATCCTGTCTCAAAAACAAACAAACAAACAAACAAACAAAAAACCTCAAGGGGCAGACTAAATAATGCTTTGCTAACTCTCAATTTTCTTAACGTTGGTGAAGCAGGAACAATAGCAGCTGAGAGACACTGGGTTATGGAAAAAACTGAGGAACTGGGCCAACCGATAGACTGTAGGGATATGTTGACACTAGAATGGAAACCTGCCACAGTTTTAAGATGGGGACATGGTCATGCTTACGTATCTACAGGGAATGAAGAATATGGATACCAACCAAACTTATAAGGATTAGGTCTGACCAGGGGAGACCTCTTGTCAGCTGAGACATGGATGTCTTCACAAAGCAAATACCCTTTGTGATGCACTCTCACAGACTGCCTCAGTTACCGAGTTCTCCAAAATATGCATGCAAATCAACTTCAAAAGAGCTAGCCCAACTGATCGATCACATGAAGACTGGACAACACATTGGAGAGACAGCAGAGGGACTGGATAACACAGAGACAGATGAAGAAGACGGACATAGCCAGCAGATAGATGCTGAGGGAGACGAGAAGGAAAAAGCAGGCCAAGACTGAAGGAGAGGCTACTAACCAAATGATAGATATAGAATAGTTTAAATAAGTTAGGAGCTACTCAGGGAATGAGCCAGAGCCCGTGGCCTAGGCATTTAATAATAAATAATTAGTCTCAGAGTCATCATTCCAGAAGCAGCAGGGGCTGGGCTAGGAAAGGAAAAACTGATTTAAAATTGTCTTAACAACAACCCATAGTTAAAATGGTCTTTTTACCTTTGTTAACCTAATCTAGATTATTTCTTACAGGGACGCCTAGATCTTTGCCTCCTAGGGGAGTCCAGATTCTGTCAAATTGACACTCAATATTAACCATCACATAGGGTCTCATGTAGCTCAGGCTAGCCTAGAACTCTTTATGGAGCTGAAGATGAGCATGAACTTCTGATCCTCCTGTCTCCGCTGCTCAAATGCTGGGGTTATACAAATGCATCCCTACACTAGTCTTACATAACTTTTGAATTAACAAATACTAAAGCCATGTGATGGCATATGCCTTTCTTTTAATCCCAGCACTCTTGGGAGGCAGAGGTAAGTGGATCTCTGTGAGCTGGAGGGCACCCTAGTCTATATCCAGGGCTGTTAGACAGAAAAACATGCCTGGAAAAAACAAACAAACACACAAAAACACACAAAAAGAATACATAAAAACTAAAAGTTCAGCTGCTATCTTGTTTATGGAGGGAGTGGATAAAACTGGACCATTTCTGAATGAGAGGCTTGTAGATTTGGTAAAGTCCACTCCTTCTGCCTACCTTCTTCCTAACCCTTGCCATTCTCCTCACCCCACCCCTTTTTGTGTAGCTTCATTTCATGTAACACAATGCTTTTGTTTGTTTATAGCATAGCGTATTGCTGTTCTTTCTATCACTGTAACAAAATGCCCAAGAGAATTAATCTAACAAGAGAAAAGGTTTGCTTTGGCCTCAAGGTTTCAGTGTGTGTCCATATTGGTTTGGGCCTGTGGTGAGACAGCATATCACAACAGGAGATGGTAGATGAGGCCTATTCACATTGTGGAAAAGCAAAGAGAGGGGTGGTGGGAAAAGGGTGTCGAGTCTGTGATCATCAGTCTTCATTATCAGATTGACTGGATTTGGAATCACCTAGGAGATACACCTCCAGATGTGTCTGTGAAGGTGTTTCCAGAGAGCGATTTGCTAAGGAGAAAAGATTTATCTTGAGTGGGGTGGCACCATCCCATGGAATGGGGTCCTAGACTGAAGATAAAGAGCAAACTGAGCTGAGCAGCATTCATCGATCTGTACTCCCTGACTGGGACTCAGTGTGACCTGCCATCTCTCAGTCCTGCGATCACAGGACTAGTGGCTTTCATTGCCATGCCCTCTCTACAGTGATGGACTTCATCTTCACACTGGTCCTGAAATCAACATCTTCTTCTTTATGTGGCTTTGGTAAGATATTTTGTTTGTTGTATTCACAACAATGAGAAAAGCAACTAATACCAACTCTCAATACCCACTCAAAGGCATGCCCACAATGACCTGATTCTCTCCTGAGAGGCTCCATCTCCTGGAGGTCCCACCACTCTCCAAAAGCCCCATGAGCTAGAGTGCTTTCAACACTTGGAGCTTCAGGGGAGAGTCAACATCTGCCCTATGACAATGACATAAGGGTGGAATGATGTCAGGAACCATTCGTATGTGTCACAACTGTTTTGGGAGCTCTGGGCCTCCTTTCTTTGCCATGTCTTTATATTTACATTCAATCCACTCCCCACATCCATGGATACTATGTTTATGCATTTAACCACAAATAGAATGTACATTAGGGGCTGGAGAGATGGCTCAGCAGTTAAGAACACTTGCTGCTCTTGCCTAGGACCCAGATTCAGTTCCCAGCACCCACGTGGCAGCTCACAATGAGCTCTAAGTCCTGTTCCTGGATATCTGGTGTCCTCTTCTGACCTTTGCAGGTACCAGGGATGCACATGGTGCACATACACATATGCAGGAAATACTCATAGACATGATAAAAATATGTAAACATGCAGAGAGAGAGAGAAGAATATTTTTAAATGTGTAGTTTGAACATGTAATAAGTTTTGTTACTAGCACCTAAACATCACAGTATAATACCTACTGACTTAGCACTTATATTGTTTTAGGTGTTATAAGTAATCTACAGATGATTTGTATACATATATTTATAATATATTCTATGCAGATACATTGCCATTTTACAGAAGACGAACAACTGAGGCTTTAGCTATCTGCAGGGAGTTTGATCCCTTGGGATGCCTGCATTCACTTTAATATCCAACACCAGGGAAAGCTTTCACAATCTGTATGTGCTGCCAGACTGGAAATACCCAAGACACAGAAGTCTGCTGCAACCTTTTACAGTAATAGAAACTTAAAATGTGCTGTTCTTGTGAGAACCCCAGATACTGGTCAGAGTGCCTCAGAAGGCTCTTGTTTTGGGATTCATTTTTGCCCTCAATTTTTTGCTTACTGTTTAGAATTCTTTCTTCATCAGGGTACTTTTTGGAGGGACTTTACTCTTGGATTATTACAGCAAGCCTGCAAGCAGATGGCATCATTGCTGAGTGAGGATCCAGTGCCTAGGATGAGCTCCAGAATCGTAACTGGAGGTGGGATTAGGAAGAAGAGACTTGTGTACTAGCAAACCCTCGTTTTACTCTTTGTCTAGTAATTATCTGATCCTTGTCAAGCTTTCGTTTGGCATGGGAGTTTTCACAGGTTATCTTCATGACTTTGTGAAGCAAATATTGCTGTTTCCCCATGTTCAGATGAAGAGATCTGACAAGTTAAGAGGCTGATTGATTGTCTAATGTCATGTAGCTGGTGAGTGGCAGAGTTCTCCAGAACCTTAACCAGCACGGAGGAGTCTCCTGGCTAGCTCAGGTCTAACACCGCAAGCACCGGCTTGCTCTTCTCTTAGGAAAGGTGAGGTTTGCTGTAAACTGAAGCCAGATACTGACAGCTGTCTCCTCAGCTTCTTGTCATTTATCACTTCTTGCTTACACTTCCCAGGGACTTGCAGCCTTGTAAGTGGCTTAACCGCTACCAGCTCATCCTTGAATTGAATGCACAGATGGTACCAGGCTAGATGTGACTTAACCTAATTATTTTGGTCCTTTCATAGCTGGAAATGGTCATCAAGAAGGAGAGACTTTAAAAGATTTATTTAGCCCTTAGTAGCTTGAAAGAAATTATTTTGAAAGCAAACGAGTCTGTGGCTTTTCCATAGGAGAGGCTTTTTTGTTTGTTTGTTTATTGTTTTAGAAGACAATTTAGAGCCTATTGCACCTAATAGCTATCAAGTCAAGAAGTGCCATGTGGAGGTTGAAGAACGCACTGTTTCACACATATGGTGGCTGAAAAAGTAGGGCATCCTTCTGGCTCCACCGCTCAACCTCTCTTACATGCGTTGACGGTGATTTATCTCTCACTTCCTACCATCTTTCCAGGACCCAGAACCATTTACCATCTGCTGATGGCTTTAATGGCTGTTTCCTCAGTGTCAAACCCCCCCCCCCCCCCCGGCTTCAGGCATTCTGGGTAAGCCTGAACAAGAAGCCATATCTCTACCCTATACCAATGATTTTAAGATGGGTGGAGATGAAGCCCAGCCAACCACCTCAAACCCCCAAAGATTGTTTACTAGAACCATCCCCTTCCACAAAGACAAAAATCCACATACCTGCTATAAGACCCATTGATCTTCCAAGAGGTCTGCCCAGCATATACTTACTCCTTGGAGAAATGTGAGGAAACCATTTGTATGGGAGGTTGGAGGGAGGGGAGTGTCTCAGCAAGGTTAGAAACCCAGATTCCAGTCTTGGGTGTGAGGAAGCAAGGGAGCAGCAGGTGTTATCAGGAAAGCCAGGACTGTGGCTGGGGCATGAGGAACAGGTAGAGGACCAGAGTGCTGCCTCTTAAAGACGCTACTATTGGATTGGAAAGATCAACATCTTTGTAAACAGCTGAAAATACAGAAGGAGGTTAGTGAGACTGAGGAGCTGACTACCTGCTTGTAGGAAGAAGGAAGTCAGTGTTTGTAGTCCACAGGACCATGACCATGGGTGAAGACTTAAACACATTGTGAACTTGACTTATTTACCAGTGTAGGAGCTAGTGCTGGCTCAAGACTCTGCTTTCAGGAGAGAGTTCCTTGGTTTTTTTTTTTGAGACAGGGTTTCTCTGTGTAGCCCTGGTTGTCCTGGAACTCACTCTATAGACCAGGCTGGCCTCAAACTCAGAGATCCCCCTGCCTCTGCCTCTGAAGCGCTGGGGTTAAAGTTGCATACCATCACCCTCTGCTTGTTTTTGGCTTTTTTGGAAACATAGTCACACTCTGTAATCCTGGCATGCTGGCATAGAACTATGTAAACCAAGCTGACCTTGAGCTCATGAGATCTGCCCACTTTCCAAGTGCTGGGATTAAAGGCATGTGCCACACTAGGCTAAGAGATTTTTGTTATTGTTGTTTTGTTTTTGAGACAGAGTTTGTCTATGTTGTCCTGGCTGTCCTGGACCTCACTATATATATCAGTCTGGCTTGGAATTCACAGAGATCTGCCTGCTTCTGCAGTTCTGGAATTAAATGTATGCACCACTACACCTTGCTAAGAAATTCTTTGTTTTGTTTTGTTTTGTTTCTTTCTTTTTCTTTTCTTTTCTTTTCTTTTTTTTTTGAGACTGGGTTTCTCTGTGTAGCCCTGACTACCTAGGAACTCTATAAATGGACTGGCCTTGAATTCAGAGTTTCGATTGCCCCTCCCTTCCAAAGTGCTGGGATTAAAGACGCATGCCACCCACTGCCCTGATGGGATGATTCCATCTTCTTGCTTAAAAAACAGAGAAATCTAAGTAGCAAAATTCATCTGTATTTTTCCCTACTGATGTGGCTGATTTGGGTCCCAGTTACACAACTTACCTCTAAGTGAACAAAGTACCTCTAAATGTACAGCACACCTCTAATTCATGCAAAGAAGCAGTTCTGAAGCATAAATCTGACTGCCTACAGATGCCTTGCCCTGCCTTTCTTTCGAGATGAAACTCCGTTCACCGCTTGTCAGCTAGACTTTGATTTGTTAACACTACCCATGTCCCAGGTAACAGGCTCAGATGGGTCTCAAAATAGACCAGGAAAAGAGGGTTGATAAGATCCCAGTGGGCAGAAGGTAATGTTACACCATCTATGATATAACCTCTAGAATGGTTGCTGCTGCCCTTTGCTCTAGAATCCAGCTCTGCTGCATTGAGAGCTAGAAAGTCCTCAAACAGTTGGGGGTGCAGTGTTCTCATGATTTCCCTTGAAGTTAGTTTAACTTCCACTCGAGCTTTGCAGGCGTCAAATAAGCAGTTTGCAGCCTTTTCTTCCCTTTCTTTCCCTTATTTTGCTGTAGAGGAACGGGTGACCAAACAAATGTTCTGGGGGGCCGTTAAGCAGAACAAAATTCTTTGCTAGAGCACGTGCCAGCTTTATTACAATGCACGGCACACTCTGAGAGCTTTTGGCACGCACTGGAGCACAATTGAATTCTGGAGCTTTGGGGACAAAGAACGCTGCTAATTTGTGCAGCTACTGCCTGAGAGCCTGGGAGCTGGGCGGGGAGCTTGGAGGACACTCCTCTAAGAAAGGATGTTAGAGAATCAGCATAGATGGATTTTCCAGGCATGGGAAGGGGAAAGACCCATCTAGGATCATAATTCCAGTTTCTGCTGACCTATGGGCTTGATGTCGGGATATCTTATCCCACCCTGTATAGCTTAAAATCTGTACCTTCCTCACTGGAAAGTCGCCTCTCTAAGCTACACAGCTGCCACCACTGAGCCTCTGCAGAAAGGAAGGCAATGTACGCTAATATTTATAGAGGAAACCAGGAAGTGAAGTGGTGCAGCCCCGGCTTCCTGATGGGGTTGTTTACTCATACTGCCATACTTCCGGCGATTTCCTTCATTTCTTTGTACCTCAGTTTATAGCAAATCACGAAGGATGAAAATGGAATCTCACAGAGGTACAGGGAATACCTAATTCACATTTATGATTTTTTTAAAGATAGCCAACATAGCTTCCTTACATGAAAGATTGCATCTTTATGGTCACCTCCCCAGCATAGGTCTGAAGAAATGCTATCTGAGGTCCTGCAGGTCATCTTACTGACTCTTCACTCACTGACGGCCTCTCCTCTCTCTTCCTCTTTTCCTTGGTGGATTTCTTATGTCATTCGTGTGAAGTTTTGCTTTTGGAAGATGGGAGTTTATGATTTCTCTTCGCTCATCCTCGAAGCTGCCAGTTTACAAATCTGAGTCGCAGAGTCCGTTAGGTGGTAGAGACGACAGCCACAAACTTCTTGGTCACAGCTCTCTGTGCTGCTTAATGTATTTAGGTTGCCCCTTTGTGCTGGCTCCCCCCCCCCCCTTCAAAGTGTTGACTTTATTGTTCAGCTAGGATGAACACTTCTTCTTTTCCTCTTGGGTCTGGGGCTGGCCTCTGCTTTGTCTCCTGTTGGTTTTGAAATGACATGCGATTTGCTGGGCTTTGCTGGATTATGTCAGGTTTTTGTTATTGGTGTACCCAAATTGTCACTGGTCCCCAGAACCTTCATCATCTCTAGCCCCAGACTGATGAAGTGATAGAAAGGTTGTCTGTGGCATTTGTAAGAGATAGGTGTTCTTTTAAAAGTGCCCTCTTTCTTCGGTTGCCTGCAAAGGGAGTTCCCCTGGAAGGATAAAAAAGCCAACAAACCCACAGGGCTGTTATCTTTTCCTCCTGCTGTTCCGTCAGGCTGCTCGGTTACTGGACTTATTATCAGGCCAGTTCAGAGTGGAACTCCAGGCCTTTCCGGCAGAATACTGTGGAAACCTCAGGTGCTCTTTACTTCTTCCTGACCACCTTTTTCTGGCTCCCCACATGTGATATTTCCCATTCCTGGGAGCAACACTTTTTTTTTTTTTTTACTTTGATAAGTACATTTTGGTAGACATCCTTGGATCTTACTAACTCATCCCAAAGAGTGTTTGGTGTGTGGTAAGAATAGTGTCTTTCCGGGCAGTGGTGGCACACGCCTTTAATCCCAGCACTTGGGAGGCAGAGACGGGCGGATTTCTGAGTTCGAGGCCAGCCTGGTCTACAGAGTGAGTTCCCGGACAGCCAGGGCTACACAGAGAAACCCCCGTCTCGGGGTGGGGGCTGGGGGGAGGAGGAGAAAAAAAGAATAGTGTCCCAGCAGCTGCACTCTGAGAACATGGTGTGTGTAGGTGGTGATGGGGAGGCCGCCCCACAGACTCACACTTTGTAGGGAAAAGAGAAAGATGTCTGACGATAACTATATCACAATGTTCACAGTAACATTGTCTAATAAGAACAAAAGCATTCTCCTATCTTCCTACGTGCCATCCAGGGCAATCAGCGTGGATTTTAGTCCACTCTTGGTGGGGACTTAAATTTTCACGGATTTTGACAGGCGATGGGATGGAGCCAGGAGGAAGTAGAATGAGTGTAGTGACCCAGCTGCTTTCAAACTTGGACACAGAGGCTCTGCAGCAAAGGGAACGGCCCTTTTGGATGGTGTCTGACTGTGCTAGCGAAAGTTCTCAAAATAAATCCTCTCACGTTCCCTGAAAAAGGATTTGTTTCTCCAGTTCTAGATGAATGTGGGGCAGAGCTAGTTGTGCTTAGAAGATGCCACTGATGTTTCCCTTCCCAGCCTTCAGGGGTAATCAGGGGTAATCACCCAATGTTTTCCAGGTGACCTTGGCTTGGGGCTGAATCCGTGGGTTCTTTCATGCACTTAAGGAAAGCTTTGGACTGTTCTGCTAATTCTACGAGGGACTCCTGTTTAGAAAGAGATTGGGGTGTGTGTGAGTGTGTGTGCATGTGAGTGTGTGTGTGCGAGTGCGTCTGTGTGTGTGTGTTTGTGTGTGTGTTGATACTAGTGACTTAGTTTCTACTCACAAAGGAGAAAATTCTTTCAAATATATCTAAAACTATTGAGATGGCTCTGTCAGTTCCAAATGAGCATCCCAGAGATTGACATGTTTGCCAAGGTCTCGGGCAACGTCTCTGCTGCTATATTTAAAGGGCAAGACACAGTTCTTATTATTTGAATTCTCAGCATCATTTGCTATTGACTATCATCTTTTGAATGAACTCATTCTCTTAGTCTCTCAGTGTTGATGTTAATTTTCATTATGTACATGTGGAGGGGTATGGGTACAGGTGTTTGTGGAGGCCAGCATGTCAGGTGTCCGCCCCCCTGGAGCTGGAGTTACAGGTGGTTGGTTGTGGGCTATCTGACATGGGTGCTGAGTTCTGAACTCGGGTCATCTCCGAGAGCAGTACATACTCTTAACTGCTGGGCCATCTCTCTAATCCTGTTTTTCTCAATATTGTTTGTGTGATGTTTTGCTTGTTTATCCTGGAGCGGTATTCACCAAAGACCCCCTGTAATAAGAATTTTGGTTTCGCTGCGTAGTGGTGGCTCACGCCTTTAATCCCAGCATTTGGGAGGCAGAGGCAGGCGGATTTCTGAGTTCCGGGCCAGCCTGGTCTACAGGGTGAGTTCCAGGACAACCAGGTTTACACAGAGAAACCCTGTGTGGAAACAAAACAAAACAAAAAAAATTTTGGTTTCTTTAAAAACCCAGTTGTGTTATATGAGTGTGCTTTTGTTTTGATCCTAGGTGTGGGCTATGGTGCTACTTTAGATTGTTCACAGCAGCTGACTATGATTTGTCTTGTGCTCTGGCAGGGGTGTGATTCTGCCAGCTGAAGATAGTTTGTGTTTGGAATTCTGGGGACTCTTGAGAGGGTTTAAAATGACAGAGCCCTGAGTAGCTGCTGAGGCTGCAGCTCCCTGAGATGCTGGTGGCTCCTGTTGCTGCAGTTTGTCAAGTAGTCCCGAGCAAAGAGATGAAAAGAAGAAATTAGATATCCTGATGGTGAAGATTGGATTTGCCCCAAGGAACTCGATGCTCCTAATCATCAGGAAGTAGTCTGAAGAGATCTATGCCCCCCCTTTCCCTCTTACCTTCCTTCTCTCCTGCCTAGTGTTGGGGGGTTGGAAGATTTGGGTGGTAAAGAATTTTAAAGAATCTTATAAAGCATGGTTGTACACAAATGTTCTCTAGTCCCAGGAAACTCTTATTTGCAAAGATCTCATTCATTGTCAAGGCTTCAAATGGGAGCTTGGACTGGTTTCCATGTCTCTCTCTGCAGACTACTCCTTTCCTTTCAGTTTTGGAAGGTAAACCTTCTACTCCATGTAGCTTACAGAAACTTCAACTCAAATGATCCAAATATCTACTACACACTTGGATGGGGCAGTATATGCCTGTCATCTTCCCACTCAGGAGACTGAGGAAAGACCATTACAAGTTTGAGAGTAGCCTAGGCTATTCGTTTCAAAAGGCCATAAATAAATAACACACATGATGTAACACACTCTGTTTATCCCACATCCTTTTGTTTTCTCTGTCTGGGTACCTCCCAGGAACCATCTGTTTGCCCAAGCCAGGGGCATTGCCATCCTCTTTGATTCTATCTGTTCTCTTTCTTTGTGACACTATTTGTGTAAGTTCTACTTCAAAATTAATTGCATGTATTTGTTGTTGTTGATGGTGAGCATGTTCCTACCCCCACCCACCACCCAGAGCAGACTGGAACTTAATATGTAGCCCAGGCTAGAATTCTTGTCAATCCTCCTGCTACAGCATCTGGAGTGGTAGGCATTCAGGTTTGAGTCCCCACGCCTGGCTCATGAATGACTTAGATCTTTATACACTCCACTTCCATCTCTTAGTTTATCAGTTCCCTGTGTGAAGTCCTGATAATCCAAGCAAGTCTCACGGTACGACTTCAGGGATTGCTATTTTTCTTCAATTAGGGTCAACACTGACGTTTGACTTTAAAGACTCTTAATGACCTGGTCCCCAGTGTTGCTAAGGTGCTGACAAGTCTCCAGTTTCAAATGCTACATTGTACTTGAGGCAAGCCTGGTCTACAGAGTGAGTTCCAGGACAGCCAGGGCTACACAGAGAAACCCTGTCTGGAAAAACCAAAAACCAAAAACCAAAAAAAAAAAAAAGAAAAGAAAAAAAAAAAAAAAGAAAAAAAAGAAGATTCAAATGCTACATTGTGCCTTTATAGTCTTTATTATGTATCAGTCTTCTTCTACCTTGTCAATTCACCTTGTCAATTACACTCCCCCCCCACCCACCGAATCTCTCTCTCTTTTGAGACATGGTTTCTCTGTGTAGCCCTGGCTGTCCAAGAAATCACTCTGTAGACCAGGCTGTCCTAAACTCTAGAGATCTGTCTGCCTCAGCCTCCTGAGTGCTGGGATTAAAGCCATGCACAACCACTGTCCAGCTATTTCTACTTATCTTTAAAATAACAGATTATTATTTCTGGTTAATTTGTGCATTCTTCTCAAACAATTAATAGTACCTTCTTTTTCCTACTTATCTCATTGACGATATGACAAAAATACCCAACAGAAGTGACTGTCCTATGGAAGAGTTTACTTTGGATCATGGTTTCAGGTGCTGTTGTGCACCATGGGAAAGAAAACATGGCAGAATTCACATGGCAGAGATGCTCCCCATTGACAAAGACTCCTCACATGCCAGTAGACAGGAAGCAAAGATTAGATTGGACCAATAGACCTGACCTACCTGTGCCAGCCATGCCCTGCCTTCTATAGGCTCCACAGCTTTTAACCATATCCTGATGATGGAGTGTTTAAACCATAAGGCTGTAGGAGACTATCACAGCCTTAGTTGGTACTTGTTGGTATTGCACGTAGACTGTGCTCTGGGAATGCAAGGGCAGAATTTTCTTTTATACCACTGTATCCTACCTAGAGCTTTGCAAACAAGAGGGCAGGACCTATGTTAGATATTTGCTAGTTAAATATTTACTATGATAGCATAAACATTTACCCTAAAATTTAGTGGCTTAAGACAACAATTTTACATTATATCATAGTTTTTCTGGGTCAGTATTTCAGGAACAGTGCTGCTGAGTGTTTGTCTCAGAAAGTTGGAGACAAGATGTCAGTTGGGGCTGCTGTAATCCAAAGGCTAAGAGACCTTCCTCCAAGATGGCCACTCACATGGTTGTTGATAGGAGGTCTCTGCTACTGAGAAACTGTGTAGGCCTCTCCAGATGTTTGCTTGAGAATTCATATGAGAAGTGTCTTTGAGTTTCTGTTGCTGCAATGAAACACCATGACCAAAAGTTGGGGAGGAAAGAGTTTATTTGGCTTATACTTTGAAGGAAATGAGAACAGGAACTCAACCAGGGCAGGAACCTGGAGGCAGGAGCTAATATAGAAGCCATGGGGGATGGGGGTAGGGGGTGGCTGCTGCTTACTATTTTGGTCCCTAAGCTTGTTCGGCCTTCTTTGTTATAGAACCCAGGGCCAGTGAGTTCCAGGACAGCCAGGGCTATACAGAGAAACCCTGTCTCAAAAAAACAAAACAAAACAAACAAACAACCCCCCCCCCCCCCAAAAAAAAAAAAACCCAAAAGACTTTCGTTATTTTCAGTATCACCCTCTCTGCCTAGTGATGTCTGGAGAGGTAAGCTTTCTGTTTCTGTTCCAGCGCCATGTCTGCCTGCCTGCTGCCATGCTCTCTGCCACAACGGTCATAGACTCACCCTCTGGAACTGTAAGCCCCAATAAACTCTGTCTTCTAGGAGTTATCTTGGTCATGGTGTCTCATATCAGCCATAGAAAGTAACTAAGATGTGTACCAATCTAAGATCCTGTCATTCATTCATTCATTCACTCACTCACTCACTCACTCACTCACTCACTCACTCACGCATTCCTCCATTGAGTCCTTGACACCCACTGCTGACGGAGTTTCTTTAAAGAAAGGCTGAAAATTCCCTTAGGGAAGAGGACACATGAAAGTAGAAAGTGGAGCTGGTCTTGGTGCTCAAATATGAGTGATTGGTTCAGTGACCTTGTCGTTGGTGTCCCGGATTATCCCATGTCCTGATTGACATGAGCCATCTCCATGGTTTGTTTTTGCCATCACTCCCAATATCAGCTCTTTTCTGGGCTAATAGTTTGGTTCTGCCATTTTCATGAATAATTTTCTCATATCTCTTTGAACTATTAAATCTTGGGAGACAAGAGCTTTGGATCCAATGGGTTACTGTGTAAATGCTGTCTGTCTATGTAGGGTCCACATGAGATTGTGTATTAAGCGATAGCTCTGTGGTCATTTCTGGGGAGCTGGCGACACCCCCACCATTATTCCTCTTTCCCATCCAGTCCTGTCCTACAGGTGTAGGTAAAAGGTTAGACCTGGACTTCACTCTTTTGTTAGTTTGCTAACTCAAGACACAGACCTTTCTACTTTTAAAACGTGCCTTTGCAAATATTGTCCCAGTTCCTTCCCAGCAACCCTTTAAGATTCAGGGATGTACCACTTGAGGTGTGAAATTCCTAGGAAGTTCTGCACAGTAGCTGTAGTGGGACCATGAAGCTCTTAGAACAAGCTAGTGGCAAGTACTGCAGATAGTTCTAGGCCAAGCTGTAACCATCCTGGCAAGAATGAAGATGGTGTAAAGAGACCCTTGTTCTTCTCCTTCGACTTTCAGACCTTTGAAACAACGGACCCTAAGGTACTGGACTTTCCCTAGGAACCTCATTCTGGGAGAAGGAAAAAAACTGGAAGCCTGGTGCCAACCAGTTGCAGGGTGGGTGGGTGGGGGGGGGGGGGGGGGGATGTCAGGGAGCTTGTTGCATGGGTTGGACCACACACCATGTCTCCTGGAAAGAGATTGCACACAGTTCTGACTACCTGTTAGACTACCTTGCAGGAGGTAGCAGAAAAGAAGCCCAGGCAATAATGATGGGCAGGACCATAGCGTGAGCAGAATTGCTTAGCTATGTATACATCCTGCCTTCTATTTAAACTTAAAGAAGGTCTTAGGCAGGTGGTGGAGATGGTCCTGGACATTCTTCTTTCTCTTATCTATGTGGCTGTGTGTGTGTGTGTGTGTGTGTGTGTGCGCCCAAGGAGGCTGGAAGAGGCCATTGAATCCTCTAGAATAGAGTTGCAGATCATCATGAGCAACCTAGTAGGTCTTGAAACCAAACCTGTGTCCTCTGCAAGAGCACCAAGTGCTTCTAACTGCTGAGCCAGTTTTCTATTCCCCAGAGAGGGTTTTATTTTGGCTCACAGTTTAAGAAGGGAAAAGGTCTGTCATGGTAGCTGGATTATGAGGTAGGTGGTCACGCTGTAGCCAGACTGAGGAAGAGTGACACACGGTGGTACTCAACTTCCTGTCTCTTTCCTCTCTTTTTTACTCCGTTTAGGCTTTCAAACCCAGGGGATCTCACTGCTCATACTCACAGTGGGTCTTCCCTTCTCAGATAAACCTCTCTGGAAGCACCCTCACAGCCACAGCCAGAAGTATGTCTCCTAGGCAATTCCAAATCCAGTCAAGTTGACCTTGGAGATGACCCATCACATTCCAATTCAATGTGATTTTCCAGAGGAAGTCTGGAGTTCCAGAGAGGAGGGCAGGACTGTGGTTGTGTCCGCACTTTTTAAATGGTGGGGTGTCCTCCCTTTCTTTCATGTTGTTGCCCAGTGGGGACATTCATTCCTGAGGGTGTCTAGCCAGCAAGTAAAGGAGTTGATGCTCTCAAAAGCTGAATGTTGTTTGTTTAGTTTGGTTTTTGAGACAGGATCTTGCTTTATAGACAGGAGATCCTTGAACTCCTGATTTTCCAGCCTCAGTCTCCTGAGTACTGGAGTTATGGGCATCCTCCACCATAAACCATCCTGGGTTAAGGAGGAGTTCTTATTTTGAAAATTCTGTTGAATCATTCAGTTATGTGATCTTAAGTGTTTTTTTCTTACTTTCTTTCTTTTTTTTTCTTTCTTTTTTTGTCTTACTTTCTTTTTTTGTAAATTCTGAGTTGTACATCTAAATGGATAACAGATTTTAAGAGGACAGTGTGATCTGGTGTCTCAAACCTGCTGCAATGTCTAATGTGGCCCAAGCATGAACATAGGCTGAAGTACCCTCTTAGACATTTACATAGGCTTCGTCCCTCCTTACCAGAAGGTAAGGGTTTCTTTCAGCTTGCAGTTCCACATCACAGCCCATCATTGAAGGAAGTCAGGGCAGAGCTCGGGCAGGGAAGGACCCTGGAAACAGGCACTGATGTAGAAGCCACGGAAGAGTGGGGCTTGCTGGCTTGTTGGCTTGCTCCTCATGGCTTTCTCAGCCAGGTTTCTCACAGCATTCAAGACAACTAGCTCAGTGTGGCACTGCCCACCGTGAACTGGACCCTCCCACATCACAGGCTTACCCATAGGCCAATCTGGTGGGGGCATTTTCTCAATGGAGGTTCTGTCTTCTCAAATGACTCCAGCTTATGTCAAGTTGACAGAACACTAGAAAGCACAACCACTGAGACCAAGAGTTCACAAACCCTCCGACTGGAGAGGTTTGTGGATCTTTCTGCTCTGCCTTTGTTGGATAGTGTCTTCCCTTTTACGTCCTACCCCACTGTCCTGTTGCAGCTCTTCCTTTTGCAGGCCAGGGCAGCTGAGGAGGGAGTACATGCTCTTCAGCCTAGAGCACTTAGAAGTCAGGGTCACCGTTGTGTATCTCATCTCCCAGTGACAGGCAACAGCAAGGCTCTGTTAGGGCAGGATGCTGTGTCTTCATGTGCAAACATGGCAAAGCCCCTGGTCCACAAGCTAAGCTCAACGACATGGCAATGAGCATCTTAACTGCGTGATAGAAGGAAAGATGCTGTAATCTTTCAAAAAATACAGGACCAGCCTTTGATCCTGGCTGAGGACCTAAAACATGACAAAGGAAAATTGTACAGAATTTTGGAACTGGGACCATTCCATCAAGTGTAAAGCAGAGACATTACAATACAGATGTGAGTGAGTCATGTGGATTATACCAGAGCAAGATGATTTTTTTCTGGTCTTAGCAGTAATCTATTTGCTATGATACCAGAAGCATGAGTAATAAAAGAGGAAAAAAATATGGTTAAAGAATATAAAGTTAAAGTGTCTTGGGAATCAGAGAACACTGTGGAGACACTGAAAAGATTGTCCACAGGACAGGAAGAAATGTAGAATGGGGTTCTCTAATTAGGGTTTCCGTTGCTGTGAACAGACACCATGACCAAGGCAACTCTTATAAGGACAACATTTAATCGAGACTGGCTTACAGGTTCAGAGGTCAGTCCATTGTCATCAAGGCAGGAGCATGGTGGCATCCAGGCAGGCATGGCATGGCACAGGAGGAGCTGAGAGGTCTACATCTTCATTCAAAGGAAACCAGGAGCAGGCTGTCTTCCAGGTGACTAGAAGGAGGGGCTCAAAGCCCACCGCCACAGTGACACACTTCCTCCAACAAGGCCACACCTACTCTAACAAGGCAAAACCTCCTAATAGTGTCTGTCCCTAGGCCAGGCATATTTAAACCACCACAGGGATATTTGTATAAAACCAGTTTTGTTTTGTTTTAATTTTAGCTTTTGATTTTTTTTTTTTTTCGAGACAGGGTCTCACTATGAAGTCCTGTTTGGCTTGGAACTCACTGTGTACACCATTCTGGCCTTAACAAAGAACTGCTTGCCTTTGCCTCTCCAGTGCTGGGATTAAGGATGGGCACTTAATGCTTGGCACTATCGGGACATTACTGCTTCCCACCTTCTTTGTATGTTTTTGTTTGTGAGCTTGTCTCTCCGTGGACACATTTATTTTTTGAATGGCTCTAGAAAAATCTCCTTAGTGGTGGGTTTGGGAGATGGTGGCAGGCGCCTAGAACTATGAATACTTGAATTAAATTTCTACTGTCTACAATAAGAGCTATGTGATATTTTATGGATTTCTTGACCTCTGGACTCTTCCATTCCCTATTTTTTTTCTCTTCCCTCCTCTATCCTCCTTTCTCCTTTCCTGTCAATCACTTCCTCCATCGTGTGTGTGTGTGTGTGTGTGTGTGTGTGTGTGTGTGTGT
>JADRCH010000055.1:3530122-3544139 GCA_019843965.1 Rhynchomys soricoides | reverse complement strand
GATCAGGAGACACACATACTTACATACACCAGAAGATCAGGGGACACACACACACACACACACACACACACACACCAGATCAGGACACACATACACACACATACATATACATACACACAATAGATCAGGACATACATACACCCCAGATAAGGACACACACATTTAGAGACACACACACACACCCCAGAGGGCAGTGGAGGTGTGGCAGAGAGGGAATTTTCATGCACTGTCTTTTGTTTGCTGAGCCCCGCCCTGGGCGTGTGCTGGACCTCCTTCCTAAAGGAATCATGCACAGCCTGCAAGCAGCCCCTGCCGCTGAGCCCATGGAGAGGGCTCACGAGATGACAGGAAGTGTGATGGAAGTTGAAAGGCTATACGTGTTTCCTCAAAGGGGGAGGGGGGACCTGAAAGATTGAGAAGGGAGTCCATTTGTTTTTCATGAAGCTAATAGTATTATTTGAAGGATGCTCTCCAGATGTGTGAGTGCAGGCCTGCAAGTCACTTGCAGGCACGGGCAGGAGAGTAGCAAGTTCAAGGCCAACCAGGACTACACAGTGTGATCTTGTCTCTAAGTGGGGCTGGGGAAGAAATGGTAATTTTTCTAATAATGGAAACGATAGCTACTTACCGTGGATTTTTTAGTATTTTCGGACATTACTTACTAATCTCAAAACCATTTCAGGTCAGAAAGATAAAAAGGCTTGAATCTTTCATTGTAAAATGTACTTACCTGGTCCTGGGTTGCTGTAAGCCAGCAGCAGTGACCCAAGCCTCATGCCTTCACATCCCTTTCTTTAAAAGAAAAACAAAATTGAGCCAGGTGGTGGTAGTGCAAGCCCTTACTCAGGAGGCAGAGGAGAGGAGGGAAGATCCCTATGAGTTCAAGGCCAGCCTGGTCTACAGAGTGAGTCCCAGAATAGCCAGGGCTGCAAAGAGAAACCCTGTCTCAAAAAACAAACAAAAGAAAGTAGGTTTTTTTTGTTTTGTTTGTTTGTTTTGTTTTTTGGGGGGGTATTTTTTGGTATATATTTTTTAAATTTTGCACTTTAAAATTGATTTTCATGAATGTCATGATGCCCTGGTATGTCTAGAGGCCAAAGGACAACTTTCAGGAACCAGTTCATTCCTTTTGTGACTTGATGTCCTGGGAATCAAACTCAGGTTGTCCAGCTTGGTAGTAAGTGCCTTTACCTACTGGGCCATCTCATCTGGCCTCTCTTCCTATGTAAACCTCACATCAACCTGGAAACCTTTGAACTTTATTTTTGGCAAATGAGCCCATCCTTCCATTCATTTGACTCCTCACCCAGGACAACCTTCCCTGATTGTCTCCGTTAGCTGAGTTCACATTGAACAATTGTGCATTTGGTTTCCCAGCACTCTGATGACTTCTTCCCAGAGCAACCGGTCATTCGTGGATTTAGCATTCTCACACACCTCTCCCAAGACACTAATTATACTTAATTTAACACTCCTCTTTCCTGTCGTGCTTATTCCCCAGGGTCTAATTTCCTCCCACTGCTGGCTTTCTCAGAAGTGCTGTGATCCCTGGGTATATTTTATGTACCAGATGAGAATTTGGAGGCTGCCACTGGCAGCTAGCACATTTATTTTCCAGGCCTGGTGGGAATCCCTTTGCCTTTGGCACGGACCCCTGATAATGATGAGGAGAATTGGAACTTAAAGGGGAGGGGTGAGTGTGGGTGAGAGGACGATCTGGGGTACAGATAACAGGCAGGAACACTGGGTTGGGAAGAAGGGATTAGGTGGCCAAGAGAACAGAGGACTCCAGCAGACACTGGAAGGACTTGGTGGGGGGAAGATTCTAGCCCAGTGGCTTTTCTCAACTCTCACAGTGTGAGGTCAGTTTACAGTGGTAGGTGGGACTTGAACAAAGGGAAGTAGAGATAACAGATAAATACCAGTGGCAAGGAGATCCTTGTGAGGGGGTTGCCATAGCTGCAATGTGTAGACTAAGATGTGGGCGTGGTAAGCAAAGAATAAGAGGAAGATTCTAGAGCCGCTGATGGGCCTTCAGGCTGGGCTTAACCCATCCCCCAGGGGTGGAGTGCTTGAGAGAGGAGAGTCTTCAGTGTGGGTGGAGTGGGGGAAGATGCTGTCAGAGCCCCTCCAAAGAAGGGGCAGGTCTGGGGAAGAGGGCGAATAGGGTGTGAAATGTGGATGTGATATGGAAAAGGACCAGCAAGGCTGGGATACTGAGTGAGTTCTCGGGGCGTGGGGGGAGGTTGGGTCTCGGAGGCAGGCTTAGGACAAGTCCACACTGGGTGATAGCTGGTGTCACGGCATGTGGATGGGGTTTCTGAGGGCTCCGAAGGACTCCAAGGAAGTGAGAGGAAGAGAAAATTGTAAAGTAACCCAAAATGGAACTGTCAAAGAAGGAGAGTCAGTCTAGCACAAAAGCCACAGAAGCAGAAGGGAAGGAGGAGGAGCTGTGGGAGAGAGGTGGGTGATGGGTAATGTGAACCGCAGCAGTAGCTCACAACCCTTGACTGACAGGTGTGATCTACACACGTTTCCAGAAGTAACTTAAGTAAGCTGTAAGAAATTGATTCTCCCCCCACCTCCTCATTTTACCAACAGGACCACCAAGACCAGAGATGCAAGTGCCCAGACTCACCTCAAACCAGCACAGTGTGGCAACATATGGTCCCCAGAAGGACTTGTATAAGATTGTGGAGTCTAATAATACATTGTAGGAGCTCTGAAACTCAGGCTATATTTTGAATATTGAAGGAGAGACACTGGGTCCTTGCCATGTAGGGACTCCATTGCCTCAATGTCACCCACAATCCTAAAGCCATCGGGTGGGCATAGTAATTTGTCAGTACATGAGTTCCACCCTACCCCGATATACAACCTTTAGGTTGAAGCCATGGAGCTTGAAATGTCAGATGAGAACCTTGATGTGGCACAGAGTTGTCCTCTTCAAAGCTCCTCCTTCTGTGTTAGCATTGGCCTCTCAACTCCGCTCTCCCTGGTCACCTAGTCACTTGCTGTTACCCTGTGCATATGAGTGGCCCTCTTCTCTCTGAAGTAGGAGGAGCTAATGAGGAGGATTTGTGTGGCTGGTCTACTATTCTATCTTAGCACTCAGTACCAGGGACATGGGAACTGCTCAGTTCATCAGCTTTTGACTATACGTGTTTGTACTGACTGGATTTATGTGTCAACTTGACACAAGCTGGAGTTATCACAGAGAAAGGAGCCTCCCTTGAGGAAATGCCTCCATGAGATCCAGCTGCAAGGCATTTTCTCAATTAGTGATCAAGGGTGGGAGGGCCCATTGTGGGTGGTGCCATCCCTGGGCTGGTAGACTTGGGCTGTATAAGAAAGCCAGCTGAGCAAGCCAGGAGAAGCAAGCAAGCCAGTAAGTTACATCCCTCCATGGCCTCTGCATCAGCTCCAGCCTCCTGACCTGCTTGAGTTCCAGTCCTGACTTCCTTTAGTGATGAACAGCAATGTGGAAGAGTAAGCTGAATAAACTCTTTCCTTCCCAACTTGCTTCTTGGTCATGATGTTTGTGCAGGAATAGAAACCCTGACTAAGACGGTGTTGCAGCCACTTCCTCTAGGCAATCTTCCTGACACTACATGCTCTGCCTCTAGCCACATTTAGGATCTGTTCCCATGTGCTCAGTCAGAATTTGGGCCTCACTGGTCCAGTCCCTTCTATATTGGCTTCCAACCATCTTTGTGAATGACTGCCCACAGTCCCATTAGCTTGGAGGCTCAGGATTCCCAAGAGTGTGACAGAGTTACTTGCTCAATGTAAATCTGCAACTGTAAATCAGTATCTGCTTGCTAGTGAATGAACAAGGAAGGAGGAATTGGAAACTCTAGTGAGAGAAGAGTCTCCTTTCCCCAGAACTCCAGGAAAGCTTGCAAGGTTCCTTGGCCTGCTTTGTGACACTTACGGGGAAACTCTTCTTTTAATGAGAAAGCTACAGCCTATATCCCTGGTAGCTTCATTTCTAAGTTTCTTAGGTCAATATGCCTGCAAACTTTCCAGGAGAAACTGGGCAGAGGTGGTGCACACCTTTAATCCCAGCACTTGGGAGGCAGAGGCAGGTGGATCTCTGAGTTCGAGGCCAGCCTGGTCTACAGAGCGAGTTCCAGGACAGCCAGGGCTATACAGAGAAACCCTGTCTCGTAAAAACAAAACAAAACTTTCCAGGAGAGCCACGTCATCACTCTGTCCCCATGGCAACATGCCAGAAGGTACAGGCTGCTCTAGAGATCTATCCTCTGGGAGGGAGGATGGTACCTAGAAACTGGCCTGGTCCGTGCTTACCGATGAGCTTTTCAGTGAAAATTGTTTAGTGTGAAATAGAACAGCACAATTGCTTAAGGATGGCTGTCCGCAAAACCATTCTGGTCAAAAGCAGTTTCCACACAACCTGACTGTGTGGAAGTAACTATGAAAAGATGAAAAAAAAAAAAAAATCAAGTTCCTGGATGTGTGACAAGCACTTGCTGGAGTGAATACAGCTAAGCTTTAGCTTTCTAGCTCCTACTCCCTCTTTAAAGCTGGGGCCGGGGTTAAGGTGGCAATTGGTTAACTAAATGTGAGTCTGCATTATCTGGTTCTGAGGGCTGCCGAGAAATACACTTCATCCGAGCACACACGTGGGAAAAAGAAACGAAGCCAAGTCGACTCAATGAAGCCAGCTTTTGCTGTTCTTCTGATTCCAGGTCCCACCTTCCTCATCTGTGAGCTTCCAACTGCCCCCTCTCCCCAGTCCTCACTCTGGATTCCAAGCCACACAGCCGTGTTCAAACCAGATCCCCAGGTACAGCTTCTGAGGCCGGAATTCAGTATTAGAGAAGCAAAGGGAACGTTTGTTGTGATAGACAACAAGGTTAACGTGTGACATTGTAGTATACATCTTACATGCGTGTGTGTGTGTGTGTGTGTGTGTGTGTGTGTGTGTGTGTGTGTGTTGAAGCCAGGGAACAACCTTGGATGTCATTCCTCAGGTACCATCCACCTGAATTTTGTTTTTGTTTTTCTATTTCTGAGATAGGGATTTTAGCTGGCCTCGGACTCATGATGGTTAGACTGGCTGACCAGTGAATCCCAGGGATCTTCCTCTTTCTGTCTCCCTAGTTCTGGGATTATAGTCACATATTCACAGGCCTGGTTTCTCGTTTGCTTTGAACATAGTTTATAGGGATAGACTTTAAATCCCTGTGCTTGTTTCCTGACTGAGCTGTTCTGGTATTATATTCACCTGTTTTTAATGATGCTGGAGAGCAAATCCAGGGCCTCACCTACGCAACATAAGCATCCTACCAAGTGAGCTACATCCCTATAATACACATATCAATATGCATAACTATGCCACAATGCAGCACAGCTATCCTCGGGGTCTGGGATGTGGGCCTGTGCTGCTGTGTACTGTGCTGTTAGCTCTGTGATGACTTTCTCAACTACACATGCAACAGATATTTTTCTTGCCCTTATTCCCTGTACAACATACTATAACAATTCCTTACATGGCAAATCATCTAGAGATGATCTAAAGTATGTAGGAGGATGTGTAGATTATGAAGTATTTGCTTTTTTCTATATAAGAGACTTGTGAGCCATCGTTTTGCAGACAATCATCGAGGCTGTTTTCATCTCCATGGCAGGGGGTATTTGGAAACAACTCTCTGTGGACACCAACGGATGACTCCCTAGTATTGGTTTGTTTGTTTGTTTGTTTTAGATTTATTTATTTATTTTCCATGAGTACACTGTAGCTGTCTTCAGACACACCAGAGGAGGGCATTGGATTTTCCTGTCAAGGTCTACAAGGGTGGCACACAAAGGTTGGCTTCCCATAAGGGGAACATATGGGGGAGAAAGCAAGAACAACTAAGCTAGTCCCAGGCAGCATGTCTCTGTGAGTTCGAGGCCAGCCTGGTCTACAGAGCAAGTTCCAGGACAGCCATGGTTACACAGAGAAACCCTGTCTCAAAAACCAAACCAAACTAAATCAAACCAAACCAAACCAAACCAACCAACCAAAGAAACAAAAGAAAAAAAAAAAAAAAAAAAAAAAAAAATGGGCCCCAACCAAAAAAAAAAAAAAAAAAAGCAGGTTGAGGGAGGGGGTTCCTTAGGACAGACAGGCTATCTGGTCCATGTACATGTAGGGGCCATTGGTCAAATGCAGCATGTTTGTTGAGACAGGCTTTCTTAAAGAACCTGGTATTCCCTGATTGGGCTAGACTTGCTGGCGGGGAAGCTCCAAAGACATGCCTATGTGTGCTTTCTCAGTGCTGGGACATAGGCCTATACTGTTACAGATGACTTTCCATATGGGTGCTGGGGATCCAAACTCAGGTCCCATGTTTTTACAGAAGCACTTTATTCACTGAGCCGTCTCTCAAACGTGTGTGTGTGTGTGTGTGTGTGTGTGTGTGTGTGTGTGTGTGTGTGATAGAAAGATAAAATGGAGCTTGCAAGGCTAGAGAGGGGAGCTTCAATGATATCTAACAATCCCAGTCATGTTCTTTAGCATATTGGCTCAGTGGCAGGATCTATAAAAGAGAACTGTATGATAGGCTCTGTCAATGAGGGCTAATTAACACGTCTAAGTGTGCTTTCTTAGGTCATGGGAGACACAGGTTTAAAGGTCTCTGTGGAAGATGTTAAAGGCAATGTGGGGCTAGCCTCCTGGCCTTTGTTGACTTGGTTAACTTGCAACAAAAATCTAAGCACAACCCCAAAGGGAACTGGATGAATGTTAGGAGTTACATTTATTGATTTATTGTTTAGGTTAAGTTGTTACCAATTTATTTTGCCACTTTGGCTTATGCTTATCAGACAGTGCATCACAATTACAGGACACTTTTTTTTTTTTTTTTTTTTTTTGAGACAGGGTTTCTCTGTGTAGCCCTGGCTGTCCTGGAACTCACTCTGTAGACTAGGCTGGCCTCGAACTCAGAAATCCGCCTGCCTCTGCCTCCCAAGTGCTGGGATTAAAGGCGTGTGCCACCACTGCCGGGCTACAGGACATTTTGATTCCTGGAGAATTTATTGCAAGACCTCCCCACCTCCACCCCCACCCCATGGTACTAAAATCTATGAATATTCAGTCAAGTGCATAAAGCCTGTACACGAGCCTGGCATAGCATTTGCATATAATCTATGTATATCTTTCTATGACCTTTAGATAATTCGTAGATGACTTATACTACCTAATAAATGCACAGGCTATATAAATTGTGGTTGCATGGTACTGTTTAAGGAAGAAAGTAAAGAAACTAGAGTCCACGTGCGTTTGTTCCAGGTGTGTGCTATCCCACCTTCCCCCAGATATTTTCCATCTTTGGTTGATTGGACCTTTGGGCGAGGAATCTGCAGATAGGTAGGGCCTACAAACTGGGCTGGGCATGGTGGTGTGGTGCACGCCTGTAATCCTAGCAGTTGGAAGCTAGATGCAAGAGGATCAGGATTTCAAAGTGGTCCTAGGGTCTAGGATGGAGGCTACATAATAGGCTAGGCGAGATACAGGAGACCCTGTCTCAAAAAACTAAAACAAACAAAATGAAACGACCCAGAACAAACCGTGAAACAATGAATAAGAAGCAAAGCAGGTCTTCTGGATTGTCATGAGAGTATGATCCTTAGTTCCATAAACATAGCTAATGTCTATACTCCTACTTAATTACTCAGATCTCTGGCTCTAATTACTAAGTTCCCAGATCTTCTTGGCTTCTCTATAAACATAAAAGTAGGTTTCCTGTCTTAGTACCCAACTAATTTTTCATGTTGCTTTCCTTTCCTTCCCTCCCCTGGCCCCTTCCACCCCAGGAATGGAAGAGAACTCAGCCCCAAGCTCGCTAGGGAGGTCCTCGCTACCACTGAGCTATCCCCCAGCCCGGAGCGTTTCTAGTCTTACTTGGATTTTGGGATTGTTCATTGTGGATGTTGTCAGTACGTTTGTAGATGCTTCCCTTAGTCATGTCTAATCTGTTTCCAGAACTTCCTGTTATTCCCAGCACAGGTGAAAACCCGCCACTGCTGCACCTAGAGGTGGAAGCACCTGAATCAGTCTTGCCATTGAGCTAACTGGCTGGTAGTAGTAGCATTAGCAGGAGGCTGGCTTCTGACCGGAGGAATCTGTCACTGCCTGTGCTATGCCAAAATGGACTTCTTTTGGCCCCAGAACATTGCATTTTACTGATAGAACAGCCTCAGCGCCCCCATGGACACACATGCGTGGAAGTTTGAACCTGTTGAAGCAAAATGATTTCCTTACTATGTTAAGGAAAAACAAATTTTAAAAAGATTGATTTATTTATTTATTTTATGTATGTGAGTACAATGTTACTGTCTTCAGACACATCAGAAGAGAGCATCAGATCTCATTATAGATGGTTGTGAGCCATCATGTGGTTGCTGGGAATTGAACTCAGGATCTCTGTAAGAGCAGTCAATGCTCTTAACCGCTGAGCCATCTCTTCATCCCGTTAAGGAAAACTTTTGCTAAAACAAATATAAATAAAGCCATGAGTATGCCTTAGATGGTGGAAAAAACCCTGCAAAGTTAGACTTGAGTCACAGCACAAAGTCACTTATGGAAGGCATGTATGAAGCACAAAACACTTTCAGTTGACTTTACGAGGCGTAAGTTTTCCCTCCCCTTGCTCCCCTTTTTTGAGACTAAGTCTCTGTATGTAACCCTAGAACTTACTTTGTAGACCAGGCTGGCCTTGAACTCACAGAGACCACGGCCAGCCCCACTCCCCTTTCAAAGGATGGAGTCTTCAAAAGATAGCACGAGCTAGGATGACAGATATGTGCCACCACACCTAGCTTAGCCTTGAGCCTCTTTCCCTTCCCTTCCCTGTTTGAGACAAGATCTCATTATACAACTTTGGCTAGCTGGAATGGACCAGGCTGGCCTTGAACTCAGAGAGATCCACCTGCCTCTGCCTTGCAAGTGCTGGAATTAAAGGCACACCCCACCCCACTCTTTCACATCTTTAGCCTCTGAATTTGGTACTGGTGACTGTCAGATGCCTGGACCCTGACTGAGGCAGTTGTAGCCTGTGGAGCATCTGCACTCAGAATTACACACATCATGCCTCCTGCCCCCCACAACTGGCGCAGCTACGTTTCCTCAGCACCCACCCTAGCTTCTTGTTCTGTGGAAAACCAGTCTTTCCAGACAAGGGGTTGTGGGTCAGCAATGACTTTCCTGCAGAGCTATTTATATTTTCCTGGGAGATTCCTGGTAGTATTGCCAATGTCTTCATCCAAATTAATATATCTCCAGTGCAGGGAATTTGAGGCATGTGGTGTGATAAGCCATGCAGATAATTTTTCATGGGAGAAGGGTCCTTTCCAGCACCCCCTCTCTGTGCGAGAGACTGCACAGTTTATAAACTACCTTGTGTAGTTGCTTCCTGTCTGTTTCCTTGCCTATAAATAAATAGACATGATGGTTTTATAATCACTTCCTCCTCTTACAGTTCTGACTCCATGAAACAAATGATTTCTCGGTCACCTCTTTTATTTTTCTGGACACTCAGGGATCACCCATTCTTATAATTTCCATTGGGCATTCGCACACCCGAGGCACATGGCATCACTACACACAATAGCTGAAAGGTGGAAGCAACCCCAGCTTCCATTAAAGGATGGATGGAGAAAGAGATGTGAGAAGTACAACCGTGGATTGTTTCTGGATCTACATGGACAGAAGTCAGACAAGTAGGACATGCATGAGAACTGAAGTCCATGTTAAAAACAGTAAGCCAGTCCCATGTTCATATATATACACAACATGCAAACACACAAGTATACACACATGTATATATACACACAACACACATATATAAGCACAAACATGTATGTATATATATATATGTATATATATATACATATATATATATATGTATACACACACACACACACACACACACACACACACACACACACGCTGGTTAGTTTTCTTTTTCCGTCAAATTGACACAAGCCAGATTCATCTGAAAAGAGGGAATGCCAATGTCAGTGGAAAGAACAAGGAACTGCTTCTATTAGCCTTGCCTGTGGGCAAGTCTTTAGGGAATTTTCTTGATTAATTAGTGACTCAGGAGGGCCCAGCCCACTGTGGGTGGTGCTACCCCTGGGCAAGTGATCCTGAGGTTTCTTATAGCCGAATAAGCCTCTGAAAATGAGCCTATAGGCAGCATTTCTCCAAAGCCACTGTCTCATTGCCACCCTCCAGGTTCCTGCTTGAGTCTCTGCCCTCTCTTCCCTCCACGTTGCACTCTGACTGGCATGGGTAAGCTGAAAGGTAAGCCCTTTCCTCCCCACGTTGCTTTTAGTTTGCTATTGATGGGCTTTTATCACATCAATAGAAAGCAAACTAAAACACAACACCACAGACCCACACCCACACACACCCACACACACCCCACCTACATGATTCTACTAATAGCTACCTAGAAGAGACTGGTTTGAAGAAACAGTTAGACTGGTGGTATTGTCAGCCTTAGAGAGGCAGGAGAATGAGGAATGTTGTCTTTGTTGGGGTTTCTATTATTACTAGACCAGGCTGGCCTTGAACCCAGAGAGATCCACCTGCCTCTGACTTGCAAGTGCTGGAATTAAAAGCACACCCCACCACACCCTTTCACATCTTTAGCTGTCCCTCACCTCCTAGCTGACCACTGTAAAATATGTAACTTATTGATATTAAGTACAATGTTGTTACACAACCATCATCAGTCCCCAGAGCTCTTCCCTGATCTGGAACTCAAGTGCTCCCATGTCCGTCTCTTCCAGTCCCTGGCAACCATATTCTACTTCCTTAAAAAAATGTTATTGTGTGTGTGTGTGTGTCCACAAACATGCTATAGTGCATATGCTTAGGTCAGAGAACAACCTGTGGGGATGGATTCTCTCCTTCCTCCAAGTGGATCCTGAGGAGAACTCACTTCATTAGGCTTAGCAGCAAGCCCTTTACCCACTGAACTGTCTCATCGGTCCATCATATCTGTGAAGTGACCCAGTCCAGGCACCTTATGTATGTAGAATCACTAATATCATTGTGAATGTATGGCAGTTTGGTGTGGTTGGTCTAGGCAGCAGCACTATTAGGAGATGTTGCCTTGGTGGAGTAGGAGTGGCCTTGGTGGAGGAAGTGTGCTGTTGTAGGCGTGGCCTTTAAGGCACTCATCCTAGCTGCCTGGAAGCCAGTCTGATGTTTGTCTTCGCAATAGGATGTAGAACTCTCAGCTCCTCTTGTGCCATGCTTGCCTGGATGCTGCCATGCTTCCTGCCATAATAATGGATTAAACCTCTGACCCTGTAAGTCAGCCCCAATTAAATGTTGTCCTTATAAGAGTTGCCTTGGTCATGGTGTCTGTTCACAGCAGTAAAACCCTAACTAAGACAGAATAGCTCATTAACTGAGTGCAACATCTTCAGGGACTAGCCATGTTACAGCATGTACCAGATTCCTCTTTAAGGCTGCAGAATTGTCCATTCTGTATACCCTGTTTTGTTTATCCCTTCAACTTGGTACATATTTGGGCCAATTTATCATGATAGGTAATTTCAGAAATTGCAGAAGGATGTAAAGAAGAAATGACAAAGTTCTATCATAATTCCATCACTCAGACATGTTGGTAAAATCTTTCTGGTGGTAAGCTTTGACATGTACAGACAATACTTCGAAACTATAAGTAAGGAATGTCTTCAAACACGTCTCTTTCTCTGAATCTCTAATAATGATTCTTAAAGTGGGAATATTCTTTTTTTTTTTTAACCACTTAACAAAGACTGTCAAGGAGACTCCTGAAAGAACTGTAGTTTTACCACAAGGAAATTGAAGCATAGAGAGTTTTCCTTTGTGTCTCTTTTCACAGTGGAAAATATTCTGTTGAAACCCAGTATAGGGGTTGGAGAAATGGCTCAGTTGTTAAGACCTCAGTGCTTGCCCAAAGGACCAAGTTTAACTCCCAGAACTCACCTGGGGGCCTAAAATGGCCTGTAACTCCAGCTCCAAGGTATCCAATCTTTAGGCACCTGAAGACAGACAGACACAGACACACAAACACACAGACACATACACACACCCCCTCACATACACATTAAATCTTTTTTTTTTTTTTCCGAGACAGGGTATCTCTGTGTAGCCCTGGCTGTCCTGGAACTCACTCTGTAGACCAGGCTGGCCTTGAACTCAGAAATCTGCCTGTCTCTGCCTCCCAAGTGCTGGCATTAAAGGAGTGCACCACTACTGCCTGGCCACACATTAAATCTTAAAAAAAAAAAAAAAAAAAAAATCCAAATCAGGATTGGAGAAATGGCTCAGTGGGTAAGAGCATTGGTTTGCTGTTCCAGAGGACTCTGGTTCGATACCCAGCCCCTCCATGGGAGCTCATAACTGTTTGTAACTCAGGTTCCAGGAGATCTATCACCCAGTTCTGACCTTCATGGGCACCAGACATACATGTGCTCCATGGTGCACAGACATACATGAAGACAAAATACTCACACACATAAAAACAATAAAATAGTAATAATTTTAAAAACCTAAATTCTACTGTAATGGGGTTATATCACATGTGTACACACTTAATACTAGGGCAATAAATCATCTGAATACTTGGGTTTGTTCTACTGGGGACTAGATGCCTTGAGTGTTTCTTGTCCCACAGAGCTAAAATTATTGTTTATATGTACAGGCTATACTGGGTTTTGGGATCTAGAAATGGAAAAGACTCAGGATCAACACATCATGTGGACTTTCCGAATGGGATGGTAGCATCACTTCCTGCTATTCAGAGCATGAACCCAGAGGGGTGCTCCCCATCCTCCACCTCAGTGATGGTGGGAAGTTCAGGCTGTGTGTCTGAGTGGACCATCCTTGGGGTCTCCCACATGAAGCAAACAAACCCAGCAAAGATCTTAGCTTTCATCAGTTCTTGTCTGTCAACAAGGAATTGATGCTTTTTGGTACCAGCCTGCTCACAATAAGCAACTTCTTTTATTTTATTAATTTTTACATTTTATTTTGATTGTGTGCATGTGTGTATGTGCGGTGTGTATGTGTGTGTGGGGCGGCTGGGTGGGTGTTTTGCCTGCATGTGCATGCCTGTGCACCACTTCTGTGCCTAGTGCCTTCAGAGGCCAGTAGGGGGTGTCAGATTCCCTAGAGCTGAAGTTATAGACAGTTCTGAACTGTCATTTGGGTGCTGGAAATCGAATCGGATCCTCTGAAAGATCAGCCATTGCTTACAACAGCTAAGCCAACTCTCCTGCCCAAGCAGCTTCTTTTTGGAGGCAAGTAATTTTGTTGATGGACTGTGTCACTGAGCACTGGAACTTCATCTTGCTGTTCTTCAGCTTGGGATCCTGGGGACATCATCTGCTGCCTTTCGACTTTGGCTCACTATTGATTTCCTTACTGAGAACCAATTCAAATGACCAATTAAAGACATTTGATAACCAGGGAAGATCTAAATGAATATTTGTTGTCATTATTAGCCCAGGGGCAATTAATTTATGATGTAAAGATGAAGATATTCACCAACTTGGGAAGCCATAGGCTTTCTCAGGTTTTGTAACCGCCGAAACACTGTCAACAAGATCTCTTGGAAACATACTTTGTTGCTGTTGTTGTTGTTTGAGACTAGATCTCATGAAGAAGCCCAGACTGGCCTCACTCAAACTTGCTCTGTAGCTGAGGATAGTCTTGAAGTCTTGATCTTTCCTCTAGCTTCCAAGTGCTAAAATTACAGGTACAAATCCCCACAAGTAGTTTAGCTACCCACAGTCGTCCTTGATGCATTTCATAGGACGTTCTGTTCCATGCGCCATGATGTGTTTGCACCTACTGTCATCCCACAGACGTAGATTCGGCCAATTCTGCTTGCAGAGGAGCACAGCAACATCCTGTGGGGGTCAAGAATTACCTCAGGTCACACAGAGGCAGAGCTGAGGTGGAAACATTAGCCTCCCAGCTGTAAGGCCAGTGTTCTCTATGCCA
>JADRCH010000055.1:3510032-3520717 GCA_019843965.1 Rhynchomys soricoides | reverse complement strand
TTCTTCTTCTTCTTCTTCTTCTTCTTCTTCTTCTTCTTCTTCTTCTTGTTTTATTTTTTTTGACACATACTTCTTATTATAAAATGAAAAAACCAGAGCATTGGAACAATCATGCTAAAGTAAAACCTTAGAATCAGTAGTGTAAGTAAAATCCAGACGCTCATTGTCTGGCATCTGAGGGTCACTCATGATCTTCTGGGCTCCTTAAAGCTTCGAGCTCTGCCACTCATGGCACACACTTGTTGGCTTAGGCTGGCTCTACTCCATACAGGGTACTGTCCTGAGTAGGCATCTCATAGTTCTGGCATCTCTAATATCCTAGGATCTATACAGTAACCAAGGCTTCATATTCCCCAGGGGCCTCTTGGAGTCTCTTGCAGGACTCCATCATTGCTACAAGTTTCTACTGCTGTACATGATCCCTTCATGTCTTCACATGGGAGCATCACATGGGAAACTCTTACACATTATTTGACAAGTCCTATTGCCAGTTTGATGTACAGCCTTGGACTTTGGACCATAGCTTCTGTGTGTTGATCTTGAGGGAATACTCCCTCACTGTCCCAACGAGGCACAGAAATGTATACTTCAATGATGTTGAACGCTTATCAATCACAGCTGATTCTGCAGCTCCAGCTGACCAGCATCTATTGTCCTAGTAAAGTACAGGAAGTTTCATGTCAGTGGGGGTGGTCTCTTGTTAATCACTGTTGATTCTTGCAACCACAGACTCTAAGTTCAAAATATCACACCAATATGGTCCTGATAGAGTCTGTGTTTCCCTTGGAAACCTCACAAGCTTGGCCTCTAGTGTCTGCATTTCTCCAACATTCTTAGCTTCCAAGCTTGCACAGAAGAACCTCATCTTAGTTAGGGTGTCTATTGCTGTAAAGAGACATCATGAGCATAGCAACTCCATTACTTAATCCATTATCATCTTGACAGGAAGCATGGCAGCATGCTGGAGATGGAGCTGAGAGTTCTACATCTGGATCCAGCAGGTAGCAGGAAGGAAAACCGTACTAGGCATAGCTTGAGCAGCTGAGACTTCAAAGCCTGCCCACAGTGACACACTTCCTCCAACAAGGCCACACCTCCTAATAGTGCCATTTCCTGTGGGCCTATGGGGGCCATTTTTATTCAAACCACTAATACCCACTAAGTTCTGAGTACCAAACAGCTTTTCTAGCTCCATGTTTCAAACCTTTCCAATCTTCTAGCAAAACAACATGGCTAGGTCCCTCAGAACAATAGCCTACTGTCCTGGTACCAATTTCTATTCTAGTTTGCTTTTCTGTTGCCTTGATAAAATAGTCTTTTCAAAAGCAACTTGTGGGAGGAATGGGTTTATTTGGTTCATGCTCTGGTCACAATCCATTACTGAGAAGCTAGAACAAGAGTTAAAGCAGAAATTGAAGCAAAAGTCATGCAAGAATGTTGCTCGATAGGTGGCTCTCTAGCTTATGATCAGTCGGCGTTCTTCGTCAGCCCAGGCCCACCTATCCAGGGATGCTGCTGCTCACAATGGTCTGGCCCCATCTGCATCAACCATCAATCAATCAATCACTCTCTCACAGACGTGGCTTCATGCTAATCTGATGGGGGCCATTGTTCAACAGAGGCTTCCTCTTTGTACATACCACTGATGGCTGTGTCAATAAGACGTGTAGGCACTGGGGTGGGCAGCGTTCTCAGATGGACTTCCTGGCTGTGATCAAATTCAATGACTTTTTCCTTACATATTAGCCATCGAGACCTTGGGGCTTGGGATATTGTAGTCTCGTAAGGGGACATCATTGACCTTAAAGGAGCTTGAGGAAGTGGCTCAACAGTCATAGTGACATAGTCATCATCAAAAGACCTCAGGACCAGAGGTAGTGACTGCTTTCCTTCCTTTCATAGAGAAAGGAGAACTGATACATGTATGGGTGAAGGCTGAGCTCAGGAGGTTCAGTCTTAGCACTGGACATTTTGGGCTGTACTGTCCTGTGGGATGTATCCTGTTCTCTGCATTTTTGGATGTTCACAGTCTTTTTGACCTCTATTTACTAAGTTCTAGTATTAGCAACTCTTCCCCCAACAGGCTTTGTCAATGAAAAATGTCAACACATATCACCAAATATACCCCGAGAACAAAATTGCTTCAGGTGGAGAATCAGTATTACCAGGCGATCAGAAGTGTAGACACTGAGGTCGGGGGTGGGAGCATCCATTCAGTTGCCCTCAAATGGTTCAAACCTGAGTGGAACTCTAAGCTGAAGGCTGGAAGTGCCATAGGTTTCATCTTGAAGGTCTCCTGAGTGGAGCCAAGGTTAGTTACTGGCGAGTAGAGGCAGGGGCAGGAAACAGGGTGCCCGAGGGTAGTATTCCAGGTCAGGTGATAGGGGGTGGCCTATCTATGGGTGTCATTTACAACATACACCATCTGGCAGCTTCTTTTCTTAACTAGTCTTGCTAAGAACATGTTGAGCTAAAAATCCTCATTTAAAAATGTTCCATGAACAAAAGCTCAGTGCCTTGGGGGCAAAGCCTTGGCCTTTTTGTTTGCCCATCTGTTTGAGACAGAGGGCTTCATGTGTATTCACGAGCAAAGGTCTCTTCTGCAGAAGGCTGGCTTAATAAGACCCCTGCTAGGACAGTTCAGTGGGCACCAAGGCTAGAGTCTGGGAGACTGGGTAAAAGGTAACAGAAATAGCAAGGGCCGGGGTCTAAGATGGAATGGATGCTGGAGAGGGGAGGAGACAATTAGACAATATAACCAGTTGGTCTTGGGTGTGTGTGAGGAAGAGGAAGTCGGTAGAGCCCAGGTGGTCTGGTTTGAGCATCATGTTTTGGTAGGTGCACAGGATGAAGAGGAGAGGAGAGGGAAGACGATGGTGAATGTGGGTAGCTAGTTGGGACAATGGAGGAAATGACTTTGGTGCTGGATCCGGGAGCTGAGGATCAAGAGGCAAGTCTGGAGATAAGGCCTGTGAGTCATGCTATGCAGGTAGCAGTTGAAGCTGTAGGTGAGATTGCCCAGGGGACTGTGTGCAAGGAGACAGGCTAGAGAGGGTATGTGAAGACCTGCGGATACACAGCTGCTTTCCCTTCTGATTCAAATCCCACTCAAGTCCTTTGTCCCATGATCCTTGTCCAAAGCCACAACCCACAGCGAATGCTCCAACCTTTACACTCTTCTCTCAGGAATGTGAGTTTCTTGTCATGTTCCACCTAATGTGTGAGCCAACCAAGGAAGTTCTGTTCTCTTTGCTGAGGTTTGCTTTTTGCCTTTGAAACCTGTTGCTAGGTCTAATTAAAGCAGGGCTCTCATTTGGGGGGGGGGTTGTTTCTGCTTCCTCCAAATCAATTAGCCCTGGGCACAAATTCTCCCTCCCAGTGTTTTTGATGGCCCCTTGCAATGGGATCTTTTTTGTTAAAGATTTCGGGGCCAAGAATGGCTTGACTAGAGGACAAAGCTCAAGTCCCCTAGAAAGAGTTCACAATTCATTTCCTCCTTGCCAGCACTGGGGCTCAGGGCTGACTCAGTAAGTCAACATGTTTTGGGTCTGCTTGGTGGATCCCAAACCCTGATTCTGAGAGCAATCTGGGTGGAGATAATCTTCTGCGTGCTTACCTTTAATCAGATGGCCAGTGGGTTATTTTACTAAAAATTAGTTAGACGTTGATACGACATGTTGGACAGTGGAGCATGGAAATCATTGTTTATTTTGGAAAAAATATTAAGATTCGGTTAACCCAGTTATAATTGGGGATCAGTACTGGAAAGACTGGTTAGGGGCCTTTGTGAGCCAGGCTGCTGGGAGGAAGAAAAGGTCAGAATCACTGGCAAGTGTTTTTGCTGCTAACTGGGATTATCTGCCAGTGAAGGTGCATCTGATCCCTGGGATGTTTGCACCAGGCAGTTTCTGAACTTTAACCTTCTGTTGCAACCAGGATTCTGTGTGTGTATGTGGGAGTCACAGGATCTGGGCCTCCAGCAGGGGTTATTAGACTACAGGCATGCTCTGACTGTACCTAGCCCAGGCTGCAAAGGGTGACATGGCCTGTGGGTTAGTTCTGGTGTATAAACAGAGGCCTGGCATCAGTGAGACACAGTGACTCCTGGAGAAGGCAGTGTGATTCAGAGAGCTTGGTCTCTCCACTGAGGCTCCCCTCTGCTCCAGGGGCAGAGGTTGACAGTGTTTGGGATGAATGATTGGGCTGTCATGTCATTTACTCATCTGGCTGTGTTCTCCAAGTGTGCACTCTTGGTAGTTTTCCTCCAGAGTTTTTAGATGATTTTCCTTCCTGCCCAAGTTGTCTGGAGACCAACAGTGTGAATCACAAGGTGATTGCCCTGCATCCACTGTGCAGAGCATCTAGGCGTGTTTTAGCTGGACAAGAGCTGGGAGTCCCAGCTCTGCCAAGTCAGGGCTGACTCTTGCTTGGCACTGGCAGGTGTTTCTATCCTTTGCTTTTGCCCAGAGTCTTCCCTTTTCTCTCTACTATCCCTTGGCCATGCTTGCCACGCTTCTTCCTCCTCCTCTGGATTCTTTAGCTCAAGGACCCACAGTGGCTTTCTTGGAACTGACTGAAGTTTTTAGTGCTCCAAGTTAGGATATTTGTCCCTACCACATGACCCAAACTCATTTCAACCTTTCTGTATCCTTTTAGGTTTAAAGGCATCCCAGGAAGCAGATGAGCACTTAAGACAGTGCCATTATTACTAGACCCTATTCTGTCTCTTGTTATTTTTTTTTAAAAAAATTATTTTATTTATCTTATGTATGAGTACACTGTAGCCGTCTTCAAACACACCAGAAGAGGGCATCAGATCCCATTACAGACAGTTGTGAGCTACCATGTGGTTGCTGGGAATTGAACTCAGGACCTCTGGAAGAGCAGTCAAGGCTTTTAACCTCTGAGCTATCTCTCCAGCCCCATTGCTATTTCTCCATATGTGTGACGTTTGTAACTGTAGATTATATAATCCCATTACATGCCTTGTTTTGTTTTGTTTTGTTTTGTTTTTCGAGACAGGGTTTTTCTGTGTAGCCCTGGCTGTCCTGGAGCTCACTCTATAGACCAGGCTGGCCTTGAACTCAGAAATCCGCCTGCCCCTGCCTCCCGAGTGCTGGGATTAAAGGTGTGTGCCACCACTGCCTGGCTACTACTACTATTACTACAAGAGCATCAAGTGCTCTTGACTACAGAGTCATCTCTCTAGCCCAGTGTTTGCTTTTAATGCCAACCTTTGGGAGGCAGAAGCCTGTAGATCTCTGGGAGTTGGAGGCCATCCTGGTCTACAGTCAAGTTCCAGACCAGCCAGGACTATATAGTGAGACCTAGTGTCAACAAGATAACAATAAAATAAATAAATAAATAAAAGAAGGGCTTTCAGGTCGGAGATGGGTTAGAGGTCAAGGGTCAGTGTTTAGCCTTGGAAGATTCATTCTCTGAGTTTCAGTTTCTCTCTGTGAAGAAAACGGAATCCCTGTCTAGATATCTTGGGTAGGTACTGAGACCACAAGGGACAAAGGGCTTGGATCTAGTAGTGGCCCTAACTTTTACTTCTTCCTAATACCTATCTTTCCTCCTCCTTCTGTCTACTAAGGAGGGACTGTTAAGCCCTGCTGCTGGGAACCATCAAATTGGACTGTGCATATCCTAGCGACAGCTGGTTCCCACCACCCTGGGTGTAACAAGCTGGGTGACTGATTGCTTAACGGAAGTCAGGACCACAGAGAGATTAGCCCATGGGTCTCATGGGCCTGATGGTGAGCCTGAGATGTCCCCACTATGGAATCATAGCTAACACCTGAGGTCTGGAAAGGTGGGCTCACCATGGTTTTAAGTGAGCATCCCAGCTTGTGCAATTTAGGCAAAGGGGCTAAAAGTTGCACCAAGCTCTTGTGTCTCATCTCCTGTCCTTGGAGCCTTATCTTTCACTTAGATAACCAGAGCTTGACTAGATGACTCAGAAGGAGGCTTAACTCCTTCCTGGATGGTTCAGGGCCAGCTCCTGGGCAACAAGCAAACAAGCAGATATAGGAAGAATTGTTTTTGACGGGATAGATCTTTATGAGAACCTAGAAGTTTCACAGAGCATATAGATATCTGTTTACATGCAGTTAAAATCCTTCCAGGAGGACAGAAAGCGCTAAAGTGTTTAAATAAATAAACAAGAGAACACAGCTTGCAGCAAGCGCTGTAAAGATAAAGAGGCAGGCTTAACTTTGAGCATGCGCCAAAGTCACCTAGAGACCTTGAGAAAACACAAGTGGCCAGCCCCCACCCCCAGAGATTCTGGTTCCGGGTATCTAGGGTGGGGCCAACATTTGCATTTCCAGCAAGTCTTCTTGTTGGACAACTCTGAGAGCCCAGGATGATGGTGTGTGTTTGTGTGTGTGTGATGTGTATGGGTGGTGGTCTGTGGATGTGTGTGGGGAGGTGATGATGTGGTTGTAGGGGCAGATGATGTTGAAGGGTGATCGTATGTGCAGAGGTGGTTGTATATGTGGGGTTGGGGGTGTAGTGGGGTGATGGTGCAGTGATGGTGTTAGGGAGTGACCTCATGTGTGGGGTGATGGTATTGGAGGCTGCTGGTGTTGGGATTATGGTGTTGGGGGTGATGGTATCAGAGGCTGCTGGTGTGGAGGGTGACTGTGTGTGTGGGGGGGTAATGTCAACTCCCCTCTGCTCTTGTCACTATCCTGAAGAGCTTTGGAATCTCCCTGAGAGTTGTCTTAAGATGGAAGGTCCTTGGCCGATCCTTGCAATGGAGAATCTTCCGTGTCTATTTATTCTCATGAAGGAGCAGCTGCAAAATCATTCTTAAATCTGTCACTGCAGAAGTTTTGGTGGGAGCACAGAGACAGATGTCCTGTTTCAGTTGTATGCAGCCAAGACCCCCCTTAAAGGTCACCCCCTACGGCTGTGCTTATGTAAGAAACCTATATGCATAAAAATTACTGTGGATGAATAGATTGTAATTTATACCAAGGCAGGAGGCCTAACTTCTTGATCTGTTTGCAGTGTCTTGTAGCTGACCTGCCATAATCAAAGCTGTGTTAACTGATGTCAAATATTGATTTGATCAGTTATATACCCCTGAGTAGTTTGCTAGGTGCTAGAAATATAGCATCAAAGATAGGTCCAGGCCCACATGGATTTCATGGTCTGACTGGGGATGCAGCAAAATCACTAGGTAATGATATGTGATATATCATTTTAGGATCTATGACAGGGAAAGAAAAGGCTGACATGGAAACAGAGAAATATAAGAGGTCAGAGAGCTTCCTGGAGGAGGTGTATATAAAACTAAGGATGAATAGGGTGGGGTAGGAATGGTACAAAGTAGAGAAACATGCAGAATTATTTTGGAGAGAGATGCTGGGTAGACAGGCAGTGGTGGCACAGTCCTTTAATCCCAGCACTTAGGAGGCAGAAGCAGGCAGATCTTCAGTGAAAGCCAACCTGGTCTATAGAGGCGCAGAAAAATCCTGTCTTGAAGAACAAACAAACAGGGAGGGAGGGAGGGAGAGAGAGAGAGAGAGAGAGAGAGAGAGAGAGAGAGAGAGAGAGAGAAGCCAAAAGCCAAAAGCCCAAGGGTGAGAGAACATGAAGCCTTCCTTGAAGAGACTCATCCAGGATAAACAGGCCAAGAGGAGGGGCTAGATCTTGAGTGACCTTTTAGGGATGAAGGAGCAATGAATTTTAGGAGTCACTGAGAAAATGTCCTAGGGATTTCACTAGTGAGTTGCTGTTTACACTGAGTGTGAGGGTCCAGCTTATGCTCAGAGTGAGGATTAATCTGACACCCATGTTAGGACAGCTTTTGCTGTGAGTTGGCTCTGCTGACAGGCCCTGGGCCCTGCTTTTCACTTCCTCCCACTGGTTGAACTAGGACTCTGGGCAAACCAGTTCTGAGTTCTCTGCATCACAGAGCCTTCTTAAGAGCAAAGCCGCAGCTCTATTGCCATGCACGTTAGAGAAAGAATGCATCCACAACGGGATACATCCAGGATAAAATACATCTAGAATGGTTGTAGCAATGCCCAGATAGAATTGTTCCATTGGCGCAGGGGACCCCGGGGCCTTCTCAGACTTCTGCATAGCTTGTCTGCAGACCTTGCATATTTGCAGGACTCTGTGATTTTAACAAGCTGGTTTCATTTTTTTGGTGTCCTACTCTTTATTGTTGGAACATAGGACAGTGGCTGCCTCTAGGAACATCCTGGGAATGTCAAGTGTAGGCATGAGATTGTGTCTACGAAAACACAGGGCTCTTGCAGAAAAATGTTCAACAGCTAGGGTGTTTAAGGCTGGTGGAACGGCCAGCGCTGTGTGCTTAGACGTGTGTGTGTGTGTGTGTGTGTGTGTGTGTGTATGTGTGTGTGTGTTTAAGGGTCAACCATTTACTATAGTATCTGTATGCAGTTTATTTTCATAAACATGCTTCCCAGTTGCTTTTAGTTAGATGGTCTTCTGTTATGTCTGTATTTATACAGCGAGGAATATGTTTTTAAAAAAAATTAAGGTCAACAAAACTTCCAACACAGAAAGTGGATGAGCTCAACCCAACATTTTCTTTTTCTAGTTAATCGTGAATGTCTTCTGAAACCCTGCTTGCTTGCTGGCAAAATTTATCTTCTGTGTCATAACTGTCTATTCTCTCAAACTCATCAGGCTCTCACCTGTACTCTAAAATGCATTTTCTGGTAAGGACTGAGATTCCCCTGGGCACCCAGCTTTCTTCTTCGTCAGGCAGTCCCCCTTCTTCAGTGCTCAGGTCTTGTTTAGACTTGAAGACAAATAGCTTCCTACATACTAATGGGCTTGTTTTCCCTGTACCGTAGCTGATCCAAAATTCCCGCCAACCCCTTCCTTGTTTAGACTCTAAGAAATACTGAAGCTCAGAAGGAAGTTACCTGCGAGGGAGACCTGTGGGCTCCTCCCATTGCTTAGGGTTTTATGGTTTTCAGCCCGGATGGCATGTTTGCCTCACAGATAGGAAAAAAGATGTCAACTCAAAGAGTCCCTATCTCTATGGGGGCTTCTCTTTTTGTGTGTCTGATTTCCTCCAGTTTCTTGATCCCATTTTGAAGGGCATCAGGGAAGATAGAGAAAGGAACTTCCTTCCACCTTGAAACCCATCCAGCTGTTGGGGGGGGGACAACAACGATGGGGGGTGGGGGTGCGGGTGGAGAACATGACACGGACTTGCTCAGGGATGCTGCCAAATTATGGTTTCTGAGCAGAGAAGAGCTACACCTCCCCCTCCCCCAATATGTAAGCCCTAGGAGCAGATTTGCAAAGAGAAGCTAAGTGCTTTTGACCAATCTCAGGTAAAACATATTTTAACCTACTGTCCTGTAGAAAACGAGCTTGAGTAAAGCCCCCCCCACACACACAGTGGGACAACACAGTGTGAATATGTTTCATGGGCTCACAGCTCTAGATCAAAGGGCACCACCCTTAACTTAGTTAGAAGATATGAAATTGTCCCTACAAAGCCTGTTGAATTAATGTCCACTCCCACATCCTCAGAGATGGATGCTATCATTCATCTCTTAAAATTTACTGGTTTGATAAAGGAGAGATGGCATCTCACTATAACTATCCTGGAACTAACTATGTAGACCAGGCTGGCCTTAAACTCACAGAGATCTGCCTGCCTCAGCTTGGAGTTAACAGTGTTAATTTTCCTGAAGTTGGACATCTTTTCATATATTTAGCAGCCATTTGTGTTTCTCATATATATTTATAAATATTTTCTCATATGTTTATTCTTGGTGTTTTTTTTCAAAGATTTTTTAAAAAATTTAATTATTTATTATATGTATGTACACTGTAGCTGTCTTCAGACACCCTAGAAGAAGGTATCAGATCTTATTACGGATGATTGTGAGCCATCATGTGGTTGCTGGCATTTGAACTCACGACCTTCAGAGGAGCAGCCAGTGCCTTTAATCACTGAGATATCTCTCCAGCCCCCCTTTTTTCAAAGATTTATTTATTTTATGCATATGAGTAGACTGTAGCTGTCTTCAGACACACCAGAAGAGGGCATCCGATTCCACTACAGATGGTTGTGAGCCACCATGTAGTTGTTGGGAATTGATCTCAGGACCTCTGGAAGGGGTCATCTCTCTCCAGCCCTATCCTTGGTGTTTTACTTTACTTTGCTTTTGCAGCCATTCACGTACCATTAACCAGGTGCTAGAGTCAACTGATGAACGGAAGAACACAGTAAATTGGAAAGATGATAACACTGAAGCAGAAACATGGTCCTAGGGACAATTTTGTTCCTGTATTTTGTTTTACAGAGGGAACTGCCTGCTAACTGGCTAGTTGCAGTTCTGAACATTGATTCTAGTATGGAGACTTTCCTCTCCTTGTGTCCCTCATCAAAGAGTGTTTATCGTGTGTCCCACTGTTGTCTTTTCTGAGTATTGTCTTTTGGTGAACAACATCAAAGTATCAGCAAGCAGATGCTGCCTATAGAGGCAGGAAAGAAGGTCTATAGGGGATGCTGTTTACCTATTGGGAGTCAGAAGAAGGTTTTTAGGGAGGATTGTCTATAGGGGAGAGAAGAAGGTCTATAAGGGTGCTGCCTATAGGGGGAGAGAAAAAAGTCTGTACGGGTAGAGGGAAATAAGAAGGTCTATAGGGGATGCTGTCTATAGAGGGAGATAAGAAGG
>JADRCH010000055.1:3463779-3510022 GCA_019843965.1 Rhynchomys soricoides | reverse complement strand
CTGTCTATAGAGGGAGATAAGAAGGTCTATAGGGGATGCTGTCTATAAAGAGAAATAAGGTTTATAGGGGTTCTGTCTATAGGGGGAGGGAAGATCTATAGGGGTGCTGTCTATAAGGGGAGACGTTTAAAAGGGGTGATATCCATGGGGGAAAGAAGGAGGTCTATAGGGGATGCTGTCTGTCTACAGGGTGAGAGAACAAGAGAAGGAAAGCTGTGTGCTGAGACAAGCCACAAAACTACGAAGAGTTTCTAAGAAAGATTAAAGGGTGAAAACAAGATGGCTCTTCTGTGAAAATAGGCATTTCATAGTGATGAGGGAGGGCTGGACAGAGTCTGCTAAGGGGCCCCACTGCTGCCTGGAGCTTCAGGGCTAGTGTACTGTGCTCCAGATCTTTCCAAACTTGTAGCAAATATCAGCAGAGGCCATCAGATCCACAAACCTCCCTCTTGTACTATTTAACAAAAAGCATGCCACATGATCCCGGGCTGTGCTGTGGGAGTATTGGACTTGCAGAGTAGATGGAGTGTGAATCCTTTGAATGGTTCAGTCTTCAAGTCCAAGGGAGACGGATGTGGGGGAAGCTTCAGACGCCTGAGCTGAGCTCTGTGATAGAAAGCTCCCGCCCGAGTGCCGGGAAACAGAGATGAGTTAGTTACAGCAGAGCTGTGTTTCGTCATGTGCAAGAGGCTGGAATCAGAGGTGGGTGATCTGTCCTGTTCTCATGCACTCTCACAAGGATGGGGACCAAGATGGGCAAGAACAGGAATGTCCCCAGACCTGTTAGCCATACTTACCAGTATAGCCTGGGGTTGAGCTTCCAGCAAGGAGGGGACAGGAATTTGGGAATGTGGAAATCTGTGCCTGTGGTACCTGGACCAAAGGATTCCTTGACTTCTCAGAAGTTTCAGGCCCATAGCTTCCCTCCCCTAAGCCCTGGGGCTACCAGAACTACTATAGCAATGGGTCTTACTGGAAGTGGCCAGCCATCCCTGGGGGAACAGGCAATCTTGGGAAAACAAGAGTGGAGGGTGACCTTGTGTACACAGCCAAGCTGTTAGGTTTCTATCCCTTCCCCTTCCCCCTCCCCCTTCCCCTATCTTTTCTCTCCCCCTCCCCTCTCTCTCCCTTCCAGCTTCCTCTCTCCCTCTTCCTTTAATTATGGTGAAGCTCGGTGCCTTAGACTAGGAAATGCATTACATGCGACAGCGCCTCCAAGCTCCTGCATTATTTCTGAATAAAAAGTCAGCAACATTAGACAAATACGTCAGAGCTGAAAAAAGCATCGGATGAGGCAAGAGGCAACAAACACTTAACCCTTGAAATAAAAGATAAACCCTGAACGGGTTTCCGTGCAGCAAGGTCTCTTCCCTTACATAAATCCAAATGCATATGTAACCAAACTCCCGTTTTTTAGCTTTTCTTTAAAAAAAGAAAAAACCAAACATTTTGCTTATGGTTGTTTTACCTGCATGTATGTCTGTATATCACCATGTCTGTCTGTCTATGCACCATTGCATGCCTATTGCCTGAGGAGACTAAAAGAGGCCATTGGATCTCCCTAGACAGCTACAGATGACTGTGAAATGTGGGTGCTTGGATTTGAACCTGGGTCCCTCTTAACCCTTGAGGCAGTTCTCCAGAAACCTCCCCTACCCCTTTAGCTTTTTTATATGTTTGTGTCTTTTGTTTTTGTTTTTGTTTTTGTTTTTTTTTTTTTTTGAGATGTGATTGTATGTAGTCCTGGCTGTCCTAGAACTCCTTATGTAGCTAAGGATTACCTCGAACCCCTAACCTTCCTGCCTCTACTTCCAAAGTCTGTTTTCATCTGTACCCCGCATGCCTCCCTCACCCCATAATTATTTCAGAAGCAGATTTCAGATGTCACGTCATCTCATCCATAAGGATTTCGATACATCCCTTTCTAGACTCAGGAATGATTCAAATTTATTCTGATGTTTCAGGCCTCAATTCCTTATTACTATCAATTATTTAGTCATCGCTCACACTTCCCCAGTTACCCTGTGACAGCCAACAGGTGGTCTGTTTGCTTAAATTGGGATCTAAAGAAGGTTTATTTCTAGTAAGACTGGCCAATATCCTATATATTTGTCTTTTTTCAGTGTACAGAAACACTGTCCTCTTTTTTCCCTCTTTCCCTCATTAAAGAGCATTAGGCCATTCTTCCCATTGAATTTCTTCTACTTGTACGTTTGGTTTGTTGGTAATATGCCCAGGGTAATGTGTGTCTTGTCCCTCTGTCACCTGTCTTTCTGTGCCTCTAAGTTGTGTGAGATTTGATCATACCGGAGTCTGATGGCTCAGCACACAGCCCTGCCTTATAGAGGTTTGTCACCTCTTCGACTTCCCCTCCCTCCCTAGTCCTTCTGGTTCACTTTCGTCCCCTCTGGCTTTGACCTTTTCTGACTGCTCCCTTTGTAGACCTGTGGTCCTCCTTCCTCCTTTGTTTCGAATCTCCTCCCTGTGTTCTGTTTAATATTTATGGTGTCTACTTTCATAGCTGCCTACTGAATACCTAACATCTGGTTCTAATAGATGCTCTGATTCACAGCAGGTGGCCAATAAATATGATCTGAACGAATCAAGGAAGGGGAGAACTGTCCTAACTCTTCCTCTACCTGTCTCGACAGGGACAGGACAGCACATACTTGTGAGAACTTGCCTTGTGCCAGGCATGCCACATAGCCAGCTCTTAGCTCATCTGATTGTCACAACAACCCAGGTGGGTCTTGACATCATTGGCAAGACACGGAGATAGAGTGCTTGCAGCTCCAGCAGTTGACCTTTGGTTTGAGGTCATGCACATTCTGGTCTCTCTGCAGTGATGACTGGTCATGGATGTGTATAAAGCTTGGCCTTCCTGGTTGACACTGGCCAATTCTGGCAGGTGAATTTGTACCAGTATTGCCCATGTGCTGAGCTCAAGTTTGGTCCATCCTGTGATGCAGTTCCACCCTCTCTACCTAACCTTGACTTTCACCTCCTTTCTGCACTTTGGCCTTTTCTATAAGTCAGATCTCTTGTAACATCCTCATCCTGGAAGGTCCCATTTGGAAGGGTTGGGTAGCCTTCCCTGTGTACCGTGCAGGGAGAAGTAGAACAGAGCTTTCCCTGAGCTGTGGGCTCCTGGAGTAACGTGTTATTCCTGAGAGTAGCATACCTCCCAGAACCTTGAAAGGAGGGAGAGCCATCAGCACCGTGGCCTGCCTCTCCCTCCTTTCAAGGTGTCTGTTAGTGTTGCTATGACAGGATATCCAAAAGACCGACTTAAAGAATGAGAGCTTCACTCTGGCACAGTTTCATGGAGTTCAGTCTTCAGTTGTTCAGTTCCATGTGTTGGGGAAAACATCATGATAACAGGGGTTATATAGTATATATATATAGTAGAGGAGCTTCTTCATGGTGAATGGGAAGCAGAGAAGAGGAATCCAAAGTGAGATAGAACCCCAAGAACACACCCTCATTTACCTACTTCTTTTAGTAGGTCCTACCTCCTATCTTTCAACACTTCCTAATCATGGCATTGCATTATGAGTCCTTCAAAAAAGATTATTAATCCATCGATTAGGTCAGAGCCCTGATGATCTAATTGTTTCTGGAAATCCATCAGAGACACACCCAGAGTATGCTTCCTTAACCCCCTAGATGTTTTTCAGTATACTCAAGTTGAAAAAATTACCTGGTATTTGTGAAACAGACCGTCAAGGTTTAACATATTTCTATAGAAAACTGAGCTCTTCATCCCCAGCTGTTAAGTCGAGTTGTGGATTTCCTGTACTGTGACTCAGAGCAGGGAGATGCAGAGGGGTGAAGTCTGTATTGGCCCTGGGGGGATACTGGGGAGGTGACGGGTGCATGGAAGGTAGGAGCCGTTCCCCTGCAGCTGGGCTGGGGTGCTATCAGAAGACTCCATCTGTTGAGCAACCAGGAGTCTATCCCTAAACTTCAGGACGATCAGGACCAGGGTCGGGGAGACATGTCAGGCCATGAAAAACAGGGGCACAATGATGCGATCTTGGCTGGAGCCAGTGACATCAGAAAGACAGGGACGCATGAAAGAGATAACATCAAAGAAAAGCCAGCAGGACCTCAGAGAAAAGGAGGGGAGTGAGCAGAAGATGGAGTCTATGTCATCAGACTAGAAAACTCGTTTAATCTTTACTAAGGGTCTAACTACTGAGCCGTGTCCCATCTGTCCATTTCCACCCCTCAGAGTGATGTGAGCACACCCTAGGCTTTTACCAGGAAGAAAATAAGGAAGAAATGTGCATACCGTCTAGTAGGATCATTCCATGTCTGTCTGGAAAATTTAAAAGGGTGATTGCTGATTTCCTAATCTCAGTGAAGTGGGCCGTGTGGGAAATCAGGAAAAAATGATGATAGGATGCATGTAAAGTGGGAGTTTCTGGGAATTCCCATTCCTTGGAGCTTTGAGGCCATAAACTTGACTTCATCCTCTGGCCCTGCAGGTGGACCCCTGTGTTCCATGGTGTGAGTTGCAGAGTTTTTCTTTTAAAAATCACACACATTTTACAGTCTGGCTCCCCTCCCCTTCCTTCTCCTTCCTTCTCCTTCTTCCCTCTCTCCCCCTCCCCCTCCCTCCCTCCATTCCTCCCTCCCCTCATCTTCTATCCCTTCTCTCCCTTCTCTCCCTTCCCTGACCAGGGTCTGACTCATGCCTATTCCCAGCTTGACAGAGGCACTGAAAACATCTGATGGATAGCCAGAGGGTGAGCAGGTAGCAATGTATTTTTATGTCTAGTTTCTAGGACTTGACTCCACCTGCAGGCTATAGGAGTGAGTGTGTGTGTGTGTGTGTATGTGTGTGAGTGAGTGATGGTGTTTGTGGTATGTGTGTGTGAGTGTGTGTGATAGTGTGTGTGAGTGTGTGTGTGTGTATGGTGTGTATGTGATGTGTGTGTGTGTGTGTGTTTGGTGTGATATGCGTGAGTGTATGTGTATGAATGAGTGTGAGTGTGTGTGGTGTGTGTGTGTGGTATATGTCTCTGTGTGAGAGAGATGTGAGTATGTAGTGTGTGCATGTATGTGTGTGTATGTGTGTGTGTGTGTTGCACAGGCAGTGATTTTCCCCTTGTCCTCCAGCGTCAGCAAGGTGATGACTTCCTCATTCTTTTGTTCAGCCCCTGGTGTTTTCCTCTGCACTTCCTTAAGATGTCTGTGCATCTTCTCTGGTCCAGTCTGCCTTCTGCTTCAGTTCTGGGCTGACCTTCCTTCCAGATCATGGACCACTGATAGGAGAAGACCTTCAGACTCCCAGTCCTTCCTTGCAGGTGCTTCCCAGCTGGAAGAGAGACAAGTTTCTTCTTTCTTTAGTCCCCCCCTTGACTGACCAGGGCTCCCTTTGATCTATTGTTTTGTGGCTAAGGCAGTGTTCCTGAAGAATCCTCCACTGTTTACCCCGCAGCAGAGAGCTCTTCAGCATAAACCACCTTTTTGCCAGAGTTTCCCAGCGGGCTCTGAACCTAGCTGGTCCTGAGGCTGTGGTGTTTGTGCATCAGAAAAGACTTGTGGGTGAAGAAGGAGTAGGTGTCTCATTGTAGAAGTATATCTGTGCAGTAGCAGGGACCACCCACTGGTAAAACTGGCAAGGAACATGGATGGGGTGGGTTGATGTGTGGAAAGAGGAGATCAAAACCAAGTAGAGGCTTTGCACACAGGTGGAAAGATGTGTCCAAGCCCGTATCAGCGAGCATGTAGGGTGGTGCTGGAATGCAGTGCTGGCTGATCCTTTGAGCACAGAGTCAGAGATATCTGTTGTCCATCTAACAAGCTCTTCTGGTCCATATGCCAGGAAGGGATGAAACCTGGAGCTCTTACTCCAAGAAGAGTCTACCCCAGCAACCAGCGGCTAGTAAGATTGAGGGTAAGATCTCAGGGAGACAGCAGCAAGAGGAGGCTGAACAGTAGTTAGAATCAGACTAGAGGTGGCTTGAGCAGGCCTTCCTGATCCCCGAAGTCATATCCCCAACCCAGCAGAAGTCCCGGAAGCAATGGGGAGACTGCAGTCAGAGACATGAGCCATTTGATAGAGTAGGACAGTAGCTCTCAAGCCTGTGTCTTCATTAGAACCATTGGGGGGTCTGGCTAAGCCCAGAGAGCTGGACTCCACTCCCCAATCCAGTTCAGAGGGTCTGGGATGAGGCATGAGAACCTTCATCTCTCATACATCCTAAGGTGATGCTTATACTGATGCTGACCTAAAGGAACCCCCAGGGGTTTAGGAGCTGGCTATAGACAGCTGGAAGGAAAAAAAGGCCAATGGGAAGAGCCTGGGTTGGTACTGGCTGCTCATTCAAGTTCAGTTAGTGAATTAGTGAGGGTGGGCTAGACATGTATGGAGCCTTTCAGCCTTGTGGGTCCATTGAGGGCAGGTAGCAGCTGATCATAGACCCAACATTCGTTGGTTGGCAGCACTGGCATTCGAATCCAGAGCCTCCAGAGTTTGTTTGACCCCCCCTAGCAGCCCTGTGGTCATATGGAGAAGCTCCTATCACTGTGAGCTCTTAGATGAGGAAAATAACCAGTGGGAAAGTTTTCCATTGGACCTACAGAGGCTGGGGCAGCTGCAGCCAGGTATTCCATTCTGTGGCTGGGATAGGAAGTTGATCAAAGTCACAGTGGCATGCTCTGTGAACAGGTGCAGATGTGGCTTGGGGGTGGAGTTATGACTTGGCTGTGCCCCAGGGATGGATCCTGAACCCTGGAGAGGATCCTGGCTGAGTTAGTTTGTTTCAGGTGATGGAGAACAGAGCTCAGTGCAGGTTGCCTTGGGGATGGGAAGGATGCAAAGAAAGCAAGCTAGGAAAGGATGCCACAGATGATGGCCTGGGACTGAACTCAGCCTCTGTCTCCACTTCACTGTGGGTGAGGTTGGGCGTGGCTCCCTCTACTAACTGCTTCTGTCTGGGGTACGTCTGCCCTCTGCTTTGGTCTCTACTCTCCCCCTGCTGCAGACCCTTCTTTGTCTGGGATAACCTTGGTTAATCCATCATGGTCCAAAACCCAGATCTTACTATTTAGTGTTCCCCAGATCTCCTGCTGCTCCATGGCATCTGTTTAAGCCCTTTACTCATCTCCCCTCTGCTTCCTGAGTGTACCCTACAACCTGGGCATCTTTTCTATGTCTAAAGTCCTCAAGGATAAAGACTTAGCCTGGAGATGGGTGTGAGACTGGGCGCAAACCCACTCTTCAGCTGGTCCACAGGGGTTAGTGGTGGGTAATATCTGATACAGGTAAACAGAGACCAAAGAGTCAAGGCAAGAAGGCACAGAGTGATGGCTGCTGCCGGTATCTTTGTTCAGGAGTGCAATATGCGTGACAGTTCCTCAGGGTGTGCCTCATACTCTTACTGAAGTAAGATAGAGCCCACACTCTAACAGAATCTAAAAGGACTGGGATACAAAACATATTTCAAGAAATGTCTGCACAGAGATGAGATGTGAATTTCTTTTCTCTGGAATGGACCTAGGTGTGATTGAGGGGAACTGAGCAGGACACAAGCCCCTAGCAGGTGGGAGAAACAGCCAAGTAGGAAGGAGAGAGATGGTGCCAAGAATTGAGAACTGACTGTCCTTAAGCCCTTCCAGCCCGAAGTTAGCACAGTCTCTCTCCCTAGATCCTGCAGGTGACTGGCCCCAAAGGGAGGTCTACAGACTTCAGTCCTGAGACTAGACAGGCTTTGAACAGTGACTGACCAAGGTTAAAGCAGAAAAGTGTAGGGGGAGGGGAGTCCAACATGAAGCCTCCTAGCGACCACATCTGCACAGACAAGGGGTATTAGCACATAATGCATGCAACTGGGGCCTGTTTCCATGTGATAAGAATCCCGATCTTGTCAATTCCAACGGCTAGTAAAGCAGTTCCTTTGTAACCATCTAAAGCCACACCTAGGATCTTTACCTGGGGGGTTAACTTGGTCACATGCTCAGGAGTCACAGGCTAGTGACTATAGCTTCACATGAGAAGTGATTGCTTTCAGTAGGGTGTCTGGCCAGCTCTCCTAGCCTGAGTGGGCGAGGGGTTGGAGATAGCCTGTAACACCCTCCTAGCATCAACATCACAGGCTATTCTTCTCTGCCAGGGGTAGGGGCATCTTGAAAACACTGTCCTGTTTATTTTTTCTGCTTTTCTGAAGGTAAAATGGCAATCTAGCCAGATTCACAATTGCCTGAAGAATTGTGATCCAAGTAAATATGCATGAAGATAAAGACTATAATGAGCATAGTAAAAATACCTTTTAGACATGTAAAACTAGCTTAGTCAGGATCCCCACTATACCCAAAACTGCACCCAACAGCCAGAACCCAGTGATATCACTGACTCCAGATAACCAGACACAGTCTTGGAACCCTATGATGCCCACTAGACAGTATAGAAGTAGAGACTAAGAGCAATGCTCTTCTCTGCCCATCTGGAGAGATGTCACCTTGATCTGCCTTGTGGCTGGAGAGCCCCAGGATGCTGACCCTTGAATTAGAAACTTGTGTTAGAGACTGGACCTGACCTTCAGCTAAGATATATTACACAGGTAAGCAGCCTTGGGGAGAATTTGAAGTGTGAACCTTGTGTGATAACCCTCAGCATAATAAAATATAACTTTTGTTATATTAACTACATGTCTCTACCTTCTTGCTTAAGACAAAGACCCGTCTTTGCCTGTGGATGTCCATTTCTTTAGGACAGGATCTTGCTATGTAACCTACGCTGCCTTCAAACACACAGCAAACCTCCTGTCTTAGCCTCCTGAGTGCTGGGACTATAGGTATATGTGAGTTCAAGGCCCACCTGGTCTAAAGAGCGAGCTTCAGAACAGCCAGGGCTACACAGTGATGCCCTGTCTCAAAACAAAAACAAGAAAAGAACAACTCAATGTAGAGTTAGCATAGACCTAGGCACATCATCTCACACCCTTTAAATGTCCTTATATACTTAGAATACTTAATATAATGTAAATGATATGTAAATAATTATTGGTTTATGTTATCTGGGGAAAAAAGACATGAAAAAGGTCTAAACACGTTTCCTATAGATGCAGTTTTTGGTGCCTGTTTTCTTTGCAGATTGGTTGAATCTGTCAAGGTGGAATACATGAATACGGAAGACTGATTGCTTATCACAGTGTCTCGTTTTATATTTAAATTATACACAGTTTTTATTTGTTAATCATATATGCTTCGATAAAATTGTAAACATAATTCAAAACTGATACAGAGCAATCTCAGAGAGTGAGATGAACGATCCTCAGGAGAGAGGAATCATATTAGCCATGTCACAGAAGATATTTTATCATTGTAGCTTAGCTTAGCTTGTGTGAAAATAAACTGAAAAGATTAGGTAAGGGGTTTCAGAGTCTCGTAAAAGAAACTCAGGAAAAAGTCCAAAGGTGTTCAAGCTAAGACAATGACCACCACTCAAAATTAAGGAGTCTTATGCTTAGTTGTATGAAATGGAAGCATAAAGAGCCTTAAAGCAAGTCCTAGGTTAGACTTCCTGTCTTAGTAAGATTGCAGATTCAGCACCATTTGACCTTTGAAAGTGTGCTAGAGTCCTTGGCTAAATTTAAAAAAAAAAAAAAAAAAATTGAAAAGACAGAAGAGTCATTGATGGGTCCAGACAGGGCAGAAAATGTATTTGAGACAATGCATTTACTGACAAAGTGTCTGGAGGACTGTTTGCTGGCATAAGTATTAGAAGCAGAGAGCCATCTATGATTAGAAAATCCTGGGGAAGAGGAAGAAGAGATGTCCAGGGAAGTGCCACATCCTAGAACGAATACTGAAAACCTGCCATAGCCAAGTGACATCACTGCCAGAAACGACAGAAAAATGAACGAGTGTCATTGTCCAGCCAACAAAAGCAGGGAAACAATGAGATTTCCAGATCTTCAACTCCAACTTTTGATGCAGTCAGCTGGTTTTGCTTTGATTCTTGGGACGGTGTTTTACTGGTAAAGCACAGGCTGCCAACCATGAGCTCAGGTCGTCAGAGACGGTGCCAAGTTCTACTTCAGGACCAAAAAGATGGAAAGTCCAAGTTTGGACACCGGAGGCAAATACTGCTCATCCACCCTAAAGGAAAATGAACATCTGGACCATGTCCTAGGCCAGAAACAAGCATCTCGTCTGTGAAGGTGGATGGTATTTCTACCAGAAAAGATCATTCTAAAAGCTGGTCTGCTGTGGGATAGCCCTTCACCTGGACGCATGTTGAATGGTCTCCGAGAAAGCAAGGGACCCAACACTCCAGATCAAGTGCAGCTTTGGGAGCAGAGGCAGAGGAACGTACAGACTTTATAACCAAACCACAAAGAAAAAAATGGGATCGTCGAAACTGACGAATCAAATTCACAAAACTGACGAATCAAATTCACGAAACTGACGAATCAAATTCACGAAACTGACGAATCAAATTCACGAAACTGATGAAACTGATGAAATTCAAATTGTATTTTCAGCTGCAGGGTTTTGAAACTGGAACTACAAAAGAAACAGAGTCAGTCCGAAATGAAAGCCGAAGTTGGCACAGGCATAGCATTAGAAAACAAAATTGACACATGGTGGAAATCTCATCAAAAAAAAAAAAAATGTGCAAAAACGTGTGAGGGCTTGGAAAAACTCACCAAAGTAGATACAAAACAGTTGTGGGTGATCTCTGATGTTAGTAATAATACTGTCAATATGCAAAACTATTTTGCCGTATGTTTGGTAAACTGTGTTATGAATAGTAACCTATACTTTGGACAAATGGTCTACTTTAAAAATAACTAACAAAGGAAACATAGTATATCTCAAAGTTAGAGTGTGTCTTCATAGGCTCTCCTACTGAGGCTAAGTCACTGTATTCTGATACACACCCTTTGTCCTTAGTGGGCACTGCTCACGTGGGGTGGAGGGACATTTCTTAGGGTCATAGTGATATGAGACTTGTCTATCTTCCCTGCCAGACTCTGATTATCTAGGAATCTCTTTTGAGCACATTTTGGCCTTTTGTGTGGAAGATAGAAACATAGCAGAACAATCGACATTGATGAGGGCCAAGTGGGCATTGGCATTCTATACACTTGTGAGATAGAATGTTGCTTTCGATCATATGGAACAGTATATTCAAGTATTACAGACTGGCTTTAAACCCTGCCTCTGCTCACTGCTCCATCTGGTGATTTAGACAGGCTACTTGGACATCTTAGTTAGGTTATTGTTGCTGTGATCAAACGCCATGAACGAAGCAACTTGGGGGTGGGGTGGGGAGGGTTTATTTGGCTTATGCTTCCACATCACAGTTTGTCATTAAAGGAAGTCATGACAAGAATTCAAACAGGGCAGGAACTTGGGGTCAGGAGCTAATAATGCAGAGGTCATGGAGGAGTGATACCTACTGGCTTGCTCCTCATGGCTTGCTCGGCCTGCTTTCTTATAGAACCCAGGACCATCAGCCCAGGGATGGCAACACTCACAATGGACCACCCCCAACCCCCTCCTCATCAACCATTGATTAAGAAAATACCCTACAACTGAATTTTTTTTTTTTTGGAGACAAGGTTTCTCTGTGTAGCCCTGGCTGTCCTGGGACTCACTCTGTAGACTAGGCTGGCCTCCAACTCAGAAATCCGCCTGCCTCTGCCTCCCAAGTGCTGGGATTAAAGGCGTGCGCCACCACTGCCAGGCCCTACAACTGAATCTTAAGGAGTCATTTTCTCAATTGAGGTTCTCTCCTTTCAGATAACTCTAGCTTTTGTCAAGTTGACATAAAACTAGCCAGCACATTGACTTCCTAAACTTTGGTCCTTTCCTCTACTAAAAAGGTAATTATCTTTTTACCCCTCTGATCTTACTTGATGCTATTAAGCAATCGCTAGATGCTAAGTTTTGTTTGTCCTTTGCTTCAGTTAACATTTCTAACTTCTGTTAGTTTTTTTTATTTTGTTGTTGTTCTTGTTTTCTATGCCACCCAAGGGTGAAAAGATGGTTAGAATTATGGCCACAAAAGAATAAGTGGACTTGTCCACAGTGCTTGTCTTCCTCTACATGGAGGACGTCCCAAGACCGATAACCAGTGACCAGTCTTCCTGTTGCTTATAAGTTACAGGGCTGTGACAGCAAGCTTGGGACCACCATACGTGGTGAAGAAAGTCCAAGCCTTATCTGTTTTTCCCTACTTCGGTCTCCAATAGCAGACCCTCATGGTCCAACCTACTTGTTCCTAGATAGTGCTAAAGAAATATCACCTTGGGGGTGGAGAGATGGTTTAGCAGCTAAGAGATCATACTGCTCTTGTAAGGACCCAAGTTTGGTTCCCAGCATCCGTGTCAGGTGGCTCACACCTCCTTGTAACTCCAGCTCTAGGGGATCTGATGTCCTCTTCTTGTCCCTGTGGGTACCTGCGTTTATGTGCACATATCCACCTCAAATTAAAAATAAGAACTATTTAAAAAAGAACTTGTAGAAGGTTGGGGTGTAGTTCAGAGGGAGAACAGATGCTTAGCCCACATGAAGTCCTGGGTTCAGTTCTAAGCACTAAAAAAAAAAAATCACCTGTGAGTGACCATACCATCCATGATGGCTGAGGACATGCTGTCTTGTATACAGAAGTGTTTTTGAATTCAGAGATTTGAAATGATGCAAGCAAGATAGTAGAAACTAGAAGGCATCCCTTAAAATATTTTGTTTAAAGGCCTGAAAATCTAATAATAATATTATGTAAGAGTTGACGATTTAAGCAAATCACAACAACAGGCCTATAATTCCAGCTCATTGGTAGGCTGAGATAGGAAGGTCTCAAGTTCAAGGCTAGCCTGGCAGTTGAGGGAAACCCTGACTTGAAATAAAGACATAAAAAAAGGTGTAGGATTTAAGCTCAGTGACAGTGCTCTTTGATAGTCTGTGTGAGCCCCCAGGCCCCAGCACTGAAAAACACAAAAACAACAATAACAAATATTATGGACTCTGGAAGATGCAGCCAGTATCTGTCCTCATTAAATGCTCCCAAAGCTGAATGCAGAAAATTATAAATCCTGGGGGGCAATTAAAAATACTCACAAGTTCACTGATAAGTAGATATTAGCCATCCCATATAAAGTCACTAAACCTGGACACTATTGTGGATGCCAAGAAGTGCTTGCTGACAGGAGCCTGATATGGCTGTCTCCTGAGAGGCTCTGCCAGAGTCTGACAAATACAGAGGTGGATGCTTGCAGCTAACCATTGGACTGAGCACATGGTCCCTGATGAAGGAGCTGGAGAAGGGACTGAAGGAACTGAGAGGGTTTGCAATCCCATGGAGGGAGCAACAGTGTCAACTGGCCAGACTCCCTGGAGCTTCCAAGGACTGGACCACCAACCAAAGAGTTCACATGGAGGGACTCATGGCTCTGGTCACATATGTGGCAGAGGATGGCCTTGTTGGACATCAGTGGGAGGAGAGGCCCTTGGGCCTGAGAGTGTTAGATGCCCCAGTGTAGGGGAATGCCAAGGACGGAAGACGAGAGTGGGTGGGTAAAAAAATACTCACAAGTGTCAATTTCAGTCTGCCCCTGCATGCTCATTGGGCCTCTGTGGAAGCTCAGGGAGGAACCTAGTAGAGAATGAAGCTCCCCCTTCCTCAGCCTCCAACTCTTTTGAACTCTGCCCTATGAAATGGCAGGTTACAGGCAGCTCTCTGTATCCATGGTCTCTGAGGACTCAACCAACTGTGAACCAAACTGTTTGAAAACAACCCCAAAAAATCCAAACTGTCTATATCTGTGAAACATATACAGAATATTTTGATGTGTCTATCCCCTAAGCAATATAGTACAGCTTCTTGCCATACATTGAATGGGGTGTTCTAAATTCTCTAGTGGTGACTAAAAACACGTGGAAGGTCCTGGGCAAATACAATGTCACTTTATATAAGGCACTTGAGCATTGTGGAATTTTTATCTACACGAGGGACCTGGAATGCATCCCTCATGGACACCCGGGGAGGAAGATATTCTCATCATTTGAAGTCAGAACTTAAAAGCTTTAGAAATGTGCTCAAGTTCAGGCTTCTATAATTAAGTACCAGGCAGAGCTAGGATTTGAACGTCTGCTGTCTAGGGTCTCCCACTACCGTACACTGCCTTATGCCTTTTCACGACTCAGAACTTAAAAGAGAGTTGAGTTTATTTTTTAACTTTACCATTGACCTTCTCAGTCACCCATGACCATGGGTGTCCAGTCTGTCCAGTCTCTTCTGAGCTTTTTTATATTATCTGAAGAATGATCCTCTGCAGTTGGCCATTTTCTCAGACTACAGGGAGAGAGTTCAAAAGGATAAGTGGCTCGGGGTCTTCCCCAGTCTGTGGGTTCGAGGTTACCTTTAATACAGAATGTGCTGTAACTACTTGTGGATGTATTTTTGGCCACAGGCTGAAGTGATATGAGCCTAAGTTGAAAGAGAAGGACATCGAACTTTTGGATTTTAAAGTTCGGGAGGGAACTGGTTGAAGATTGAATGTGTTTGCTTCTGTTTGTTTTTTACTGACAAGTTTGGCGTGTGAACCAAGCCTGAACCAGTTTATCAGTGGTGTTTCCTTGCACTTGACTTTCCTTAAGTGCAATGACATCCCAAGACATGGGAACTGTACTGAAGTTTAGGGGATTCTGACAACATGTAGCCTTGAGGGTCTAGAGAGGTGGTTTTGTGGTTAAGAGCACTGGCTGCTCTTGCAAACAACACTCAGTACTCAGCACTCCTATGGTGGTTTACAACTTTCTGTCATTTCAATTCTAAGGAGATCTGATGCCTGCTTCTGGCCTCTATGTGTACTTGCAAGCACATGGTGCATATACATCCGCTCATACACACGCACAAAACAAACCTTCAAAATGTGGCCTTGACTGCTGATTGATTTTTATTGTTGTTGTTTTACTGTTTAAGGTGGATTGACTATAGTAGCCATTCTGAGGAGCACAGTGTCATAGAATCAGGGACACTTACATTCTTGACCCTCACCACATCCTTCCAGACGTTTGCCATTGTCAAACTGAAACTCACTCCAGTAAACATTAGTTTCTCTTTCCCCTTCCCCCATGCCCCGGCCACTTCACTCTGCTTTCTGTCTGTATGGATCTGACTACCCTCAATCGGTACCCCACATAAGTGACAGTCATTGCTTTTTTGGGACTGGCTTGCTTCAGTCAGCGTCATCCACAGTGTAGCACACATTGAATATTCCTTTTTTCAAAATACAGTTATATTTCATGGCATGTGCCACACTTTGAACCCTTCCATCTGTCAGAGTGGATGTGAGTTGCTTCCATCTATTGGTTGGCTCTTGAGCATGATGTCGCCATGAACACAGATGTGTGCGTATCTACTCAGACCCCTACTGCCCTTCTCGTGGTCTTTGTCACCGTAAACACCGAGAGTTCATATTCTTCTTTCTCTATAGAACAGCATTTGTGGGGTCCTCTTTTTTTTTTGTCCTAAAGATAAGGGTTAAAAAGAGCCAAGTGTGGTTGGAACCATGTTGCTGACAATAAATGTGTGAGAAAACCAGCTTTGCTTTGTGTTTTTAAATCATGGGTTTGCGATTCCATCTAGGCACACTGAGCAGTTGGTCTTTCTGGCCAACAGGTGTTTTTTTCTCTGCAGAATGCCATGGCCCATGGCTCTGCAGTGGGGCTCCTGCCAGTTCCTCTGTGCCTTCATAATACTCTGCACATGTTCCCTTGAGCTGGCACCTGCCTGCACCATCACCCTCTGTCACTTCCTTCCCTGTAGTTCAGATTGAGCTTTCAAAGCCCCAAGCAGCTGCTTAGCTAAGAAGTCATTTAGAAAATGGAAATAAACCACCCAGCACCTCAAGAAAAGCTCAGTTCTCTTAATTACTTCAGAAATTTTGGTTTTACTCACGTCTTATTCATGATACCCAGGAGGCCAAGGAATCATCCTTCCCAGAGGGTAGGTTTTGTGGGGACCTAACCAGCAGTTCAGTTTTGTGGGGGCCAGTACACTCAGTTTGGTGGGGGTGGTCCTGTCTGCTTCATCCTGAAAAGTTCATTCTGGGTCTTGGGAGCCCTCAGACCTCCCCCCACCTTAGAGCTCTTCCACCCTGAGATCTTCCCCCTCAATGATCTCCTCCCTCAGAGATCTCTCCTCTAGAGGTTCCCCCCCTTAGAGATACCCTCCCTCTTTAGAGATCTACCTTCCTAAGATCTTCCCCCTCAGAGATCTCCCCCTCAGAGATTTCCTCCTTCCTCAGACATCTCCCCCTTAGAGATCTCCTACCCCAAATCATCTCCCCCTCCCTCAGAGGTCTCCTTCCCCTCAGAGATCTCCCCCTTAAAGATATCTCCCCTCAAAGGTCTCCCCCACAGACAACTCGCCCTCAGAGAGTTCTTCCTCAGGGGGCAATCTCTATTAAAGGGTCTTTTCTTTGTGTGAGTCTCAAATTTGTCTTCAGTTTAAGTCAACCAAATGAATAATGAAGTGGATGGGATGGATTTTGACTCTCTCCGTCTCTCTTAAGGAGCATTGCTGAACCCCTGACTAGTTTGTGATTATCCAAGTGTGTGATGGGTTCCTGGTGATTTTCCAGGAAGGGAAAGGGGAAGCAACAGGAGTATAAGGGGTGTGGTTAGAGCCTGGTTTGGTGGTACAGTGACACCATGCTGGGTTGCTTGCTTGGACCATCTATCCTACAGCCCAGGGGAGGCTTTTGTTCCCTCCTCTCCCTACAGGGCATCCGTGCTGAGCCTCACTTCTCAGTTGAACTGCTGTTTGGAATCATGGGTATAAAAAAGATTGCAGCCTTCTCTCTACCTGGTACATGGTTCTCTCTGCCTTTTATACTTCTCTGAAAAACTCGAGTATCAGGAGAGAAGGCTCAGCAGTTAAGAGCACCAACTGCTCTTCCAGAGGACCCGGCTTCAATTCCCAGCAACCGTAATGTAGTTCATGACTGTCTGTTACACCTGCTTCAGGACATCTGACATCCTCAAAGAGCCTAGACCCTCAAGGCTAGTCTGGTCTACATAAGTGAGTTCCAGGACCAGAGCTACATAGTAAGACCATGTCTTAAAAAGAGAGAGATAGAGAAAGAGAGGAAACATGAGTACCACAGGTTGCATGCCACAGATTGATTGAAAAAAAAAAAAAAAGTGAACAAGCCAGAGGAGCAAAGGGAAAACACTTTGGTGGTGAGCCCTTTCCTCCTCCTGTTTTCCCATCCAGGTTCCATATTGTATATTGTATATTGTAATTGCATGCAAAACCTCCTGGTTTTTAAATAAGGCACAAATTATGGGGCTGATAAATAAATAAATAAATAAATAAATAATACATGGGGAGGAGAGTTTGGGTCCCCAGCACGCACATAAAAAGCTATGTGGGTGAGAGCAGCTTGCCTGTCCTCACAGCCCTCCAGAGGCAAAGCCAGGAGATGCCTGTCTACACTAGGTAAATCAGGGTTCAACTAGAGACCTGGTCTTGTGCAGAGTGATTAAATAAGGCACCTGATGTCAACCTCTGGCTTCCACACATACCTGCACACAAGTGTTCCCACTTACACTCAAATGCGCATGCATGAGTACACACACCAACAGAGAAACACCAATTGTGTGTGAATTGGAGCAGAGAGCTGGAGTCACAGCAGTAGTCCTTCTTATCAAGGATTTGTTCTCTGTGGTTTCTAGCCCCCATGGTCAACAGGCATCACCACGGCAGGATGAGTCTCTTCCTGACATCATTACAAGGTCAGGAGTGGCATAATAGTGTGTTACAATGCCCATGCCATTCACCTTCATTCCTCAGCATCATAAAAGAGCCGAGCAATTAGATGTTTCAGGAAAGAAAAGATGCAAAGAGACCGTATACAGTATATTGTCACAATTTTAGTGGTCATCTTTTACTATACCTAATTTATCAATTAAATTTTATAGTTTAATTGTGTGAATAAGAGAGTAGGGGCTGGAGATATGACTGCATGCTTAAGAGGAGTAATGTTCTTGCAAATGACCCGACTTTCAGTGCCCAGCACCACAGTTGGCAGCTCCCAGGTACTTGTAACCCTGCTCCAGGGGATCTGATGCTCTCTTCTGGCCTCCAGGGGTACTTGTACTTGTGAGCTATGCCTACACACAGACGGACTCAGTTACACATAATGATTTTAGAAATTAAAAAAAACGTAAAAAGAGCAGATGTAGGTTTTATGTACAGGGTTCAGTACTATCCAAGAGTGTTTCCACTTCTCTTGCCTAGAGGCAAGGAAGTGCAGCAGGGTGAGGATCTGGGTTGCCATCCCGTGTCTATCAATGAGACAGGTAGACCTGGAAGGTGGGGGTGGGGTGGATGGTGGAAGCCAGTTAGAAACCTTACTAAGCATTGAGTGGAAGCCTCTAGAAACTTGGAGTGCTATGGATGTGAACCACAGTCAAGGTCAAGGCCAGGAGGAGCAACGTCATAAGAGTGAGATCCCGTGTGGATGACAGACAGGCTGAACGGCCTGCTTTCTTCTTGTCTTTGGATCACTGAAGAAATATTTAAAGCGTTTAGGTTTTTACACATTTTGTTTTTCCTTTTAAGAGAAGGTCTTACTGTATTGCCCAAGCTAGTTTCAAACTTATGGGTTTGAGCAATCCTCCTGCCTCAACTAGTTTCAACTTACAGGTGTCGTTGCACCTGGCTTGAAGTGTCTTAAAGATGAGCGTTCGATGGTTATCTCTGAGTAACAGGCTAGATGGCAAACAACGAAGGATGCTCTGCAGTGCGTCCCAAGCACACCTTGGTGCCTTCATCCTTTCGGAAGTAAGATTTATCTTAAGCCCCCATGCTCAAAAAAAAAAAGTTCCTTTCTAAGAGGAGTAAAAATATTGAGAAGAAAAAAATGATCTGGAAAATATAAAAAGTGCAAAGGAAAACAGTGGTAATAACTTCACCTTTGGATGACAGCTTTATTCATTTTTTGATGACAGTGGTTACCTTTATGGTGTATTTTCTTTTCTTTTCTTTTTTTTAAAACTCTTTATTGCTGGCATAATAAGAGTTTTAAAAATATTTTGTATATTATTAGAGTGCTATTCATATGTGTAGGTGTGTGTGCAAGTGTGTGTGTGTGTGTGTGTGTGTGTGTCTGTGTGTATGAGAGAGAGAGAGAGAGTGCTCAAATGATTTGAGATCCCAGAGAATCTACAAAGATAAACAGTTATTTTATTTCATCACTCTTTATCGATGACCCTTCCTCATGTCATCAGACAGATGACAAGGAGTGAGTTAGCCTCAGCTGCAGGTGCTGGCATCTATGTGAGAAGTCTTTGATGGAACAAATGCAGTAAGTCATTAGGTCTTCATGAATGGAGCTGTAACAGCTATATGCAATTGCATCTGTTTGTACGCCCAAGTTTACAGTTTATTTGTCATAGCTCTGTCCTTCTTATCAAGTCATATGCCTTTCCCTGCTTTGAACTATTCTTAATTTCTAAAAGCTTCTCCTTTGCATTCTCACATTTTGTTCTTCTCTCTATATTTCCATGGGTTTTGCAAGCCATGCTAACTTATTTTTGCCTTTTAGATTCCGTAGGAGATATTTCTGGCATGATTACCATGCTCCACCCACAGTGGCTAGACTTTCTGGTCCTATCCACAGTGGCTAGACTCCTCTGTTGTGATCCCATGGACCATGGGCATGCCTGGTGCCCACCAAGGCCAAAAGAGGACATTGGATGCCTTGGAACTGGAGTTACAGATGGTTGTCGGCTGCAGTGTGGTTGCTAGGAATTGAACCCAGCATCCCCTGGAAGAGCGGCCAGTGCTCTTAACTGATGACTGATTTGAGAACACAGCCTCTAGAGGGTGAAGTACAGCCAGCTCTCTTGGGCTAATGGGAAGTGCAGAAGACTGTGGGATTCTCAGGCAGAGCACCAGCCACTTAACCAGAGGCAAAACCTCCGTCTGGAAGGGAGAAGGTAACGAAGAATGCCTAGGCTGTACATGTAGCAGCAGTAGAAGTAGTCACATGCGTTCAAAGTAATTAGCGGGAACTAGTAAGATGGCTCAGCACCCTGTGTCCTCAAATCGGTGCCTGGAATGTTTCCTAGCACGTGCTATAATGTCGAGTAGGCTTTGCCAAACTATATATCTGTATATATCTATCTATACATATATCCACTATTTTTATTACTAGAGTGAATTGTTTGATTATTGTGTTGTATCTTTCATGCTGGTTTCATGTGAGAAACTTAACATTGCCTTGACCCCTTCTAATTTAATGAATTTGTCCCCTAACCTATGGGGGAGTTACGTGGCTTTAATAGACTAAAATTCCAAATAGTATTTAGTAGCCTGATGTGATTCAACTGAAATCACAGAAGAAATAAGCTCCTGTTAAGCATTGCTGCTCTAGTAAAGCCTTTTGTTATTGTAATAAAATACTGGAGACAACCAGCTTAAAAAGAACCTTTTTTTTTTTTTGGTTCTTAGTTTGGGAAATTTCAGTACATAATCAGCTGGTCCATTTCTCTTGGGCTTGCACTAGGTGGAGGGAGCATGTAATGGAGCCACAACGAGAGTGATAGAAAACTGAATTCTCATAATCCTCTCTCACTGTTTATTTATTTTCATTTTTAATTTTTAAAGACAAGGTAACATTGATTAGTCTAAAACTCTTCCTTATGTAGACCAGCTGGTTTTGAACTCAGGGAGATCTGCCCCTTTGGCCTCTGGAGCGCTGGGATTAAAGGAATTTACCACCACATCTTGCTCTAGGATGCACCTCGTAAAGGCTCCTCTATCTCCTAAGACTGTCAAGCCGAGGACCAAACTTCAACACATGGGTCTTGGGGCATTCCAGACTGAATTCTTGCAGTTGGCTTTTGTCATCTGTCTGTCTGTTTGTTTGGGGTTTGTTTCTGTGGTTTCCAAAGCTCAAGATGGGAAATGTCTTAAGCAAGTCTTGTTGCAAAGTGAGCCTCTTACAGAAGGAGACAGCACCCGTTCTCCTTGCTGCCACTGTGTATCAGCCATCATCAGGCTTCTTCTGAAATGGGTCAGCAAGGAAAACAGATCTACTGTGGTTGCAGTTGAGCTGTTTTGAGTGCTTTTCTTTGCCCCTTAATTACGTTTCAAGGATGTAAATTCAGTTTCACTTTGCATGAATCGCTTTTGTTATTGGTTGTACTTCCTAGCTGGGATGATATTAAAACATACTTTATAAATTCAGAGATCTGCGAATAACCCATTCAACGGCCTCCTTCTACCTCCACCCTGCCCCCACCCCTCCTCCTCCCATCCTGGCATTGCTAGGGAGCTATCTGATGGACAGCTGGAGGGAGGCATCATCTGCCAGGATTCTAGAGTCACCACAGCAGGTGCAGTCAAGGGGGTAGTTTCCCTTTACAGGGTGCAGGTTGCCATGGCTGGCTGAGATGGTTTGAGGGATGACTCTGAGATGGGGGTGAGGAGTAGTTAGGAAAGGGGCAATGCACTCTGTTAAGTAGTTCGGGTTCAGTTGTTCATACTGTGTGTGCCCTAGCACTGTGTCCTAGACTTCTAAGAGCACATTATGGACTGAAAGGTATAGATGTTTCCAGCAGCCAAGTAAGGAACATCTGATGCTTGCTCTCTCTCTCTCTCTCTCATCCTTCTCTCCTTCCTCCTCCCCCCCCCCAACAGAATTTTATGTAGCCCAGGCTGGCCTCAAATTTAGCTATATAGCTGAAGATGACCTTAACCTTCTGATCCTCCTCCTGCTTCCATTCTGAGTCCCGGGACTACGACAATGTCCCATTATGGGAAATTTTGTGCAGTACTGGGGAGGGCACCCAGGGCTACATGAATGCTGGGACAGTATTCTGCTCTTGCTGGCCTCTGTTTAACCAAACAAATGCCCTCATGCTTTAAAAGCCACAGCCTGAGTTTACTCTCAATGGGAAGTACTGGGGTGAAAAGTGGGTTTTGGGGGGCAGGGAAGTGAAGTATAGCTGGAAAGTCCAAGTTCAGATACCCCCAAGTTGGAAGTGACCTGTAAGCCCCTCAGGCAGGAGCCAGAAGCTGGAGAGACCCTGTTCTCAACCTGCAGAGCTGGCCGCTCAGGGATGTACTAATGTACAGAATCAACAGGAGAGTGTGGACCTCAAAGCCTGTCTTCAGTTTCCTCCAGTTTTTGGAAGGAGGCCAGGATGTCATGGTGCTGGTTGCTATGGAGGGTGTTGCTAATCTGAGGAAGATGGCTTTGTGGCTAAGTGGGCTTTATGATCAGCAAAGCCTTGTCAGGAGGAAGACCAGGAAGCCACGTGCCTGATAAGATCAAAGCTTCATGATTTCTCTTTCTTTCCTTTGAGAACGAGGCCCTTTGAGAGTCCGTAACTCACATCACTTCAACAGCTTTTTGCTTAGTCTTCCCAAGAAACTTGCTCTTATCACCTGAGTCTGAACCTGCCTGGGCATTATTGTCTACTGGAGAACCCTGACCATAGTACCTTACAGGTGATTTGAGTCTTTTCAAAGCTCCAATGAGCAGCTGACAGGTGGCACAACAGAAGCAGAATTTTGAGGGTGGCTCCCAAGCTCAGGAGTGCTTAAAACCCCCCCGTGACTCTGATTGATTCTGTCAAGGATGAAGGCTGGCATGGGGCTATGAGTACATCCTGACTACTTACACTTGACTTTGTGCTGCTGGTCAGTTTTTTGCCCCCATCCTGCACCTCAGTTTCTTCATATGTGAAATGGGAATAAAAGTACTACTCCCGTCCAGTGTGAGAATTAGGTGAATTAAAATGTGGCTGTCATAAATAAGCCAGCATTCTCTAGGTGTTTGCCATTTATGATATTCAGAAACACATATTAAAGAGGGACAGAGACAAGGGGAATGAGCAGGGTGGCCAAGGAACCCCTAGAAAGGGCATCAAGGGATGAAGGTGTAAAGACTAGAGATGCTTCTCCTGGGGAGGAGAGGACTTTGTTTTAAACATGGTGCCCCCAGATTCCTCTCAGGTGGGAGGGAACATGGCTACCTCTGCAGAGTTCTGGAGGAAAAAGCAAAGAGTCGCAGTGGAAGGTTACCAAAAGGACCATCCATCCACCGTGAGGTTGACTGTGTCAATCCAGATACTGGGTCATCTCATTGAAGGCACTTGAGCATCCACAGATTTTGGTAGTATCTCACTGCTCTGGAGCCGACTTGTCATGGATATGGAGAAATGGTTACAATTCTCCAGAAAAGAAGCTGGCTTCCCTTTTCATAAGGGGAGCCCCTCTTCCATGCATATCGTGTGACCATTCAGTCACTTCCCCTGTATGTGCCTGGCAGATGGCTTATGCCATCCTGCCCACCCGTATATTGTTCTGCTTTCAGACTAGTACATCCTACTTCTGGTCCCTCACTTCCTCAGGCTCCTCATCCTTGGTGACCTCTCCATCTTCCGCATCTCTCTGATTCAATGCCTAGCCACTCCCTTGGGCCGTACTGCTCGTAGGAGGCTCTGCCTTCTAGATGTTCATCCTTTAAGTACCGTCTGTAGCCGTAGCTCCTGGCCCTTTCACGGGTCCCACTCCGATTCAGTTTCCTGATGGTGTCTTCCTAGTTTTTGGCATCTTGGATTCATGCTAGCTGTATCTGTTCCTTCCTTCTTGAAATTTGGAATCCTTGGTGAGGTGATTTAGCAAAGTTCTCCAAAGCACCTCATTCCTTACTCTTTGACCTTTTACTGAGTCTCCTAGGACAACTCTTTCATCTCTTCCTCATCTCAAACTGCTGAAACCTGTTGAAGAGACTTGGGCCCCCAGCAGTAACCGGACCCCCTGTGTGTTCCTGCCTCGACTCACCCAGTGCCCGAAGGCATCTTCCCTCAACTCCATTTTTAGCTCCCTATCAGATTCCAGCAGCAGCTGCTCTGAATCTTTTCCACTCTGCTCCAGCCCTAGCTGACCCTGCTCGCCTCATCTCTGAGACAGAGGAGGGAGCCGTCCCAACATGTCACTGATATTTGCTTTTTGCTTTTCTTTTAAAACATAGACAACTTCTTTCTTTACTCTTCTCATCCTCTTTTGGGAAGAAATGTCCCTTACTTTTTCTAGCTTTCTCTCTGTGCTCCTAACTCATCATCTCTCTGTCAATTATGACCTTCCTCAGTCATCATCTCTTGTAATTTCTAGCCTCCCTTGGCTCTGACTCCGTAATCTTGGATTTTCTCTCATTCCCTTTATCTTAAAAATCAACCCCAGAGCCCTTCCCTGGTCTTTCTCCTCCACCTCTTCATTCTCTGGTGTCTTCCTGATTCTGTCTCTCCCTGTCATTCCTGGCCACACTCAGCCAATGCTCCTACAATATGCCTTGCTGTTTTTATCTTCCCTGGGCTGCATGCTGTCTTGGGAAGTAGGGCAAACACTGGTATTGGAGCCAATGGTGCAGGGGTCAGAATCCTGGCTCTGCCCCGTGTGAATAACAGAACCTCATTTGGCCTATCACTAAACATCCCAAGGTTTGGTTTCCTCCTGTGGACAATGGAAGCTGCAGTATCTAATTTACTGGGTTATTGTGAATATCAAGTAAGGGTAGGACTTTCAAACGCTAGACCTCTAGTTGATGTCTACCCCTTGATTTAGCTACTGCTGATTCCTATGTGTGTGCTATGTGTCTGCTTTCTTTGATCCCTCTGATGAATCACAAGCTCAGTTATACCTCTCTGTGTGTACCAGTTGGGTCCAAGCCTAATTCCTTTTCTCTCTGAACTGTTTTCCTTTAGTGTAGTAGATGCTGCGTCCCAGTTTTGTTTTTTTAACAAGATCATTTGTACATAGTTATGTGGGTGCTTGCAAAGCAGAAAGGCTGTGGAGGTAGGAGTAAGTGAGAATCTTGAAAATAATAGCTTTTGGGTAAATGTGATAGCTTATGGATAGGTATACGCTGATAACTTTAGCTAACTGAACAAACAACAACAACACTTGAAGCTGACCTTTCTCCCCTCATGACCATACTCTTTTTAACCATGTAGAATTTACCACATAATGAGATTTATATATAATAAAGGCTCTGGAAAGGACTCCTGAACAAGAACATGTGACTGAGCAAGAGTTAAGGCCATGGGTAGAAAAGGGTTTCCCTTCAGGTTGCTGAGGTTGGATTGTGGCACGTATTTAAGATAATCCTCACCTGATGGGACTGACCTCAGTTCACGGTCAGAGAGCTGATATCTGAGACTTTATCCTGTCTGAACCAACTAAGACTGGTGAGTGCATGCTTTGAGTATGATCTAATTCCAACCTGGTTGTGGAAGAGGCCAAGGATGCCTGCCCGTCAGGGCTGAGATGGAACGAAGAAGTTCTTCCATGGGCCTGACTCTTTTAGCAGTTATGATAGTTAATTTATTTGACCATGAGATAAATATTTAGCATGGCAATATGGACTTGGTTGGTGTGGGGCACTTGGAATACAGAGTCAAATTTAATCTTACTAAAGCTGGAGCTGCCTGGGTAGGCTCCTCTGGGGAAGGGAAGGCAGATGCCTGGAAGTGGGCTGTTGGCTGGGTGGCTGCCTGGGCTTAGTGGCTGTCAGAAAGGACAGTGTGAGGGACAGTCTTCAGCAGCAGCTGCACTTGCTGTCCTGGCAAAGTGCCTTCATGTGGTTCCCCTTGTCACGAATCTCTGGGCTTGTCACATTATCTGTAGGCAGCCTGAGGTGCCTCCTGCTACACATACAGGTTTCTTCTCATTCATCTTTCAATCTAGAGGATTTTCAAAGGTTCATACCATTAAAAGGAAGACCTCAAAAGCATGCCATATGGAAAAAACATTATATGTATTATTCTATAAACTTTTATAGGAAGGGACCCATTCTATGTGTCATGTTCTATGTCGAGCTTTACTCCTCAAAGCCAATGCCTTAGAAACCCGGGTCTATTTGTTGACCTCAAACCAATATTTCAGCAATGAACACAGTCATCTACATTCAGGCAAATGGGCCTGGATTTTGTCTACCATAATTGTCCCTTGGAATCTAAGGGGATTGGTTTCAGGACTCTGGTGGATGTTAAAATCAACGGCTACCACTTACATCTGTTAGTAGTGTGGTATCATCAGAGAACCTATACCCATCTTCCCACATTAAATCATCTGTAGATGGTGGCTACCTAACATAGTATGACTGCTGTGTGAATAGCAGCCATAATGGATTGCTTGGGAATTGACAAGATAAAAATAGCCTGTACATGTTCAGTATGGGTGCAGGTTTTCCTCCCTGAATGTTTTTGATCCATGGTTGGTTGAAGCCACAGATGTGGGATTCTTGGACTTGATCAGAGGAATTTTGAATTTGTTATATTAATTAATGTGCTTTTAAAGACTATAATATTAAATAGAACATGTGATAGGTATACAGTCTCTCACAGAGTTAGGATAATACATCTTCGGTCAACTACTACAAAAGTCATTCATGGACCACCTAATGAAATATCCAAGATGACCCCAGCTGGCAGGTGAACCTTGCTGGTCTGTTCATGACCATTCAGTCTTGTTTGGATACCCAAGGACCTTGACTAGCACAGGTGAATGAATGCTCATTCTAGATATAGATTTGTGTATTTGGGAATAGAACAGAATCATCATTGTAATTTGGACGTTATAATGTTTTATCATAAGATTAAGGAATCTATCTTTATGACAGGTGCAATAAGATGCTGTATTGTAGGGAACCACGTCTTGCCACCCCAAAGGTCATGGAATGATTAAAATCAGGACACACACACACACACACACACACACATACACACACACACATCTATGCCTCCTTACACACATGGAATGGAACGTAAAGGAACAGATTTACTGTCTGTTACAGGCAGAGCAGCCTTCCTGGGTACATTTCTATAATAGAACCATCCAATTCTTAGGCTCTGGAGCTAGAAATGTTATCTAGGAAGTTGACTGACCAAATTTTGGTGGAAGGAAGTGAACAGAGACAGGAGGGATTGCTCTTTCTATATTATGAGTGCAGACTCCCTATCAAAGTAGTAATTTGAAAATATCATTTTTTTAGTCTAACAGAATGTATAATCTCTCCACATTTTAGCCACAAATAGTGAATGGGTACATTCCTAAGTGAGGTTTTCCCCCCCATTGAGAGTTTTAAGTTTCATATAATGTATTTTGACCATATTCATCCTCCGACATTGTGTCTCCTTTATTTTAAACTCTTCAAGACTTGTGCTGTCTAAGTCCCCTCAGATCTGTGGTCTTTCCCTGGAGCTGCCTTGATTGACCAGGGGCTACACTCTGGGAGAAAACTCACTCTTCTTCTCCCAGCATCTAACAACTACCAATCTCTTCACAACTGGAATGGCTTGGTGGGCCCAACACCCCTTCCTATGCTGGGATTCATCTGGCTTGAGCTTACATGGGGTTTTGCTGTAAGAACCACGCTGAGCAGTTTTTTAAAACAGGGATTAAAAAAAAAATCTGTTAAAATCTTCATCCAGTTTCCAAAATGAAATGTTTTAGTGTAGTATGTTATTAGCTCCCAAAGTAAAAGTTAGTTTGTGATGCTGTACCGATTAGTTTTTTTCCAGCTTGGCAAAAACTAGGGTCGTCAGAGGAGGAGTCTCAGTTGAGAAACCGATTCCATGAGACTGGCCTATAGGCAAGACCATGGGGGCATTTGTTCTTGACTAATGATTGATGGGTGGGGGCCCAGCCCACTGGGGAGGGGCCACCCCAGGGCTTGCAGTCTTGGGAAGGAGAAGAAAGGTGAGTCTGGAGAGCAATCCAGTAAGCAGCATTCTTCTGTGGCTTCTGATTCACTTCCTGTCTTCAGGCTCCTGCCTTGAGTTTCTGTCCAGACTTCCCTCCATGATGGGCTGTAACCTATAAGGTGGCATGAGTCTGTATGCACTTTGCCGGTTGCTCTTGGTTATGGTCTTTACCAACTGCAGCAGGTCCTGGGCTTAGTGGCTGAGAGTAGAAATGCTATCTTTAGTGTTGCAACAGAATCAGTTGCTCTTCAACACAGCTAGGATTGTCCAAGTGTACGGCACCAAGAAGGGACCTTGGTGTTGTTTATCGAGACAAGATCACTGGTAGGTAGCTCAGGCTGGCCTCAAATAGCATGTATAGAGGATAACTTGAAGTCTTAATACTCCTGCCTCCTCCTTCTAAGTGCTGGGATGTGTGCCCCCACACCCAGACAAACAGTATGCTTCTATGCTAACATACTTTTTAAATGAAGTTGTAGTGAATTGTTTATTAAGTACAGCCATTTAACCAGAAATGTTGACTAGTGCGAATGACTAGGAAAGCTGCCTTAAAAACAAAAAACAAAAAACAAAAAACAACAACAGCAAGATAAAGCAAAACTTATTTTTTGTTCACAAAATGTCTTGCTGACCGCCTATACTATTTCTTTATTTGACAACATGGGAGAAATGCTGTGCATTTTACTCAAGGATGCTCATGCTGAGAGGATGAGGTCATGGGATTCCTTTTTTCTTCCTCACTTCCTGCCCAGTCCCCCTTCTTCCTTACTTTTGGTTTCTAAATTTATTATTGCTATCACTATTATCAAAATTAATAACATTGTATTTTATTATATCACATCACATTTATTATGTAACATCACATCATTTATTATATTGACAGCAACTTAATACAAAATAATTGATATAGTAGCAATATATTAATTATTAATATCACAACACATAATTTATATATAATTATGCAATACATAATTGCATAATTATATAATTAATTGTGTATTGTATATTATTATATATTATATTCTGTTGTATTATATATTATATATTATATGCTAGTATAACATATAACATACAACATATAATATATAATGTAAAATGTATTTACATTTATTTATTTTATTTAATGAAATATTAATTTAAACACTTATTTAATATATATTATTTATTATTATAATACATAATAATATATTACATATATTATATATTACACACATATTATTATATATGATAAATGTGTAATTATATATGATATACTATATGTTATATATAACCATATAATTGTATTATCTCATACCATGATGATGAGCATGTTGGGGGCAGATGGTGACTCTGAGGAATCACTTCTTTCTCCCCCCCATGGATTCTGGTGATAGAAAGGCTGTTAAAGCTTGCAAGGAAGGTACTTTGACCTGCCATCTTAGTCACTGGTCTATTGCTGTTAAGAGACACCGTGACTAAGGCAGCTCTTACTCACAGTAGGTGCTAGAACAGTAGCTAAGAGTTACATCCTGACCTGAAGGCAGAGAGAGAGTGTGTGTGTGAGAGAGAGGCAGATAGACAGATTGACAGACTGACAGACAAAATGAGCCTGACGTGGGCTTTTGAAACCAAAGCCCCATTGACATGTCCTCCAACAAGGCCACACCCCCTCGTCCTTCTTCTGATGACGGAGCATTCAAATATATAAGACGATGGGAGTCGTTTTTATCCAAACCACCATGCTTGGAATTACCTCCCTCAACTCCCTTTTGGTTTTGTGTGAAAAGATCTCACATATTCCAGGCTAGGTTTTACACTCGCTATGCAGCTAAGGATGACCCTGAACTCCTGAGCTTTCTTTCCCACAATGGAGCCCTGAGGTGCTTAGGTTCTGAAATTGGATTTCGTTAGGTAAATGTTACCTGGAGCTTGTCTCATGCTAGCCAAGCCAGCTGATAAGACAGTTAAGTGTTATGCCAAGCACCTTTCCTTCCCTCTGTGCTCATGACTTTGGAAGTGTGTGGTGGGATCAACTCTGTCAGTGTTGATTTCTGAATGGTTGGATGGGCTGTGTTGGGCAGAAGAGGGAGAGGCAAATACACTTGCTATTTAATCTACAAAGAAGGTGGAGGTTATTTGTCTCATTTACAACCTAATCTATCCTGATACAGTATCCTTTTACATGCTCTTGGTATGATTGATAACTTCTAGTCCAAAGCATGGGAAAGAGAAATATAACTGAATTCAAATAGAGCTTCCAGCTAATCTATGTGAAAATCTCAATGATTTGTAATCCAACTGATCTGTGTCTTTCTCTCTACCTTCAGGGCACTGGTCCAGGCCACTCTCACTCTGGATTGTCACAAAGCCTCCTCTCACTTCCTTCCCAGTCTATGTTTGCCATCCCAACCTCCTTCCTGAATCCAATCCCAGAATACCTTTTGTAAAAGTCACATTTTAGTTTTAAATAATACATTTGGATGTTCTTGTTAATGAATTAGTTATTTTTTTTTGTTTTTCAAGTATTTAGAAATATTTATTTATGTGTGTGTACATGTGTGCACATGCACATCTGTTTACCTATGTGTGCATCACATGTGCACAGTGCTCACAAAGGAGAGAAGAGGGCACCTTCTAGACTTAGACTGAGAGGTGGCTTAGACTTAGAGGTGGCTGTTAGCCACCTAATGTGGGTGCTAGGACTCAAACCAGGATCCTTTGCAAAAACATCAAGTGCCCTTAACTGCTGAACCATTTCTCTGGGCACTTAATTAGTTCTTCTTTGTACCAAAGGATCAGGAATAGCTTGAGAATCACTGTCAACCATTTGCCAAAGGTCCTCCCTCTGAGTGGGTAGGTCATAGTGTTTTGGACAGAAGGGGAGGGCAGGTGGCAACACGATACCCAGAGAATTAGAACATAAGGCACTACCTTATCTACAGGGGGTGTTTCCACCCAGCAGTGAGGCCCTGGCTCACTGTGAGGCATATCGTGACTTCTAACCCAGTCTCTGGGAATACAGTCCATCTGAAGCTTGCTTAATCAAAAAGCCTGTTTGGCTAACACATCTCATTGTTTATCTGTTTAATGGTGAGACTACAGGCATATTCCATAGAGGCCTTGGGATATTAAAAACTACATTAAAAATAATTGTTGGGATTGTTTAAATAGTAGGAATGTACACCATTGCTATAGGTGTATTTGAAATGGCCCTGGAGGCTCATGATTAAAGACTTGGTCTCCAGTGTGGCGCTGTTGAAAGGTTGTAGAGACATTAAGAGATGGGTTTCAGAGTCTTTGTGGGTACATCCTGACCAGGATAGCGTGTCCCTGGCCCTCCTTTCTCTCTTTTTACTTGCCTCACATCAGTGTCCTGCCTCACCTTAGGGTAGGAGCAACAGGGCTAATCAGGCACAGAAACTCCTAGAACTTATTAAAGCAAAATTCTTTTTCCTTATGGCTGTTTATTTTCAACATATGTTTAGTAATGGAAAGCTAACATACCTACAGGTTTTACAAAGATTTTTCTTGTAGATATTTTCATAATAAAGACACTTAATGAATTTATTTAGTAACAGAAGACCATAATCAAAACTGACAAAGGCAACCTTATAACTACGGAAGGAACTCTGTGAAGCATACAAGATGAACAAGGTAATTAGTGTATTTATGAATCAGGATTGTTGCATAGTTCAAGGCTGCTGAAGGTAAGAAGAGAGGCAGAGTGGTACCTGGGCAATGAGCCACTGAAGCCAAGTGTGCCTGTGGCTTCTCTCTCCCTTCCGCAGCAGGGCCTGCTGTGATCCTTAGAAAATCAAGTATGACAAGTCTCACGATTTGGATGCACCCCCAGAGGTCATATGCTAGATCAAAACTCATTTCCAATACAATCATGATGGGATGTGAAGCCTAATGGAAGGTCATGGAGGTACCACTGTCATGAGTGGATTAATGCCATCACTAGGGGCTTGGGTTCTTCATAGACGGGCAACTTTAGGGCTGTAGGGATGGCTTAACAACTCAGACTGCTTAATGCTCTTACAGAGGACTGGAATTCAGTTCCAGCATCCATAGCTGGGTAGCTCATAAATACTGTAATTCCAGTACCTGTACAGCACCAGATTCCAGCATCTTCTAGTCTCCAGTGGCCCCTGTACATAATTACAAGGCCACATTCCTTAATGAGAGTTTATTGGCAGTTAATGGCTGCTGGAGAAAGGGTAGTCTTCTTTCTTTCTTCCTTCCTTCCTTTCTTTCTTTCTCTTTCTTTCTTTCTTTCTTTCTTTCTTTCTTTCTTTCTTTCTTTCTTTCTTTCTAAGCCCACAGCACCCAGTATTCCCAGGTGGTCTCCCATCCAACTACTAACCAGACCTGACCCTGCTTAGCTTCCGAGATCAGATGAAATCGAGGAGACATCTTTCTGATAAATAACTTCATACCCATTCTCATGAAAACAACCCTAATTAAACTCAGGAATCATAAAAAAAATAAAGGCATGGAAGTAGCAGAGTCTTCTGGGAATGGGTTAAAAGATAAGAAATGGTTAAGGGGGGATATGATCAGGTACACTAAATAATACATGAGATTGCCTAATAATAAATACTAATGTTTCATTAAAACGTGTCAGCCTGGCTAGGTGTAGTGGCTCATGTCTTTAATCTCAGCACTCAAGAGACAGAGACAGACAGAGCTTTGTGAATTCAAAGTCAGCCTGGTCTACATAGTGAATTCCAGGCCAACCAGGGCTGTATCGTGAGGCCTCACCACTACCTAATAACAAAACAGCAGCAAAGCTTGAACGAAAAGGTATCATGTGAGGAGTGGCGTTCTTGGGGTGACTACCATTTCTGGACCAATCAGCATAAAGGACACACATTGCTCAATGAATGGGTCCTGAGCCACTGTTGGGTAGGGGCAAGGTGGAAGGATGGCTAGAGAAAACAATGGTGCATTGTATCAAGTCTCTCAAGAAGGCATTTGGAACGGTTTCACTATAAGGAAATGGGCTGAGGGCCGGTTTAGCAAGTGCAGGATGTGAGCTTGATCGACTCCGGCACCACAAAAAAGAAAAAAGGATATGCTTATCCTAATTTAAATATTATAAAGTGTATATATGTATCAAATATCGTATGGCACCCTGTAAGTATGCACAGTTCTTATGTTTTAACAAATCAGTTAAAAGTGAAAAATTAAAATTTTAAAAATGAATTGGAACAAAAAGAACACGCTCTTGGTCTTTCTAACTAGAGTGCCAGCCTCCATAGTAAACAGTGGTCCTTGAAAGAGCAAGCTTCAAGGAAGGACAGGCAGGGAGCATCGTGAAGCCTGTCAGAACCGTGGGTCTTGTCCAAAGGGAAAAAGGAGCTGCCACTTGCTAGAACTGAGTGCTCGGCACAGTGTGTCCGTCCTGTTTGGAAGTGTTCCCAAAAGGACTCGTGAGGCTATGTGAGGAGGTGAGAGCTGGAAATAAGTATTGGGTAAGGGAGGGGGGCAGAGGGGGAGGGAGGGAGGAAGGGAAGGGGGGGGGAGAGAGACAGAGACAGAGACAGAGAGGGAGGGGAACAGAGAGGAAGGAAAGAGACAGAGTGAGGTGGAATAATCATTCATATTCCCAGAGAGCAGCTCAGCACAGACAGTTCTATAACAGTTCATGGTTGGGACTTCCGGTTCTGCATAGTAGTTTAGAACCACAGATGGCCGGTTCTAGACAAAGTCATACTAAAACGTGGAGGAAAGTCACTTTCACCCAAAGCGAAAGGGAGAAAGGCTGACATGTAACAGAAGGGAGCATGTTTCAGAGGGTGGTTAACCCTTGTCCGGAGGAGACAGAATGCACCCGCTCATCATCCGAGGGCTCTTGGAACTCTTCTTGACCATGCTTCTTCCTCCGCAGGGCTCCGCCCTCACAGCTGGAATGCATCCTGCTGCTGGGGACCACAGGTGCCACACACTTCTCGTTATGCCACAAATTAATCCACATGGTCAGGATTGTTGCTGGGGAACTCCAGCAGGCAAGGAATTCCAGTGGGTCGGAGACAAGTTGGTGTAAGTGTTGGCACTGTGCGGCTCACCTGTTGTGTGATTAAGTCATGAGCTGCCGCTTGTTGTCTTTGGGTCGAGGCCAGGCAGCATTTGTTCAAGGGAAGAACAAGGCTCTGTGTGCTGTGTGACTGTATCAATAGTCGCGGGCAAACAGATTCCGGCAGAAGAGAAGAATGGAAAGTGGGCGGTGCAGACAATGCAGCAGCTGTGTTGAAAGGTATCTCAGTCAAGAATGGGTTGGTGGTGAGGAACAAAAACCTCCTTAGCCTGGGTAGAAATGGGATCTGTTGATGGTGTCGGGGAACTCTCAGGAAACATGGAAGGAAGGTGAGGCTGACGTCATGGGAATGGGAGGCCTCTCTAGGAGCTCCTCGCTCCCTGACCTGCTCTCTTACCTTTTGGGTATGTCAACCTCATTCCTCTTTCTTGACAGGATGCTTCTTTCCAAGGCCTCTCTCTTATCACTTGGGCCTGTATGAAGATTGCGGTTACCATGGTGCCCAGGAGTCCTCCACCTCAACACAGTCTTAGGATACTCCCCAGCAAGATACCCAATGTTCTTCAGTGATGGACCCAATATTCCAAGGAAGGCCTTTAGTAGTCTTTTGCAAGGCACTCAATATTCTCCAGTGAGGCCCCTAATACTCTCCAAGGAGGTATTAGTACTCACTATCAAGATGGATTCTTTCAGGAATACTTTGAAAATGACTCTCTCTCTCTCTCTCTCTCTCTCTCTCTCTCTCTCTCTCTCTTTCTCTCTCTCTCTCGGTGGTATGCCACAGGACAAATGTAGATGCCAGAGGACAACTTGTGGGAGTTATAACCTGCTCCACCCTGTGGGTCCTGGGAATCAAACTTGGGTCTTCAGACTTGGTGGCAAGCTCCTTTATCTGCTGACTCATCTTTTTGGCCATATTTCAGGAAGTCTTAAGATGGGTGCCCTTATGGTTCTAATCATCTGGAGCCAGCAAATGTGACCATAGGATGAGCTTCCTGTCTCTGGCTTTTCTCAGGGAGTAGGTTCTCTGAGAACAAGTAGGGTGGGAGTCAACATGGTAGATGGAGGGAATGACAGATATTTGTAATATAAAAGCTTCGTATGAGCACCATTGCTGGGTTGGGGTGGACACGGGCATAAGAGATGGCATTGATGTGATCTATCTGTACTGGCTCCTGGGGAGCCGGGCTCTACAGAGGTCAGGATGTGGCCTTCCTTGGCTTGGAGTAGTAGTGGTATAGGCAGCAGTGCATTAAATGGTCAAGTGATATACAAAATGGCTGAGAAACAGAAGGAATAGGTAAGATCAGAATTTTGGGGCCTCTTAGAGGGCGGATGTCCTTGTGAGGGGCCCTTGGGAAGGTAGTGATTAGATGGAGTGGGGCTAGGTTAGATTTGGGTGAGCTCTCCCTGTAGCCAAGCAGGGAGTGATGTAAGACACTTTGGTAAGTTTCGTTAGTGTGGATGGCAGGAGAGGGTCGGGTGACTTGCATTGGCTCACAAGCTACACTCTGTAAAAATGAAAGGCTGACTCTACTCATAGTTGCTGCTGGATAGTAGGAGGAAGAAAACCCTGCAGGAGAATTGTGGAGGCTGAGGGAGGGTGGGCAAAGGGGCTGCGTCATGGAAAGAGGAGTCACAGCACAGAGGACAAGGAGGGGTGGGGCACACCTGAAAGGAGATGATGGGGAAGATGGAGCTGGAGGGGGAGTATCGAGGGATGATGGGGACAAGATGGGACAACCTGTGCCTTGTAAAATACAGATAACTAATGTCACAAAAGCATGCGGAGAGATAAGACAGAAGAGTGTCAGACCATATGCACAGGAGCACCCACATATGCACATCCATGTACGAAAACACACACACACACACACACACACACACACGCACACACACGCACACATGCACACATGCACACACGTACACATAGACCCAAGTTGCTGTGTCTGAGATTAGCTCAGGGAGTCTGGAACAAGAAGAGTATTAGATGTCGTATCAAAGATGCCCTTTGCCAGGGAGCTCAGAGCTTGCCTACCCTGCACAAAAAGGGTTGAGATTCTTTGGGGAGCTGGGATGTGGCTGGGCTCTGGCGGCCTATTTTGGTCAGGATCTGCTTTCCGTCTGTCTTGGAAGAAAACCAGTTTCTGGTTTGCTTTTTTGCTTATGCCAAAATATTAAAGAATAAATTCTTCCTTACCCTGACTAATTCCAAGGCTTAGTTAGACTTTTGAAAGCTGATCTTTTGGGGAGGGGGGATTGCTTCAGGAGAGGAGGGCACGTGGGAGCTTTGGGCAAAATCTTTGAGAAGTATAGGTAAAAGTGCAGGAATTTTGAAGAAGGTGAGTCTTAGAGTTTCTATTTCTGTGATAAAACCATACCCAAAAGGAACTTGCAAAGGAAAGGGTTTATTTGGCTTACACATCCTGAGTTACAGTCCATTGAGGCAGGAACCTGGAACTGAAGAAGAGGCCATGGAAGTGCTGCTTGCTGGCTTGCTCAGCCTGCCACAAGGGTAGTACCACCCACAGTGCATTGGGCCCTTCCACATCAATCATTAATCAAGACACTACTCTACACACGAGCTAGCGCGGGTGCTCGAGCACACACACACACACACACAGCTCGTCTATGGAGAGTGCTTCTACTGAGACTAGCTAATCCTGCCTCCTTCTTCAGCTGTATAAGATAACCCTGCCTCCTTTCTTATCCGTATGCAGTGACTCCACCTTCCTGTTAACCTGTACTTAATAATCACAGTGAGCTTCTGAGCTTGTCACAGCTTCTCCATCAGACAGCCCAGTCCACCTGATCCCAGCTTTTTTGTGTGTCCCTGTGTCTGGATTTTCTTCATCCGCTCACCTCCTCAGTCAGATCAGGTCTCTGGAGCCATGTAAAGAAGCAGTATCATGGTGACCAGCAAGCACATGTAATGCGAAGGAATCAATGGTAGGTTCAAATACACAATTAAGATGACCGTTTATCACAGAAAAAAATGAACAAGGCATGCTGGTACATATTTGTAATCCCAGAGCTCAGAAAGCTGAGGCAGGATGGTTGGGGGTTCTGGGACAGGCTGGGGAGACTCTGTTTCAAATACAGACTGTCTGACTCGCCCACTTACTCTAGGAAAAAAAACAAAACAAAATCTAAAATGTAAATAAATGATTTGGACAAAGGACATGAACAGAATAGTCAGAAGAATTAGAATTGATTAAAAAATTTTTTCTATCACACACAGACTCAAGGAAATGCAAAATCATTGGGATCTTATGCCACTTTGTTATGACCATCCATGTCTTCTAAGGCTCAGGGAAGATTAAGAAAGGAAAGCACCAACCTCAGTAGAATTGCTGTGAGCCAACCTCTAAGGTTTCAAGTGGGCACATGAATAGCCACAGCTTCGATAAAAGCAATTTGTCAATACATGTCAAACATTATTAAGCATGTACACATTAGTTGCTCCTATAAGATTCCATGTCTAATTTTATGACAAGATCACAGACCAACTATATGTCACCATCTTGAGTACTCCATGATGCTGGGGCATTTGTGAAGAGATGCCAGCATATTGTTTTTGAAGAGAAAGCATTGGTTGGAGAAACAGTAAGGTATTTTGATAGAAGTTGCGTGTGTGTGTGTGTGTGTGGTGTATGCATTTGTGTTCATATGTCTCTTGTGTGCATGTGTGTGGGATATACATGTATGTGTTCAGGCATGTAATTATGTTCATTTAGTGGCTAGATGGGGATGTCCGGTGCTTTCTCCACCACTCTCTGCAGTATTCTCTGTACATAGGGTCTCTCATTGAACACGGAGTGGTTGTAGTTTTCAGCTAAGCTGGAGACCAGCAAGGCACAGTGATCCTCCCGTCTCTTCCTTCCTCTCAGGACTAGGGTTGTAGGTTACACGTGGCCACACCTGCCTTTTCTTGTTTATTTTGGTTGGTTAAGACAAGGTCACTTTACATAGCCCTAGCTATTCTTGAACTCACTATATAGACCAGGCTAATCTTGAATTCACAGAGGTCAGTCTGCCTTTGCCTCCCAAGTGATGAGATCATGTGACTTTTAAAAAATGTGTGTGCCAGAAATCAAGGTCCTTGTGTTTGCATAACAAGCACTCTCTAATTAATGACCCCATCTATAATTATTATTGTTATATACACATAGGCATACACTCTCATATATATGACCTACCAAGTCCAGTTGGCATTGTCTATATGCACACGCGTTTAGGGTTGACTGCTCAGGATTAAAACCTATTGGAGCTTATCCATGAAGAAAATGGAGTCTTCCTTTCTCAGCAGCCATTCACTGCTAACAGCTTTTCAGTTAGGGGTGGGGCCTTATGAAATATTCCCTGTCCTGTGGGCATGTCAACTGGTGCGGTCCTGTGCTGGCAGCCTTTCTTTTGAGAGTTTATGGGAGCAGTATCCCTACAGTGTCCAGAACGTACTGTCTCACAGCAGTCATGCCCATCCTCTGGCTCTTACAGTCTCTCTGAGTCTCCTCGATAAGGTTGCCTGAGCCTCAGGGGCAGTGCCTTTGTTGTGGATGTCTCAATCTGTCAGATCCCCTTTCTAAGGCTTAGGTTTTTACTACCAATATTTTCTCCGAAAATTGATCAGCGAAGTAATAAATCTAGAAAAAAAAGTTCCTGACAATACAGTAGTTCTCGTGGGTGTTTTTGTCTTTCACTATTATTTTGACATAGAGTAAAATAAAACAAAAACAAAAACAAAACAAACCCCAGAAGAACAGTGCCAAATTAAGTACATGCACACTCAGAGCCAAGTTATTCCTGCCATATTTAATCAACTTACTTTTGTGTGACTCAAGTTTATTGTGCTTGCCAGTATGTGTATCTGTTGTAGAGACCAGAGGAGGGCATGGGAGTCCTTCTGCATGACTCTCTGCCTTATTTCTTTGAGGCAGGGTCTTTCATAGAACCTGGAGCTAGCAGATTTTGGCTAGGCTGGCAGACTTCAAGACAAAATAACCCTGTCTTCCCCTCACTCAGTGCTGGGTTACTGGTGCGCTAGGAACCGTGTCTGGTTTGTTTTACAGATGTCCGGATCTAAACCTCAGTCTTAAGGGTTCGGAGTGGGTGCCTTTAATCCTGAACCACCTTTCCAGCCTGAGACTGTTTTGCTTTCAAAACGTTCTAATGAGCATTTACTTAACTCTAAGGATTCAATCATATTACTAATGTATAGTCATTATAATGTGTTACTGAGCTTCTGTTACATTGTGATCTGACCAAGGTCCTTCACTAGAGCTTGGTTTTGGGGTGAAACCCCTGTGACTGATCTCTGCATCATTTTTTTTTCATTCAGCACCCACATGCTGCATGGTAGAGCAGTTTTTTGTTTTTTGTTTTTTTTTAAAAAAAAAAACCAGACCTACTGTTCATGTACCGATGATACGAAATTTGTTCTTCTTTAGTCTCGGAGCTAAATGCAAAGAATAAATCTTTATTATCCCAATAACCGTGCTCTGTGTGTATTTGATAAGACTTGTGGAATTTCTTTGTTTTGTTAGTTTTCTTTTGACAGACAAGTATGAATGATTGGGGGGGGGGTGCTGGGAACAAACTTCTGGGTTGCAAATGTCACACACCTGTCAGCCATGAATGGTCTTTTCTTTGCTGAGCAGTTGTGGTGTCTTTGTGCTTTGGCTTCTCTTTCCAGCCCCTGTGAGTGAACTCTCATCACAAGACCTGCCTTCCCCCATCTGCTCCAGAAGCCAGTTCCCTTTAAGCAAATGTGTACAGGAGACTGTGGTAATGCTGGGAAAGTCCTAAAGGATTAGGATCTGATGGAGGTCCAGTCTGGAAGGTCCAGAAAGTCCCTCCTCCCAGGTTCTTCCTTCTGCCCTTCGCCACTGCTCCATATCCAGTCTTAAAACCCAATACTGTGGGGATTTTCCAACCTCCAAACAAAGCAATAGTTTTTTTCCTGACTTCTACCCGTTATACAACCAGACTGAGCCATTTAGAAAGTGTGATGGTTCTTTGTCTATCACATACTATATGCTCAGAAAATGTCCAAAGGAACAATGGGAGGAATGCCCAAATTGAGCAACAAACACCAAATGTACCAGGCCAAGTAAGATTAGGTCAGGGAAGATGTCAATGTTGCCCATTCCAGGAGTAAAGAACCTGGAGAAGGCAGACTGCCTTGTGGGCCAGTTCTTGGCTTCTATAGTTTGTTCCTTACTCCAGTCTCCTGGCTGCTTTTGAAAGTCCCCTCAGAGGTCTTTGCAGTATTCTCTACTGTCCCATCTCAGACAGTCTTAGGATCTGGGAAAAAGCATGCACTGTTGCCGGCTGAGAGCGTCTACGGTCTTGAACACATCTAGGTAAACAACCCCAGTGCTACTCATTGCCCTCCTCCTTCTCCTCCTCCTTTTCCTCCTTCTCCTCCTCCTTCTCCTCCTCCTCCTCCTTCACTTCTTCCTCTTCCTCTTCCTTGTCTTCCTCCTCTTCTTCCTTCTCTTTCTCTATCTCTTCTTATGGTTTTTGTTTGTCTTCTAGACAGGTTTCTTTGTGTAGCCCTGGCTGTTCTGGAACTTGCTCTGTAGACCAGGCTGGCCTTGAACTCACAGATTATCTGCTTACCTCTGCCTCTGAGTGTTGGGATGAAAGGCATGCATCACTACTACCAGGCACCTTTCCTGCACCCCCACAGATCCTACAGCTCTTGATGCTTCTGTCTCACTGGAGATAAAAGTAGAATCTGCACAATACAACTTCCCACCAGGGCAGCAGGCCTTTTAGGGACCAATACCAAATCATCTAAGGAGTGGGAAGCCAGGTTTAGTTTCTGGAGCCATGCTTACCCTTGAGAGAACATTTAGACTTTCTGCTGCTGTGTGCCAGGCATTTTGCCGGGGCCTGGCATTTGATGATAGATTATTATGGTCCCCTTTCAAAATGAGGTGTCTTTAGAGTTCATTAGCATTACAGATGAGCTGGAGGCAGTAGATCCTCTCTCACCTAATTCATGTCTGGTGTTTACTTGTCCTAGAACTCTGAGAGTTCAAAAATTACAGGTAGTCTGTAGTGACTGAGGCCAGAGAAGGAGGCTAGTCTCAAGTCCCAAATTATTTGTTAGATAAAGTTATGTGTCGGGGCTGGAGAGATGGCTCAGCTGCTCTTCTAGAGGTCCTGAGTTCAATTCCCAGCAATCACATGGTGGCTCACAACTATCTGTAGTGGGATCTAATGCCCTCCTCTGGTATGTCTGAAGACAGCAACGATGTACTCATATACATAAATAAAAAAAAATTAAAAAGTTATGTGTCATAAACCAATGAGATGGGGGGCATTTGGGACAGGGGTAAGTCCTAGCCTAGAAGGAGAGGACAGGAATTTCCTGTTATGGGCTGGGCTGGGGGCTGGGAAAGAGACCTTAAAAGTCACCATCTTATGCCAATCAGCATGCTGTCCACCTTTGCCCCGCTCCATGGTGGTGTCCCTTTCTGCAGAATAGTATATTAAAATGGCCTCATTTCATTCATTTTAAAAATTTGTCCTTACACTGTTCCCAATACAAGGACACATGCTTCCTGGCCACAAAGCTCCTAGGCCAGGAGGGGAGGTCAGAAGGTTCTCACAAAGTCTAGCTCAAATCCTAGCCAGGTGACATATTCTGCTACAGAGCTGTGGAGGTAGGACAGCAGGAACACAAAGGAGGGTGCTAGGACAGGACAGGGGCTTGTAGACTGTGTCTCCTTCCCCCTTAGGCCTATGACTTAGGACAGACAGGCCACAGGGGCAGAGACAGCCGCTGAGAGGAACTAGTGAGTGCTTTTGGAACAAGCAGTCCAGAGAAGAAAGAGCATGTAGAACCTTCTAGCCTCTGCCCACGTGGTAAGCTGGAACATCTGGCTCAGCTAGCTTTGTTCTCTTTCTTCTCTCTGGCCTATTCTGGTCCCCTTTCTGCAAGAGTTTGATTTTCCCTTTCTTTTCTCTACCTGTGAGTAGGTGTGCCAATACATGAATGGATAGACACACACACACACACACACACACACACAGACACACACACACAGACACACACACACACACACACACACACACACACACACACACACACGCACAGACTCACTCACACACACGCGCTCAGACGCACGTGTTCCATGTGGGGTAGGCTGCATTTCCTCTTTCAGCTGTGGCTTCTGGGGCAGCTGCCCTGCTCTGTCACTTCTGCCTTGTGAAGGTTTGTCCCTATTCAAGTAACAGAAAGCAAACTAGAAAGTGGCTTGGGAAACGTGGCATTCAAGCACACAGAAGGAAAGAGAGAGCCACTGTCTTCCTGGTAATGATGCATCAAAGTTATTTGCTGGGCTTGGCTTAAAGCTGGCTTGATGGCTGTGGTGTATTTTTGGATGGGTCAAGCTGGTCTAAAAAGGTGAGACCTTGAAGATGAAGAAGTGTACTTTCTATGGAGAGAAAACTCACCTGAATGAGTCTGGGAAAGAAACCCAATTCAGTTACAAAATGCTGGAGAAAGGCAAGATACTTAATAAAGTTTTCTTGTAAAAAAACACACACACACACATAAAAAGTGAAACTGTGTATTCAAACAACAAAGATGGATTTTCTTACTTTGTGAATTTCATGGCTCAGGCAGAAGAGGAGTTAACATGTATCAGTGCCAGGAAGTAACAGACCAAAAGTCACCCTGGCTATTGCTTGGAACAAGTTCTGCCCAACCAGTTACGTTTCTCAAGTGTTCTGAAAGCGAGCCAAGAGCAGTCTGCACAAGTGACGGCTGGCTAAGCAGCAGCATGGGCTGTTCTCATCTCGGGCAGACTGCTGAGCAGCTTTTACAGTTATCTCTTTAATTGGCATCCCATTTGTTTTTATTTTAGGCAGAACATTTGGTGTGAAGTGCGCTGAACTATCAGGGTGCTTGTCCCAGCAGACCACAGTGAAGTGACCTAGCTTCTAGAGGCATCAGATTCTATCCACAGAGGCAGAAGCAATTACGTCACAGCCCTTTAACTATCCTTCCCAATATAAGACTCTGTGATCACGACACAGTGTTGGCAAATTGCGGTCCAGAGCGGGCCAATCCTGTCACAAGCTGAGTGTGACTTTTATATCTCTCAATGGGAGGAAAAAAAAAAAATCAAGAACAAAGTCGTATTTTGTGACTCATGAAAATGATCTGACTTCAAATTTCAGTGTCTACAAATAAAGTTTTATTGGGATACCAGTGTGCACATTCACTAGCGTATTGTCTATGGCTACCTTTCCAGTGAATGGAGTTGCTGAGTGGTTACAACATAACCTGCAGATTCACTGTCTGCTGCTTTAGAGAGAAAGTGTGCTGATTTCTGGTGGTCCCAGCACCGCTCTTTGTTCCCTGAATCTCTGAGAACATCGTTACCTCACTGAGCTACTGTCAAGAATGAAATGAGATAATGAACGTCAAAGCCCAGGGTTTTAGAGTTCAACCCAGGGCCTTATGCCTTCCGGGCATGTGCTCACATTTCCAACCCTATAAAAAGTTTGAGAAACTTAAAGGCACATGCACATATTCTTAATTCAATTGCCTCGAGAAAGACTGTCAGATGCACAAATACCCAGCCATTAAGTATTGCTGGACAGAGAAAGAAAAAAACAAATCCTTCCTAATGATTTGTACAAAAATACGCTCAATTTTTCTTCTTCAGGACTGGGAACACAATGTAAGGCTACAGATGTGTGAAATTATATACATCTGGAGGGGAAGAAAACAGCACCATGTTCACGTATGCCTTGACTATTTAACCTACTTCTGTACTTTTGTTTATATTTTAAAAGATTTATTTATTTTTATTTTATGTGGATGGATGCTTGGCTTATGTGTATATATGTGCACCATGTGAAAGCAGTGCCCATTGAGGCCAGTAAAGGATGTAAGATCTCTGGAAACTGGAGGTATATACAGTTGTGAGCAGCCATGTGGGTGCTGGGACTCAAACCTGGGTCCTCTGGAAGAGCATCCAGTTCCCTTAACTGCTGAACCATCTCTCCAGCCCCGTAATTCTGTTTTAAAATAAATAAGAAGAAAGGAACCACCCCCACTTAGTTCAACATTAATGTTTCAAAGTTTTCTTCCCCGTCTCTGCCTCTTTGTCTCTCTCTCTCTCTCTCTCTCTCTCTCTCTCTCTCTCTCTCTCTCTGTCTCATTCTCTGTCTCTTTCTCTCTCTGTCTCTTAATTTTCAGATTAAATGTATATCTGTAATGCATATCATATTAAACCCCAATGCCATGTTCCAAGCAGTTGAAAGATTCAGAACCAAGTATTAGAAGTTAAATAGAAACCAGCTATAGTGGTATACATCTTGAAACCCAGCACTTGGAAGGCATAAGCAGGTTGATCTCTGGGAGTTCCAAGTCAGCCTAGTCTGCATAGTGAGTTCCAGAACAGCCAGGGCTACAAAGATGTCTCGAAATCAGAAAACAAAATATATAAAAGAAACTAAATAGAATATTTTAGAAAAATTATATTACTGTTATTTATATTTTCATGGCAAAATATCTGAATAACTTGCCAACTACCAGTTAGCTTATCTTTTTGTATATGTTTAATAAAAAAAGCAAAATTCTTCTTTTTTAAAATTTATCTTATTCAGAAAGTTGGATATTGTCAGCCTTTAAAATGGAGTTACAATTTCACAATGGCAAACTGGTTGGTTTATCATGACAGGTTCAGTGGTGCCCAAGAATAATCTAGAAATTCCACCATATACATGGATACATGTTTCCTCTTCTTTCTTCTTCTCTTCTTCCTCCTCCTCCTCCTCTTCCTCCTCTTCCTCCTCTTCCTCTTCCTCCTCTTCTTCTCTTCCTCCTCCTCCTCTTCTTCTCCTCCTCTTCCTCCCTCTCTCCCTCTCCCTCTCCCTCTTCCCCTCCCTCCTCCTTCTCTGTCCTCCCTTCTCCTCTCCTGTTCTTCCTCATCTCCCTCCCCTTCTTACCCCCTCCTTTCTCCTCCTTCTTCTCTCCTTCTCCCTGCTCCCCTCTCCCCTCCACCTCCTTCTCTGTGGTTTTTTTTTGAGATAGGATCTCACCATGTAACTCTGATTGGTCTGAAACTCACTATGAAAACAAGGCTTGCCTCAGACTCGTAGAAATCTCTTTGCCTGTGCCTCCTGAGTGCTGGGATTAAAGGTGTGGCCTACCATGACTGGTCTAGAACTTCTATTTTGAGTTTTGTTTTCTAACCATGACTGTTTCCCAAATCAAGGCATATGGCTCCCTGGCATAGGGACATATGCTAGAAATAGTCATGTTCTTTCCATTAGAGGCCAGCTGTTGTGTCCCCTGGTGGAGTTTGCCACGTGGGTAGTTTCACTGTGAATTGTCATCAAATATCTCTAGGAAGAGCACAGATCCTGTTTCTTCTCCTGAGGTGCAGAACAACACTGAGCCTGGAAATTTGAACTCCAGGAGGTGGGAACATTCAAGTCAGGCTGGTAATGGGGCTCCTGGTACAGCTGTGAGACATGGGGTAAGCCATTGCATCCTAACTGCCCCTCCTCAACTGGGGTGATGACAGATCCCACATGGCCTGTGTAGACACAGCCTGAAGCATTCTACTGAGAAGGGACAGCACCATATATGGTGTGAGGGACTCTTCCAATAAATGCTAGCCATTTTTACTGGTAAGGTAGTCAAAAGTAAAAGACTAACGCATATTTTCAATCCTGGGGTTGCTAGGTGTGTGGTTTATCAGTGAGCTCCACCCCAGCCCCCAAACACACATTTCTTGATGGTAGAAGGAAGGTGAGCAATAGTTGTCTTTTCATGTTCTATAAACCCTAAATCAAGGGGTGACCATCAGCTGTCCTGCTCACTCATTCCTGATGAATGGAAATGCCTGGAAAAACCTATTATCAATTTTAAGTTGGCACTGAATGCCTTAGACAGAGAAGGCTCTTTAGACTTGGGTGAGTTTTGTTTTTACGTTAGTATCCATCCAACAAAATAACGAAGTACACATTGGTTGTAGATGTGTCGGGAGTGGCCGATAAACAGTGATAAAGGATCTTTTGTCTCCTTGCAATAAACAGGGGAACTCCTCTTCTCCAACATGCTTGATAAACGCCATCTGGAGTCATCTTTCTCAAGAGGGGCTCATTGTGTGATGTTGGCTAAGTGCTCTCTCTCTCTCTCTCTCTCTCTCTCTCTCTCTCTCTCTCTCTGTCTTAGTCTATCTCAGTCTGTTTGTCTCTCTGTCTCCGTCTCTGTCTCTATCTCTGTGTTTCTTTCTTTCTGTCTGTCTGTCTCTGTTTCTCTTTGTCTGTCTCTTTGTCTTCTCTCTAGTTCTCTGTCTCTCTCTGTGTGTGTGTCTGTCTATCTGTCTGTCTTGGTCTCTCTAGGTCTTTTTTTTTAGTCATCTGGGGATGCTTTTATTTGTTGTTTGTTTTATTTTCTTTCTTCTTCTTCTTCTTCTTCTTCTTCTTCTTCTTCTTCTTCTTCTT
>JADRCH010000055.1:3442542-3463769 GCA_019843965.1 Rhynchomys soricoides | reverse complement strand
CTTCTTCTTCTTCTTCTTCTTCTTCTTCTTCTTCTTCTTCTTCTTCTCCTTCTTCTTCTCCTTCTCCTCCTCCTTCTCCTCCTCCTCCTCCTTCCCCTTCCCCTTCCCCTTCCTCTTCTTCTTCTTCTTTTCTTTATTTCCTACTTTATTTACATTTCAAATGTTTCCCCCTTTCCATATCTCCCCCTTTCTGTCTGTTTCTATCTGTACATCTCTGTCTGTCTCTGTCAGTGTGTCTGTCTGTCTGTGTCTTTGTCTCCTTCTGTCTCTCCCTGTCTATCTCTCTGTGTCTGTCTGTCTCTCTCTCCCTCTCTCTCTCAATCTCCTTTTCCTCCAACCTTTCCTTTTTCTTTCTTAAAGCGTAGTAACTGATGGGCTCCCTGTGCAATGTTCTGGTTTCTAATGGATTTCTTCCTGACTCAGGGATTCAGTTATCTTTAAATTTAATTAAAAGGACGGCTAATCTAGGGGCAGGGTGTTGAGCATTTGAATTTGTCAGGGTAGGGCATAAATTTGGAGAAGTTGTGCATGAATGCTTAATGGGTGAGAGAGGAAAATGTATTTAAAAATGAGATATATTTAATGAGTAGACACTCCCTCAGGGTGCTTTCATTCCAAACAGTAAAGAATGAAAGAGAGCTTTGGATGTCGAACTGGTTTTTAATCAAACACTACGGTAGACATAGGAGACCACTGCTTTGAGTGTCTGCCTTAGCCTCTATGCATGACATGCTGAGCTTCAGTATCTGTGGAAAGAATTTCCATAATCTTGGTTCCAGGCCACAGACCTCCAAATGTGTGTTCTTCAATGAAGGCCGCCTTCAAATCGTTTTAATGATGAACCAGTCATGATCATCTCTCTTGGCCTTGCCCTCTTGCTTCAGTGCATTTAGGATGTATAGTTATAATGGCTTAAAATGGTTTATTTGTAACATCTCTCTCTCTCTGTGTATGTCTCTCTGTCTCTGTCTCTGTCTCTGTCTCTCTCTCTCTCTCTCTCTCTCTCTCTCTCTGTGTGTGTGTGTGCAAGTCACACAGAACAGCTGCAGGAGTCAGCTTTTTCCTTCCAGCTTGTGGGCACTGAGGACTGAACTCAGGTCATCTGCCTTTGATGCTAGCATCTCTACCCACTGAGCAATTTTGCAGCCCTAGGTCATCTAATTTTTTTGCAACAGAAAATTATTGGTTACAGTTCCAGAGGCTGAGAAGCTCAAGATCAAGTCACTGCAGTTAAGTTGTGTGCAGGGGCTACTCGCTGGTTAGGGGATCATACCTTCTCACCGTTCTCATATCCACGAGCAAAGAGATGCTCTTTCGTAAGAATACTGGCTCATTCATGAGGACCTCACCCTCGTGACACAGTTGCTTCTCAAAGGCCACACCTCCCATGAGATTTAGGATTTCAGTGTACCAGTTTTGTGGGCCACTCAGGCACTCTATCCCTGCTGCTTACCTTTCTCCTCCTCTCTCTAAATTCACATTTCAAATGCATCTCCACTTATGTACAGAAATCATGCCTTACTGTCTCCAGGCTGCTGTTACAGGTTCTGACCTTGTTTCCTCATTACCTAGCAGGAGCCATGATGACATTGGAAAGTTAAAAGATGGCATCTGATAAAGAGTAGTGAATATTGAGCTGGAGAGGTGGCTCAGTGGTTAGGAGCATCTGCTGCTCTTGCAGAGGACCAGGGCCTCAGTTCCCAGGACTCAAGAGTTGGCTCACAGTGTCTATAACTCCAGTTCCATAGGCTCCAACATCCATGTCAATCCTTCTTCAGCACTGCATGTATGTGGCACACAGACATACATGCAGGCAAAACACCCATATACATTAAAGAAAAAGATGAATGAATATACACAATCTTCAGGATTTGGTAAAAAGAAACAAAAACCTGGAGGAAGATAGATGTGTGACAGTCTGTTTCCAAGCTGTTAAATGGAGGAGGATATCACCTCCTGCAGAGGACAGCTGGCCCTGGTTGGTCACTACCATGAGTGACAGGAAGAGGGGGAATTACAGCTCTCTCAGGGAGTTGCTTTATCCTATCAACACAGACATCTAGAAATCGGCCAAGCATGATTCCAGGGCTATGGAGACATCCTCTTGTGCCTTGTCACTGTGTGAGTGACCTTGAGCTCTCTTTTGAGAATGCATGGTAGTTGTACCTGGGTTTTTGTGGGTGCCTAGTCCTAGGGTTGGCATCTGGGAGAGGCTTAAAGGAGCCAGTGTCTTTGGGATGAATCAGTCATATAAGGATATAAGTCATAGTCTCCATGAATTTAAATACAGTTGGTTGAATAACTACTGATCAGGCTCTCTTGCAGTTTAGGCATATGCTCCAAATGTCTAGCTGCTAAAAACTTACTCCCTGCCCCCCAAGATAGTGATATCTGTATTGGGAGGTGGTTGGGATGACATGAGGTCATGAAGGTAGGACCCAGGATGGCTTTTCCTCTTCAAGACAAGATTTCACTATGTAGCCCTGACTGTCCTTGAACAATGTATAATAGGATGGCTTCAAACTTACAGAGATCCATTGTATCTGGCCCCCCCCCCCCAAGGTATGTTCCATATACCCAGCCCATGGTGACTTGGTTAGTGGAGAAGACAGACTTGAGATAGAATCTCAGGACCATCTGATGCCTTCCACCATGCTATGATGCAGTAAAACAGGCCTTAGAAGATGCTGAACAGATGTTGGACATGTATTTTTGGAGCTCTCAGCCTCCGGAACTATGAACTGAATAAACTTTGATTATCAGTTTTGGAGTGTCCAACAGAAAATGGTCTATGATATGTGCCTGCTGTGAGCTTGGTGGTAGGTCCAGACAGAGAATAGGAAATAAGGTCTGCTGTCAAGTGCTCCCTGCGAGCAGTAGGACAGCACAGGATGGAGTTGTGAGGTAGTGTGCAGAAGGTGCTGTGGATGAGGGATGGCACAATACACTTCCGCTTAGGGGAGGGGCTGGTCATTGAATAACTATAAGAAGGTTAGAGAATGACCACGTGGATTTTGTGAGGAAGGAATGACAAAGACACTTTATGCAGGCAAAAATGCCAACAGCAAAGCAAAGGCATGCAATGCCTGATCTTATTAGCACAGACAGTTCTGTGTGGTTGAAGGAGTCTAAAGTGTAGAGCTTCCTAGGGAGAGGTGAGAGAAGAGAGACTCTGGAAGGACAGACAGAGGCAGATTATGTAACGGAGTACACAGCGTTCCCATCTTGGTGAGCTTGTAGTCAAACAAACACAGCCAAGATGGAAAAAGGTGGAGAAAGATTTATTACCTGCAGCAGGTGTGGAGAGCTTGGTAGTTACTGCCAAAGCAAATCCTCCACAAACAGGGCCAGCATGGTGATTTTATTTGGGAAAACACACAAGGGGTGGGGACCCTCCTGAGTATGCTCAGTGCAAGTCCATCATTTAAGAAGGAACAATGATAGGTACATTTTTGAACATGTGTTTGAGAAGCTAGAATGGTGGACAAATGCCTCTGGGTGTGCTCAGCTCGTATCATAAAGTTTTAGCTGAAGATAAAGGACCCTTCCAGGGGCTGAAGAGATGGCTCAGTGGTTAAGAGCACTGACTGCTCTTCCAAAGGTTCTGAGTTCAATTCCCAGCAACCACATGGTGGCTCACAGCCATCTGTAATGGGGTCCGGTGCCCTCTTCTGGTGTGCCTGAAGACAGCACAAATGTACTCATATACATAAAATAAATAATTTTTTTTAAAAAAGGACCTTTCCAAGGTTTCCCCTAAAAAATGCTAGGGAGCAATCAGGGGTGAAGCTGGGAGCACAGTGTTTCATAGAAACCTGTCTCCCAACCCCCAACAAAGAGGTAGGTGTGTGTGTGGGGGGGTGCTGGGCAGAGGAGAAGCTGAGTCACACCCATCTCCTCCACCCAAGCTTCGGGCAGCATGCTGGAGAACTTGGTCTTTCTCTTGGCTGAGTGCCTGGAACAGTTCATCCACTGCCATCTTGTGAATTAACCCCTCCCCCCCCCCAGCACTTCAAGCTGCTCAGAGTTCTTAGAGGAACGTTTTAGGGGTGGTGGCATCCATCAATGATGCCTTTGCTCTCAGTGAGCCTTCTGTCAAAGTGAAAGTAGCACCACACCTAGATCAAGCTCTAACTGTGAGCAGATTCACCTTGTGAACTCCGTGGACCAGCTTGTCATAGTTACATGGTTGCTTCAGTTAGTGGCTGGAGGATGAGGCCATCCACAAGGACCGAGGTTGCATCACTTGACCTCAGAATGGCTTTGAACTGGACCCTCTGCACATTATGCCCTCCCTAAGCCTTGCTCTCTGGCAGAATCACTCATCAGGGTGAGACGATTGAGTCTGTGGGCAACAGCAGGCCGTGTTCCAGTGTGAGTTGACTGTGAAGAAAACCCTTAAGGAGCGCTGTCTATTTATAATATGGGTGTGTCCCAAGACAGACAGGGGGAATAGAGCAGAGCTGTGATTCTTCAGATGGCTGGCTGGAGTCTTTTCCCACAGGCGGGTTTTTGAATGCATATGACCCTTACGGTGCTATTTTGGGAGACTGGGGAAAGTCTAGGAGGTCAGCTCTGGCCAGCAGAAGTAGGTCACTGGGGTGGGCCTTGAATACCTGAAGATAAAGTACTTAAAATAATGTCTAACTCAATAAGCATTCTATATAATATTACTTTTTATGATGATTTTTAAACTACTTAAATTAATCCCAGGGGCCCAAGAGACTGCTCAGTGATTAAGAGCACTGGGTGCTTTTCAGAGAACCTGGGTTTGATCGCCAGCACCCACATGGCCACTTACAAGCACCTGAAATTGTAGTTCCAGGGTATCTTCTGGCTTTTTTTTTTTTTTTTTTTTCCTTTTGGCTCTGCACGCATGTGGTGCATAGACCTACATGTAGTCAAACAAATTTAAAAGATTAAAAAAAAAATAATCAAAACTAATCCTATACATTTAAGACGTTTGAAGTCTTTTGAAGGAGAAAAGAAGATACAACCAGATAGGAATAGATGTGGCTTTTAATTTTTTACAATTATGTTGTTTTTGGTAATATGTATGAGGTACCTTGTAAATAAATAGGATTAAATAAATAAGGTGTAGTTTCTATTCTAGTGGACTCAGTGTTCGCCTGGGGACACACAAACAAGTTTCAGGGCATGATGGCCTGCAATTGTAAAAATGTAGTCCGTTGCAGGACAAGTTCCAGGACCCCATCTGGATAAGTGGATGCCAGAATCTGTGGGTAGTCCTAACCCCCATAAATACAGGTTTTTACTAAAGCCAAACATAAATTAGTCACAGAAAGAGGTAACAAAATATCGAGGGCACAACTGAGGGTAAGGGCCATTTGAAGCAAATGCTGCCTGGAGAAGATTGTGTGGGTGTGTGGGTGTGGGTGTGGGTGTGGGGAGGGGGGAAGGGGGAAGAGTCCCAGGCTGAAGAGAAAGACAGCAGCTGCGGATAGGGGAGGATGGTGCGCCTGTGAAAGACAGGTCAAACTTTTGAGAGATCTTAGGTTGCTGGCTGGCAGCAGAAGTTGCTCATAGCTAAATATTCAGGACTGGAGAAGTAGAGTTCTCCTAGACCAGTTTCTGGAGTCTGGAATTGCCAACTGGGAATTTGAACTTCACCCTGAGAGCAAAGGGCAGGGGTGAGGACTGAATCAGAGTCTGTGTCTCAGTGTTCATAGTAGTTGGAGAAGATCCTGGAGTGGAAATGAAAAGGGGGCTGGCGAGACTGTCACGGGGTGGGGGCTGGGGCGGGGGCCGGAGCGGGGTCTAGCGGCTTGCTGGTTTCCTCATTCCATCACTGTTGCTCAAAGAAGGGGCTGAGGACCAGCAGGAGCCCCACACTGCTCAGAAGCCAGAGATCCCAAGCCCTTTCCACAATCTACCAAGGGGCAGTGTTCTAGCAGGACCCTCAGTTCACAGTGAAGGAGGAAACAGTCGCAGGCTGCAAGCTGCATATTTAAGCTCTGAGCTGAGCTGCAGGAGCTGGAAGTGTTAGTGGGGTTGTGGCCAAAGTTTGCTCAGGTGAAACGCTGGCAGAGGGTCTATTGGCCTTGGAACATAGTGACAGCTTATCCTGGCGCTTCTCAGCCCAGGCATTTGTGCCTACCGTGGGGACACAGACATGCTTCAAGACACTTCCGATCCTGAGGTTCCTAAAAATCGTTTCAGCCTTGGCCCTCATCTCAAATTAAACACTGCTCCCAAGGTGCAGCGCCCGGTCAGATTTCTTCTGCACTTCACTAATGGGTCTATTTACAACCATGGCTTTTGGAACCTTTCTTGACTCTAAGCTTCTAGATGTTTTTATACTTGCTTTAGGGCTCTCCTTTTTGTGGAGACAAGGCAAGATCTTCAAAAAATTCAATCTGCCAGCACCACTTCAATTTGGGAGCAAAGCCGTTTCCCTTTTCCATGAAGTTAGTTATGTTCCATGAAACAAGACTATGGACCTGGGGAGAAGAAAAAGGTACAACCTGATGTCTGGGTTCCCTGCTTCCTGGTTGAGACTCAGAGGCCCAGGCATAGGAGCTATCTGGAACACCACCCCAAATGGACGAGCCCTCTCCGCTATGATTTGAATGTGCACTGCAGAAGCTCCTGTGTTGAAAATGAATCCCCAAAGTCTTGCTATTGAAGCTTAAGGGAGGAGTAACCTTTGTGAGGTGATTGGCATTAGATGAGGCCATGAGGGTGGGGCCACCTCAATTGCATGTGTGACTTTATAAGAAGAGGAACTGAGATCTGAGCTAGCAGCTTGTTCCATCTCTAAAGATGGATCCTTCTCAGATGATGGGCAGGTACCAGTACTGTCTCCTTCTCCTTTTTGGCTCTACAAATTCAAAGCCAGATAAGCTTCTCTCATTAACTTGGTCTTCTGGGTTTTGTTATAGCAACAGAAACAGTACAGATGGCATCAAAAGCCTTTTCCCTTACCCTTTTCTCGAGTTGTTGTAGGGTGGTATGGCATGTCACTGCAGAGGAAAAGTCAGAAAAATCTTGAGTGTTTTGTTTCCTTCCTTTAAGTTTACATGGTAATTCAAAAGATTGCTAGATAAAGCTCTCTGGGTGTATCAATTTTGCCACTGGCAGCTCACCGCAGAACATTTAAGCTTGCCACTGTTCTCTCTTAGAATGAATGCTCGGCCAAGCAGTTAATAATCCCTTCATTGCAACTCAGGGAGAAGAGAGATGAAGAAAAGTGGGTGTAGGGTTGGGGAAGACTTTCCCACCCTAATATGTCAAGGGTAAGTCTGAAAGGAACACTTGGGACTTAATCCAACAAAGGCATCTTGCCATATACAATGACACTACAGCCAATGAGCAAAGGGTTAAGACAAAGAGTCACAGGTATATCTGGTTTGTTGCTTTGGTTCTGTTGACAATAGATGCTAATTCTCTGTCATAATGTGTGTGTGGTGGAGGCATCACTGTATGATGTTTAGTGTCCCTGGCCTTGAGTCTCAGTTATGGGAATGGAATATCTCCCTAAGACATGTCAGTGGCTCCAGGGCAAGGAACAGAGAGATCCCTACAAAGAACTGTTGTGTGTCTAGTCTTCGCGTCAACTTAATCTAGAGTCAGTTGAAGAGTTGCCTTGGGTGGTTGAACAGGAGTACCCCCTCCCCCCACAGGCTCATATATTTGAATGCTTGGTCATTAGGGAGTGACAATACTTGACAGGGATTTGGAGGTGTGAATAGGTCTGACCTTGTTAGAGTAGGTGTGGCCTTGTTGGAGAAAAGTATGCCACTGGGGTTGGGCTTTGGGATTTCAGATGATCAAGCCAGACCCACTGTCTCACTTCCTGCTGCCTGCTTATCTCGATGTACAACTCTCTGCTACCTCTATAGTACCATGTCTGCCTACATGCTACTGTGTTTCCTGCCAAGATGACCATAGGCTAAACCTCTGAAAGTGTAAGTCAGCCTCGATTAAACGCTTTCTTTTTTTAAGAGCTGCCATAGTCATGGAGTCTCATCACAGCACTGACTAAGACATGTCTTTGGGTCATTATCCTGATTGATGAGTGACATGGGATGGCCCACTGTGGACATGGTATGGCCCATTTCACTGTGGGTAGCACCATCAGTAGGCAGTAGGTCTTGGCTATATAAGAAAGCCAACTGAGCATAAGCCAGTAAGCAGCATTCTTTAACAGTCTCTGCTTCAGTTCCTGCCTCCAGGTGTCTGCCCTGAGTTCCTGCTTTTCCTCCCTCAGTGATGGCCTGTTTTCTGAAAGTATAAGCAAAACAAACTATTTTCCTCTTTATAAGTAGGTTATATTGTCGGAGTTGGCTCGTTGACATTGTTTTCCATAAAGAACAGTATAAACATACTATTCACATGTAATCACAAATAGTAAATGAAGATGTTTATGAACTGGAAAAAAAAAAAGTAGGCTGTATCAGATTTGGGTGTTTTATTATAGTAATGAAAACCTGACACAGGCATACATCACAGGATGCAGTGCTTAAGTATCACCCGGTAGGTAGGAAGCACCAGTAATGATGAACGGTTTTGGAGATGATAATGGCATTTCATCAGCTGAAGCAAAACACTGTAATCAATAAAGTGAATTAACTCCTTGATGAAAAGATTAAAGCCCCTGCCTCATGTTCTGGCTGGAGAAGCATGGTACAGCAGTGAACAAAAGTCTGGGTGTGCCTTGCGTAAGTGACCAGCTAGAACAAAAAGCCCTAGACACGTTGGCGTATTCTTAGCGAAGCTCTAGAATTCTGAAGGATTCAGCCTTCTAGCAGGGGTGCTGGACTGAACCTTGGGTCTGGAAAACCACAGGGCACAGTGTAAACAGTAAGAACAGAACAGGGGTTTCTAGAAATTCTGTGAGGTTAAAAACAAACCGAACCAAAACAAAGCCATTGGTGTGAAAGCCCCGCTGTCTAATTTAAGCACCACACTTGGAAGATCTTGGTAAGATCTGAGGCAACTGCCCATCCTTTCTGCACAGCGAAGACATCGTATGCCACCCGAAGAGATGCCAGAAACCATCTGAAAGACGAGCTCTGGGCCCAGGCTGGGGGTGGGCTGTGGAATAGAGTCAGGTGACTCAGACACCACTAGATTTTTGATTGATTTTATTATGGATTCATAAATCAAGCAAGATGTGAACTTTAAACTGATTGCAACACTCTGAGTTATCAGTGTGTTCTTGGATTATTCAATTTCTGGACTGATCTTATCTACTGTTTCCCAAGACGTGTCAGAAAGGTTCCGTGCCCGTGGCTTCACAGGCCTTTCTTTTCTCCTGCCAGGGTTCCCTGTTCCCAGGGCCTGTGCAGATGGGGAAAGTTTTATATAGTACAAATTAGCACCTTTGGGGCCTCTCCCTTGCCTATAGCAAATTCTTCACGGTTTGGAAGAAGCCTCCATCCCGTCATGTTGCTCTGGTCTTGGGATGTATTTTAATTGCCACAATCATCTATCTCAAGGCCCCAGCTTTATTTTTATGTGTTACTTATCAGTTTGTTCATCTTAGATTTCGTCTGATCCCATAAGTTAAAACTTCAGTATCATCTTCAGTGTCGACAGGGCTATTTTTCATTTTAAAAGCCCCAGAAGCATCAACCTAGTTAAGCACCTGGCTCTAGTTTCTCTCCTTTTTTCCTCAGGCACCCACTATCACTCAGGATGAGAGGAAGACGAAGGCTGAAAACATTACTGATGAGCCAGGGATGCTGAGGTACCTGGGACCAGAAACAGTGCAGCTGTCACCACCCTGAGGCCTGAAGGACTGGTAGGATTGCCAGAGTCTGAGAAGAAATGAACTATGTTAGGGAGACCTCCCACAGGAAGGTGGCTTATGGAAGCAGAGCACCAGCACCTGTAGACTGGGGGAGGATGGAATGAGTGCCTTCTCGGCATTCCTGCCTTTTGATCTCCTGATGGTACCTCTGGTTGACCAGCATGGATGGTCCATTCCAGAGACTCTAGGATCTCTGGCCCAGGGAGGAACTGAGATTGGATGAAGACTGAGACCTAGTTACGGCACGCAGCATCTCTTCATCAGCTTCTAAACTTTAGCTGTGGGATTTCTCAGGCAATTGCCATTGTATGAATAGATCGTTGTTGGCTTTCAAGGGTGACTGTATGCCAATTCTATTTTTATTTCTATATATTTATTATATATAATATTACACACACACACATATAACTTATATATTCTTTCTAAAAATTTATTTTGTGTTTATGAGTGCTCTATCTGCATGTACACTTGTGTGCCAGAAGAGGGCGTCCGATCCCATTACAGATGGTTGTGAGCCACCATGTGGTTGCTGGGAACTGAACTCAGGACCTCTGGAAGAGCAGCCAGTGCTCTTAACTGCTGAGCCGTCTCTCCAGCCCCACATATATTCTTATTTTGAAGAAATTCCTCTTATTGATCAGTCTGTACAGGGCAAATACATAAGGTATTAGTCAGATGACTGTTGCTTTGACAGCACGCCTGAATAAATAAAATTAGAGGCAAGAAAGGTTTATTTTGATCCAAAGTCCCAGAGTTTTCAAACCATATGTGTTTGACTCCATTGCATCAAGTCTTTGGTGAGTCAGGACATTATAGTGGGGAATCATAAGAGCATGTGACAGAGAAAGGCTGTTTCCCTGTAGCAGCCAGGAAACTGGGGGTGGGATGGGGGAGAGGAGAGAGGGAGAGAGAACAGAGAAAGGAAGGGAGGGAGGGAGAGAGAGGGAAAGAAGTAAAAAAAGAGAAGGGGCAGGGTCCCATAACTCCTTTAAGGGTATGTCCCATGACCTAACCTCCTCCTACTGGGCCCTACCTTTTAAAGGCCCTGCCATCTCTCAGTGGTATTACAGGCTTGAGACCAAGCCCTTAGCATGAGAGCCTTTAGGGAGCATATAAACTATAAACCACAAAGAATATCTTAAAGGCTTTTGTGCCCATGTAGAGGACATACAAGAAAGGCCAATTCTCAGACCCTGCTCCTGCCCCCTGAACCACAGACTCTGGGGTGGGAGCCCTGGTCTGCAGCAGTGTGTCTCTGGACTTGGTTTGGGGTGCACTGGGCTGGATGCTGTGGAGAATGAAGCTGATGCTTCTCTCAGGCCAGTGTTGCTGTGGGAACCAGCTGTGCGCAGGTAAAGCCTGACTCACACCTCACGGGGCTACACCAGCATTTTCTTCTCTGCCCCAGGCTCCTCTGCTGTACACGTAGGGTGACTTGGAAAGTCTGCTGAGCCATTCCAGGCATGTGCAAACCTGGAGATGCTGAGGGGTTGATGAACAGCCCTAGGGCCTCTGTGAACCAAGGTAAGAGTCAGTGAATAAATCACTTCCTTAGGGTTGTAAGGTAGAGGTGCATTATAGATGGCCTAGTGAGACTGAGCGCTAGTCACCCAAACCAGCCTGGGGATATACCTCTCTCTTCCAATTTCTTCATTTTCTTTCCTGGAATCCACATCCCCAAATAGGCTAAAAGCTTCATGGCATAACAAAGCTCTCATCCATGTAGCATGGGCTACATGTATAGGGGTGATGATAATGGGATTGGAAGTTTCCTGTTGCTTAGTGAAACCTCAGTGTGAGGTCACAGTGTGATGGATGTGTTGCTTTGTGTTCTCAGTGCTGCTGCTATTGTGTTGCCAGTCACTGAAAAGCATAGCCCCTGCAATTGCACACAATATTTGGTACTTGATACTATTAAAAAACAGTAGCCATGGTTTATGTATTTACTACACAATGCTCTTAGTTATTATTTTAGAACACAATTTATTTATTTATTTATTTATTTTTTAAGAAGTTGACTTCTAAGGAAAAATATCCAGAGCTGACTTCTGGCTGCCTCACCACACCCCCAACACACATGTAGACCTGCATGACAATTCACATCCCGCCATGTTTATAAAAGGAATACTCCACCACTCCCTTTTAGGAAGAGTTATTGCCACTGCGTAGCATGACACATGTCTGTTGTATTATACAGGGTCAAAGCCACGTTTCAGTGGATTTGAAAGTCATATCTTAATGTTGTCTGCTCACCTGACTTGGAAACAATGGGCTGTGATCATTCCACACAACCTGAGGCCACTTCATGGGTATAAGACATGACACTGGAACATGTGCTCAATGGTGTCTACACCAGGTATGTTGCCATCATGAAATTCTTCATTGTTTCTTATGTGAACTTGGGCTTTGTAAATGAAGTACTATGTATGTGAGCAGAGGAGATGTGCAGAATGTCGATCTCCTTTCTTCTAGCTGTGATGCCCCAGGAGCATATCTTTGGTAAAGGAGACTATCAAGAATCAAAGGAGCAACCAGGCAGTGTTGGTACATGCCTTTAATCCCATCACCCAGGGCAATCTCTGAGTTGAGTTGGAGGCCAGCCTGATCTACAGACTGAGTTCCAAGACAGCCAGAGTTACAGAGAAACTGTCTTGAAAACTAAAACAAACCAAAACTAAAACAAGTCAAAGGAACACAGGTTTATACCTGAAGTTCAGGATGGAGTAGGGAAGAGGAAGAGGAGGAGGAAGAGGAAGAGGAAGAGGAGGAAGAAGAGGAGGGAATGAGGAAGGGAGAAGCCAGTCCAGGATTTGCATTGAGATGGGTGATGTCTGCAACTTGACTGCATCTTGAATCACCTAGGAGACAAAGGATTGTGTAGACTGGGTTAATTGAGGTGAGAGGATCCACACAACCATAGGCAGCACCATCCCCTGGGTTGGCATCCTGTACTGAAGAAAAAGGAGGAAGCAAGCTGAGCATTCAAAGTGTCTACTTCCTGACCGTGGCTACAGTGGACCAGCTGTCTCAGGCTCGGGTCACCACGACTTCCCTTGACCACTGAGTTATCTCCCCAGCACCACCACAACTTCCCTGTGGTGATGATGCTGTCCCCTCTTTCAGCTCCATTAGTTGTTTGTCTGAGCAATCGTGCAAGTAACAAATGCATGTTTGAAAAGCAGAAAGAAATCGCTGGGGTTCTGATAAAGATGGACAATGACGTAAGTCCATCACAGACTCCTTCATACCCTCTGTGTCACTTAGGCTGAAAGTGATGACACAGAAAGACAAGGAAGAAAAGGGGATCCACAGCTCCTTTTCTTTTCTTACCATTGAAGGGAGGAAGGGTTGTGGAATGTATGCCAACGGACAAAATAAAACGTATCATAGGGCTGGAGAGAAGACTCTGTGGTTAAGAGCACTTGCTGCTGTAACAGAGGATCCAGGTTCTGTTTCAAGCATCAACATGGCAGCTCACAGCCATGTACCTCCAGTTTCAGGGGATCTACTGCCCTCCTCCGGCCTCCAAGGCATCCATGTGCATATGTATACACTAATGCGCGCGCGCGCACACACACACACACACACACACACACACACACACTAAATAAAATCTTTAAAAACAGCGTAAGTGTGGCTCAGGTTGTTTTTGCTATATGGGAAACAGCAGGATACATGATTGTTTTTTAAAATCTTTTTAAAAAAAGATTTATTTATTTATTTTATGTATATGAGTACACTGTAGCTGTCTAGAGACACACCAGAAGAGGGCATCAGATCTCATTACAGATGGTTGTGAGCCACCATGTGGTTGCTGGGAATTGAACTCAGAGCCTCTGGAAGAGTAGTCAGTGCTCTTAACCGCTGAGCCATCTCTCCAGCCCAGGATACATGATTTTATGTTTTTATTTTCAAATACGTGAGCTATAACTACCTAGCATATTATTATGGTGATTATGTGTATCATTTGATAGTTCTTATGTTTAGATTTAAGTTGTCATTATACAATATAAAGATTATTGGGAAGATTGCGATAGACTCATGCTGGTTAATTTTATGTCACGATACAAGCTAGAGCCATCAAAGAGGGGGGAACCTCAATTGAGAAATGCCTCCATAATTTTGGCCTTTTTCTTAATTAGTGACTGATGTGGGAGGGCCCACTCTGAGCTGGTAGTCCTGGGTTCTATAAGAAAGCATGCTGAGCAAGCCATAAGGTGCAAGCCAGTGTGTAGCACTCCTCTGTGACCTCTGCATCGGCTCCTGCTTCCAGGTTCCTCCTCTGCTTGAGTCTCTACCCTCACTGCTTTTGATGATAAACGGTCATATGAAACTGTGAATGAAATAAACCCTTTCCTCCCCAAGTTGCTTTTGGTCGTGGTGTTTCATCACAGCAATAAAAACCCTAACTAGGATAATACTCAGACATGAAAAATTCAAGTTTAAGAAGAAATGAAAACGCCATATGTGATGGTGCATGCCCTTAATCCCAGCACGGAGGAGGCTGAAGCAGAGGTTACGGATCTCTTTGAGTTCAATGACAGCCTGGTCCAAGTAGCAAGTTCTAGGATATCCAGGGCTATATAGAGAAACCTTATCTCAAGAAAAGAAAGAAAGAAAGAAAGAAAGAAAGAAAGAAAGAAAGAAGAAAGCAAGCCAGCCAGCCCAGTGGGAAAGGCTCTTGCACAAACATGACAATCTGAGGTTGACCTATGAACCATGTAAACACAGGAGAGTACTGACCTCTGCATGTGTGCTGTGGCCTTACCCAACCCCCCAATGGTAATAAATACACAAAATTAGAAATATAAAGTAATGCACTGAACATCCTGTGGTGAGGCAGGCATGTGTGCACGATGTACTCACACAGCTGTACACAGCTAGCTGATAGAAAGTCCTGGAATAAAGAAGCTGTACTGTAACCCAAGCTCCTTATCTTTCCACTTAAAATGCACCAGTCTTTGGAAACACAAAGATTAATCTATTGTTCCCGCCAAGGACTTTACAGATTGGTGGAGGAGTCATACCCTCCAGAAGAAAGTGTGTTAAGAACTCAGGCTGGAATTCACGTAAACCACCTCTCCACCGGAGCCAGATGGCATCTGGGTAACCTCCCGACCAGTAGTCTTCTGCTGTGGTTCTTGACCCAAAGCAGAATCTTGATGATCAGAGCCATGGATCAGGTAGTATGTGGGAGGAGGTGGCTTATGACCCAAAAGTTTGATCTCTAGGTTTTCATACGCCTCATTGCTCAGTTAATCTTCAGATGTGTAAATGGGATTGTGAACCAAGGAAACCACAAGGGACCTAGGTGACACAACTCTCCTGGTGGAGGTATTCATTCCAAGGTCACTGAAGTACAGAGACACCAAAGCCTTCCTTTGCCTTATGTGTTATTTTTATTCACGGAGATGTTTAATTTGCCATGACATAGTTCATAGCTTAAAACTGAAAATGCTTCTCTATGTTCCTTTTGCAGATGTTCTATTACCATTCCCTACACTGCATAAAGCCATCCGTGCACCCTGCTCTGCTGTCTCTGTGCACTTCATATGCATTTTTCTTTCTTTTAAAAAGAAATTTTAAAAATTATGTATATGCATCTGGGTCTGTGTACACGAATGTAGATGCCATTGGCGACCAGAGATTATATCAGCTCCCTAAAGTTACAGGTAACTGTGAGCCACTTGATGTGGGTGCTGGGAACCAAACCCTTGCCCTCTGGAAGATCAGCAGTATGTGCTCCGAATGACCAAGCCATCTCTCCATCCCTGGGCTTTATATTTCTTTGCTACAAGAACCTGGGCAGCTCTCACTTAATCTAACAAGTTTATCAACTTCTTTTGCCTTGTTTTGTGTCTCTCCCACTTGGTACAACTGTTATTAGTTGCATTCATTAGCTTTTCTTGTGGGCCACTTGCTATTTCTATGTCTTCCCTGGGACCCAGCACAGTGCCTATTACATGCGAGGAGCACAATAAATAGAATCCATTGAGCGAATGGATCAATGCTGTCTCTTATGGTTTGGCTAGAGTTTGCATGGCTGATAGGATGTTCCTAAGAGTTCCTGTGTTGGTTGGACCTGAAGAAATAGCTCAGCAGTTAAGAGGACTGTCTGTTTTTCCAAAGGACCCAGACATGGCTGCTCATGACCATTTGTAACTCAAGTTCTAAAGGATCCAATGCCTCTTTTGGCCTCCGCAGGCGTTAGACACACATGTGGCACACAGACACACATGCAGACAAAACACCCATAGTGAAATAAATTTTCAAAGAGTTTATGTGTTGTAAGCTTGGTCCCCAACATGGTGATGCTGAGAGGCAGGCTGGGAGCTTTGAGAGCTTGGTGTAGCCCAGAACAAGAGACTCAGGTCTCTGAAGGTGATGCTTGACCAAGAGGTTTACATGGTTCACAAGGGATCCTGGTTAGTCCCTCACTGATGATTAGTCCATCCCTGCTCTTGTGCCTCATGTCTTACTGAGATCTCTCTGTCTCACACACTCTGTGCTGCAATGCCAGAGCCATGATGCTGCACAGGCAGGCCTTCCACAGAGCCAATGCTGTGCCTGTGACACTGTGCAGGCAGTCCCTCTACATACCCAGTAATGTGCAGTTTGGACCATCTCCCCACAAAACTATGAACTACATATAAGTCTTCTCCTGACAAGTTTTCTGGTCTCAGGCACTTACCGTAGCAATGGGAAGCAGAGTAACATAAAATTCAGTAGAATGATATTCATAGCTTCTTCGGGAACCTACCTCCTTGCCATAGCCATCACTCTTTTCCTGATATGTATTAATACAGACTATGTACACATATTCACACACACACACACACATACACACTTATACACACACTCACACACAGACACACACACTCACATACACACATGCACACACACTCATACACACATGCACGCACACGTACACACACACACACCACTGACTTTATATATTCTTAGCAGAAACTATGAGATTTAGTTGGGACGCTTCCATGCTTGCTGAAACAGTTCACCAAACGTATTTAAAAGAATGATTGATGGCTTAGTGCACCCCCCCCACACCCCCATTTCAGCGTGGTGCTTTCTCCTGGCTGTGGGTGCTTCCTCAGCACACCTGTAGAGCATGGAGCTAGGAAAGCTCTTATGAAGCTAAAACTAAACTGCGAGGTAGCAGCTGAGGCCCATCTTTGTCTTCTCAGAACTCTTCACAGCCCGGGTTCAGCCACAGTAAGTGGATTACCATGGGGATGGATGGATATCAGGTTTGTTTGGGGTTGAAAATGAATGAACTCACATGAGGAAACTGAAAGTCAATGCTTTTCCTTGCCCTTTGAAAGTCTTTTAATTTAAAAAAAAAAAAAAATTCAGAATCTCCTCCCTCTCTTTGCATCTGAGTTTGCAGTGTAGCCAGGGTGTCTGGATTGAAATGGAAAACAACACGCAAGGAGGTGTTTTTCTCCTTGCTGGGACCTGAGATGCCAATCTCATCAAGCCCTGTGTGTGGTGTTAAACCTTACAGCTAGTGGGGCTCTGCAGCCTCCTGTCCCCACAGCCGCTGCCCAGTGGCTTGGATGCTGGTCTATCCCTTTGTCATGTGGCAACATCATTTATTGCCCATCTTTTAAAGGCAGATATATCTAAAGCACTTAATTATTATTTATTAAACTATGTAGTCCAGGCTGGGGCTGAAATCTCCATCCTGCTGCCTCCACCTCCTGAATGCTTGAATTTACAGGCATGAGCTTTCATCATTGGTTGCCATTAATAGGACATCCTGTACACAGTAAAAGATTCAGGATGAAGTCCCAGGAACCTCTGCTGTTTATACCATGTCCTTCCTAGTGTAACCTGAGTCTATTGTCAACAACTCCCCTCCCCCAGGCTTGATGCTTCATAGAATCCAAAGGAAAACAGAGTCAGGGAAACCAGGACTCTTCGACACATACAGAGGTGGTTTTTGGGGTCAGAAATAGCTCGAGATGAAAGTGTGTATCTGTGAGCTTTGGGCTTCTTCCATGGATCAACTGGTCCCGGCCTCTTATGGAGAAGAGGTTTGTTTGCTCACAGTTGGAAAGTTTCAAAATCTGAATGGCACAGTTCGGGCTCTGGAGAAAATGCAGAGGGCAAATGGAGGAACATGCGTTAACACAAGTACATGATGACACAGCTAGGAAGGAGGGGAGCAGCAGAGAGAGAGCTGGCGTGTGGGAGCAAATTGCTCACTGACTCCACCAAAGGTTCTGGCACCTACTAACAGCACCACACTCCCATGCCAGCCGTCACTCACAGGTGATTCTTGGAGAAAATACAAACCACATTAGGCTATAGGTTTACAGCATTGAGGGCCTGGGGAGAAGGTACAGTGGGTGAGATGCTTGCAGTCCAGGTGTGAGGACCTGAGTTTGCATCCCCAGAAATGCAATCAAGCTGGGCATGCTAGTGCACATCTGTAATTCCAGTGTTCTTGTTGCAGGCTGGGATGCAGATACTGGAGACCCTCTTCAAAGCTTGCAGGCCAGCTAGACTGGCTTGCGCAGCGCTGAACGAGAGGCTCCATTTCCAGCAAGGTGAAAGTTAAAACCAACATGTCTTAGGTCGTCCTCTGGTCTCCATATATGAGCTGAGACACAGTGTGCCTGCCAATCACACGCACGCACGCGCGCGCACACACACACACACACGCATACACACATCCATACATACAGAGAACAGATTAAAAATAAACAAATAATAAGGACCATGGTGGAAGAGGAGCCAGAAAGAATGGAAGAACCAGGACCAAAATAGTGTCTTCTGGACACATCCAGACTGCTGATTTCACGGACTCACAGCAGCTGTTCTTGCCTGCCACACAAGATCAAGCCAGCCAACATTCTAGCATGGGGGAGGGGGAGGTTTCACAAGGCCCCACCCTTGAGGCTCTATGGGCAGTTAATAGATTTTAGGGGAGGGAAGAGTCATTTTTCTTTAAAGTTGTGCCCTCTGTTAGGTCAAGTGTATTCTACACTCAGGAGCATATAGAAAGCACAAATTGGATCTTATTGGTTACTGGTTAATAAAACAGAAACCCCAACAACAACAAAAAACACAATTAGTGCTGGAGAGTTAGTGGGTAAGAGCACTCATTGCTCTTGGCGAGCACCTGGGTTTGAGTCCCAGCACCCACGAGGCAGTTCCCATAGGTCTGTAAATCTAGTTCCAGGGAATCCAAAGCCCTCCCAAGACCTCCAGGGGCACAAGGCACACCCACGATGCACATACACACATGCAGGCAAATCACCATACATATAAAGTAATAAAATAAATAAATCTAAAACAAAAATATAGGACATGAAAATTGGGAGCTTTGTAGGTGGGGTAGGTCTGAGAAGGGTTTGGGGGTAAATATGACCAAAATACTTTGCATGAAGTTATCAAAAAACTAATAGCCAGATAGATGGTGGTGGTGCATGGATTTAATCCCGGCCTAGGGAGGCAGAGTCAGGTGAATCTCTGTGAGTTGGAGGTCAGCCTGATCTACAAAGTGAGTTTCAGGATAGCTGGTGCTATACAGAGAAACCCTGCCTTGAACTGCCCCTCTCCCACCAAAAAAAAAAAAAATCTAATAAAACGTTTTTAAAATTAATAAGTCAAATAAAAATTGTCTCAAAAATTGAAGTTATGATACTCTTAAGCCAAGGACTGGATGAACTGCATGCATAAAAGATGCTAGTGATATGGAATAAAAGCTGTGTGTGTCTGTGTGTATCTGTGTGTGGGTGTGAGTATGTGAGTGTGTATGTGAGAGTGTGTTTGAGTGTGTGTGTGTGAGTGTGTGTGTGCTTTAATGATCATGGTGTTTTAAACATTTGTTTGCATGATGTTTTGCACAAAGTCTCTCCATGTAGCCCTGCCTGGCCTGGAGCTGGCTTCAGACTCAGAGATTCTCCTGCCTTGGTAGACTCTTAATCTCAGGGGCATGGATTTGTGCCCCATGTTGGGTGCCATCTGTATTTGCACCAGCAGGCCTTGTTCTCATCTTTGACGAACTCTGTGACCAGGAACTCTGAAATCTCTGCTCCCTAAGTTCCTACTGGCAAGTCACTACCATGCCAGCCCCACATTTCAAAATTCCTATGGTCTTATGGGGTGCACTTCTTGCAAACCCATGCTTTGCCACTGTACCTTTCTCTTTGGAACCCAGTTGAGCTGCCACATGAAGGAAAACACCACACAAACTTAGTTCAAAATCAATGATAACTCAATTCCTGGTTGCAACATCTTAATTTATAAGCCATTCTAGGTTAATGATTGGTTTCTTTACTCATTAGAAGGGTCACAAGAAGTCACCTGAGTACGTGATTCACTCCTCCTCCCGGGTAGCCCCTCTTGGGGAAGCTGAATTAGCATCAAAATACAAACAGCTCCAGGGCTATCCACAACATATGTGAGTGTGTGTACGTGTGTGAGTGTATGGGTGTGTGTGTATGTGTGTGTGAGAGTGTGTGTGTTTTATGATCATGGTGTTTTAAACATTTGTTTGCATGAGTTTTTTGCACAAGTTTCTCTATGTAGCCCTGGCTGGCTTGGAGTGTGCTTTGTAGACGAGGCTGGCTTCAGACTCAGAAATCTGCCTGCCTCTGTCTCTTAAGTGGTGGGATTAAAGGCATGTGTCACCATACTGGGCCTTGTTTTAGACAGTTTGCTCTTATAAAACATTTTTCTATTTGTTTATTTACAAATTAGAACTCTGCTCCCCCCTCCACACCCTGCTCTTTGCAGGGATGAATAAAATTCTCCTGGGACCCTGGTTAGTTGGTCAGAAAGAGTGGGCCTGGCCCCCACATCTCTCTTGCTTCCTTTGTTGTCCTATGATTCCTCTGCAGTGCCACCTGCCATACTATGATGCTGTGACAGCTAGAATCTGCAATATCCTCCACAGACTCACACTTTAAGTTCTTGGTTCCCATGGTGATGCTATCTGGGAAGGTGAGGCTGTGTGATGTGGCTCAGTCACAGGGTGTTATACCCCAGTCCCTGCTTCTGACCTTGCTCTCTGCCCCTTTCATTGTCATGATGTGAGGATCCTCTGCCAAATGATCCCATTGCCATGAACTCTACCATGTCTTTCCTTTCTCAATGGACTGAAACCAGGGACCCAAAAAAACCTTTCCTCCTGTCTTAGTTAGGGTTTTACTGCTGTGAACAGGCACCATGACTAAGGCAACTCTTATAAAGGACAACATTTAACTGGGGCTGGCTTACAGGTTCAGAGGTTCAGTCCATTATAGTCAAGGTGGGAGCATGGCAATGTGCAGGCAGGCATGGTGTAGGCAGAGGTGAGAGTTCTACATCTTCATCTGAAGGCTGCTAGGAGAATACCAACTTCCAGGCAGCTAGAATGAGGGTCTTAAATCGCACCTACTCCAACAAGGACACACCTACTCCAACAAGGACACACCTACTCCAA
>JADRCH010000055.1:3400301-3442532 GCA_019843965.1 Rhynchomys soricoides | reverse complement strand
AAGGACACACCTTCTAATAGTACCACTCCCTGGGCCAAGCCTATGCAAACCACCACATCTCCCTTCATTTGTTCCCATCAGGTATTTTACCACAGTGATGCAGAAATAATGCATCCTGGAAGGCTCCCACCAGAGTTCAGACGCTTCCCAATGTTCTTGAACTTTTAAAACTGTGAATTAAGTAAACTCCTTTCTTTAAAAAAAAAATATTGTCATAAGTCTTTTGTTTTAGCAACAAAAATATGCTAATACGGGGGGCGGGGATGAAGCTAAGGATGATGAGACATTGCCAGCACTGTCAGAGCAAAAAAGACCCAGCTAAGGGGGCTGGAAAAATGGCTCAGCAGTTAAGAGCACTAGCCGCTCTTCCAGAGGTCCTGAGTTCAATCCCCAGCAACCACACAGTGGCTCACAACCATCTGTAATGGGATCTGATGCCCTCTTCTGGTGTGAAGACAGCTACAGTAGTGTATTCATATATATAAATCTTTAAAAAAAAAAAAGACCCTCCTGAGTGAAGGATGCTCAGGTCAGTAAGCACTTCTCTGGTATTATCTACCAGAGAACATCTGGCACCAGCCTCTAATGCTGTTGTATGTATCTATATGTTGTATGTATGCATACGTCATACTATCAAATGTATCCCATCAGATGAAACAAGCCCTTTGTGGTCCAGACAAACTCTTAGTTATAAATGTCATTGCTACCTGGCAGGTAAAGGCAGTAGTCTGAACTGGATACTAGATGCTAAAAACAATTAGAAGAGTTCGTCTTTTGTTTCAATATCAGGGCCTTGGCTAACTCAGGCTCTTAGTGAGTTAGGTAAGCATGAACTGGTTCTCCAGCACCGGCACCCTGTGGATACATTAGGTAGCAGCGTTTCTGTAAGACTTAGTACTAAGCTCTGACCATCTCAAGCACATCTGCTCAGGACCCTGAGCTGGGTCCTACCAGCTTACTTTCCCCATGACTCAGTGTGAAAAAAAAAGGTGATCAGATAATTCAGCAGAGTGATCTCGCCCCAGGAGCATGTTTGAAGGACTCTCTGCAATCTCTACTTCCCTGCTTCCCCGGATAGAAGTCCTGTACTAAGCCAGAACTGAGCATATGACCTCCTTGCTTGTTCTCTTTGGGATAGCTCCAGTTAAAGTTTGCCTCATTTGATTCATTGAACTGAAAGTTTTCTGTGTCTAAGTTCACTTCTCCAGAGCTACACAGAATAAACTGACTGCATTCACATGGAAACCTTTTGAATTTGATCGTTGCTGTTTATACACAAGCTGGGATAATTCCTTACATGGGGCTATTCTTTCTCTTTTAACCACTTTATGTCACAGTAACTTTTATTTCCTCAGATGTAATTGTCTCTGAGGCTTGCTGCCTCTGTCTGCTAACCTAGGCCTAGTCCTGGAAGCATCTAGCCTCCATACAGTCTAATTCAGGCCTAGAATGTTTCAGCCTCTGAGAATTACTGCTGAAAAAGCTCACCCCTTCCTAGCTCTTTCTGAACTCTGGCTGGCTGGTTCAACTCCGCTGTTCTGGTTCAATACTCCTCTCCAGGCTGACTGATTCAAACTGGCTTCTTTCAGCTTTTGACCTAATTGTTCTGCTTTAGCTCATTCTAACTAACTTTTGGCAATCTTTCTAATCTGGCTCCTTCTCATTCTCTGGCTCATTCTGTCCTCGCCTGTGTCTAGCTTGTTCTCTCTCTGCATCCTGTCTCTGAAAAACCGTCCCAGTTAAACTGCCATCTTTCCCTTGTCGCTCTCTCTTAAGTGGCCTCTCTTTCCTCTCCAATCTCATGATAATTTGGCATATCCTTTCTGCCAAATCTTTCCCTGATTCTTTACTTTGTCTGCCACTCAATTAGACATCACTTTCAAACATGGAGTTTCCGTCTACAAACTAACTTTACCTTCATTGTTTGGTATTAAAGGTGTACACTAAGGGTGAATCTGTATTCCAGCCAGAGGAGTTAAAGGTATGTGCTAAGACGGAGCCACACCACAACTAGAAACAGATTTTTCCAGGATACAACACAATCTCAGGGTTCACAGTGTGATCAGATATTCTGCAACATTTCAGGACTGTTCTTTTAGCAGAAGAATTTGGCAGGTGGTTTTTGATTATGAGCAGAGGAACCATCTGCCTCAGATGAGAGAGGAATGCTTTCATCTTTCATTATGTGGCAACTGCCAGAGCTACATAGGTTCTGAGATTTTATTTCTTCATACAATCGACAATTCAGTCTGCTGTGCTAAACCTTGAGTGTTCTAGCTAGAGATATCAGTGCCCCAGGCTAGACAGAAAAGACACCTTAACACCCACAGTGACACCCAGAATGCTGTTACTTTTAAATGGTGGTCCCTCAGGGCCATGTGACACCTCCACCCTCTGAGGGTGAGGAGGTAAAGGAGCCCCAGTCTTTTATTATGGACTGCTAGCAAACCTGTACCCTTTGCCTGGGGGGTGACATTGCTGTTATTAAACAGGGCAGCAAGTAAACCAGGTCTTTGCTCTAGAGCAGTGGTTCTCATCCTTCCTGAGGCTGCAACCCTATAATACAGTTCCTTGTGCTGTGGCAACCCCCAACCATAACATTATTTTATTGCTACATCATAACTAATTTTGCTACTGTTATGAGTTGTAATATAAATATCTGATATGCAGGCTGTCTGATATGTGACCCCTGAGAAAGGGTCATTTAGCCCTCAAAGGGGTCATGACCCCACTAGTTGAGAACTACTGCTCTTTTGCACAAACATCCTTAAAAGACAGTGGTAAGCTAACCCCTCTGCTCAAAAGATGTACTGAAGCATTTGAGGCTCTAAAGCTCCACCTCTGGTTCCCTTTCAGTTTTTCTACTAGTCTCCACATCACTGGCAGTTACTTTACTTAACCTTCTATACACCCAAAGCTCATGGCGCAAGACACCCAGGTGAGGAGGAAGAGAAGAAAGGCAATGGCAGCATCGGCCCATGACTTCTCTACTACATCTTTCTCCACTCTACTTACATCTTCTTTTCATTCACATCTATGAAACGGTTTCCACTCCAAATGATACGGATTTAAAATTTCTACTCAAGCTCAAATTGCCTGAAAAGCGTGGCATACAGAAGGGAGAAGTCCTAGGTGCCAAGTGACAGAAGTATTAAAACTCAGGGGAGATGCTCACCACAGTGGCACACATGGTGGTCCCAGCTACTTGGAAAGCAGAGGCAAGAGGGTACCCTGTTCCTAGGAACTCAACGTCAGCCTGGGCAATGCATCTCAACTCACTCCTGCCAGCCAGCCTGCTTCTCCCTTGGGTAGCCAGGTCCCTTACACACTGAGCTGGACTGGAAGGAGGGAAGCTTAACTGTGTGCAGCTGCCGGCAGAATCTTGGTTGGCGGTGAGTGCTCAGGCAAAGAACACATCACACACACACACACACACACACACACACACACACACACACGCAACTTTGGTTCACACACACACACACGCAACTTTGGTTCAATTTATTGGTGGGAATAGAGGCTATTGGATATTTAAACCTTTGGGGAGGGTGAGTGTACTTCATTGGCTGGAGACACGCTGCTGGGGATGCCTCATTTGCATGAGGAGGAGTTTCAGGAGATCATGACCTCATAGGGGAAAGGAAGTTTAACCTGGCTACTGGCTACATGATCTCCTCTGGTGAGGAGATCTTAGGGATATGTGCACTGGAATGTTCAGGCCCAGGGCAGGAAGCAGCAGTCCTACTCCTGCTGATCCCAGGATGAGATTTCCAGGTCCATGCCTGGACCACACTCTTGCTTCAGGCTAGCTCCTCTTAGTCCTGTAGCTCTTCCAAACCCAAAGTAAGAAATCATGACCTTTTGAATGAGAAGCATATATAGGCTCATCGGTATAGGCCATGTGGTCCATCCCAACACTAGTACTGGTTATTACTACCACTAGAGTAAAAGAGAGAAAGAACCAGAAACATGTGTTAAGAAGAGGATACAGTAATTCCAGGGGTAGAGGAGGCCATTATTCATATTAAGGAAATATTAACTGGACCTTGGGTGACCTGGGCATTGCACTTCTAAAAGCAGCCTGCTCAAGGAAACCTTTCGGTAGTTCTTGAAGTAGTGGTCCCTAGACTGACAGCATTATCATCAGGGTATTCATTAGATGTGCAAATCTTTGGAGCCTGATCAGGATACATAGACTTCCTCAGCAGCTGGCCCACCAAAGCAGTCATGGGCCTTCCAGGAAGGTTTCTGAGGTGCACTGAGTTTGATGAACTTAGATCAGTGCACCTCAAAACTGAGCACACACTCATCCTTGAAGAGGATGTCAAGCTATACGGACTGAGTGATCAGGAATGAGGTGCAGCCCAAGACTTCATTTCTTACAGGTTTCCAAGTGAAGTCAATGCTGCAACTTCTCTGGACACTTTGAGTAATTTTGGGGGCCATGGTGGGGGCTGAGTGACTTTCAGTGAGAAGGGCTTTGTAAGGAAGGTATTAAAGAAATGCACACAGCACAGTGGCATCCTTTATGTCTCTGGTATCTTGAAGGACATGAGTTAGAAGAACATGATTTCTCTGGCTGGCTTGTGGCCTGGCGCTCTGAATGTGTTCACTCAGATGTCTTTGCATGTCTATAACATGGTTGCTGAAAGCACCAACATGCCAAATGTGGCTCCTGATGCTCTGTGGTACATTCTTCTTCTTGGATGGAGAAGAGAGGCTGGTCCACAGAGCTATTTATGTCCCAAGGTCACAGAGACCTCAGACAGATCGGTTGGCAAAGGTCTCTTGAAGCCTGGCCAGAGCTCTTTCTGGGGTGTGTGTGTGTGTGTGTGTGTGTGTGCAAGGCCGTCTTCCTCATCAGTGGGGAGTGACCGAGCTTGTAAGATTAGCACCACTGTGCCTCCCTTGTAAAAACAGGACCTGCTCAATCTCCAGGCCCAGCGGTGAATAATAGGAATCTTTATCATCCTTTCCAACAGAAAGCATTTATTTAAAACCCTTGGCTAACTCACGAGGTGAGCTGGCCTGTTACACACCATCACATGGCATGGAAACTGGCAATTAAATTTAGCAACCCACCTCTGTAAATTCAGACCAGGATGTTTATAGGCCAGGCCAACCCAGAAGGAGCCAGGGGCTTTGTTCCCAAATCAAAAGGTCTCTAGAAAAAAAAAGTGAAACAAGGCTCAAGAGAGTTATGCTGAGTTACATGAACATCTGTCCCCATCAGTAATGTGGCATCCTCCAACTATGGAGGGCCAAGAATGCCCCTTCTGTAACACAGCCCAGGGGACGGCTGTTGGCCTGTGGTGCCACTGCTCAGGAATGGGGAGGCAATTGCTCCAAGGACAAGCTGTTTGTTTACTGACTCTGGGGACGAGAACCAGAGAGACTACATGAACTAAAGAGTCATTTTCCCTATCTGAAAAAAAAAAAATGTTGCAGTCATTATGCTCATCCAAAGCCTTGTGGGTGAGCGGATGGTAAAGGATCATCTAGCCAGTAAGCAGGGCTCTGGGTGTATGAGGAGTCAGGACTGCTAGATTACAAGATGCAGTTAGAATGATGGCCAGATGTGCAGGGGAGTTTCCATCTGCCTCCCGGGGAGCATTTCTGTTATATACACATATTAAAAAGGACATCTTCTTGTGATACCTTTGGAGTGAAATTAAGCAAAAGTACAATTTGTGTGCATTTTCAGGATCCACCTGCATAGGTTGAACTGCCCAGCAAGAGAGGGGTTTCTTGTTTTAGCCAAACACAGCCTGAGTTCCTGTCCTACACGTGCAATAGTGTGGCTGGCGGGGAATAGAACAAGCTTTGCTCATCTTCCCCAGCCCTGGGTGTACCTGGGAAATGGCATCTGTGCCATCATAGTAAGGGCTGCGGTGTTCTGCTGTGGGTAGGAAGGAGAGGATGCTCCAGGGCCCCAGTGCAAGTTCCACTTTCTGCCAGGAGGCTTCTGTGGGCACTGAGGTAAATAGTTCAGTGCCCATGCCAAATCTCCCTCCATCTTGTATATCAGCACCTACCAGCGTCTGAAGCATCATCCCTGAGAGAAGAAAGGGCTGAGAATGGGTGTTCTTCCTGCTTGGGAGAGAAGGGGACTGGCTGTGCTCACTTCTGAACGGTCAACCTCTTGGATTTCCAGGGCTATGGGATGATGGGGGGAGGGTACCAGTGCTTTTCTGGAATGGTGGACCTCAGCTGGCAAGGCTGGACTTCTCACATGCCACCATTCCAGGCAGCAAGTTATCATCTCCCCTGCCTGCCATGAGTCCCTTCTTTATCTCTCACTGCCTTCCTTCATTTCTTGTTTTTCAGCCTTTTCTAGACACAGCAGCAATGTCAGGAGGGACATCCCTCAATGGCACTGTGGCTTTTGAGTCGAATGCTACCTTGAGCCACAGTGGTGGCCCTTGTCTGTTTTCCCTTACTATGAGACAGGAATAATGGTCCCTCCCTTCCTCATCCTTGATGGGCAAACAAGGTCAAAGTAGCCTGGAGGAACAGGCAGGCATAACTGTGACTTTACCTTCACTGTTTCTTTGCCTCTTGTGTCTGTTTTCTGTGACATCACTTGCATTTGTCTTATCCAGTTAGGCAGGTTGTATGGAGGACTTACGATTGGCTCAGGCCAGGCAGGGTCAGATGCTTCCTCTGGATTTAAAGAAAGAACAGTTTCATTTTTAATCTATGGCCCTGCTGACCTATGTAACCTCTGGCTTCTGACCTTGGGAGCCCAGATGTTTGGCCCTTATCCGTTGTGTTACACTTTCCTCCTAGATTAAAACCTTCTATCTTCGAAGGAAACTTCTGAAGACAGGATGTTTACAGGGAGGTGAAATACTACAGGGATCTCTCTATAACAGGAAGTAAACAACTCAAATAGCTCAGGAAGTCCCTGAAACTGATGAAGATTCACCAGGCGCCTCCCTTTTCAATAGTATGTAAATGGTAAGGACTGCTGAGAGTCACTCTTGGTCAAGCCAAGCTGCAAAGAGACAGCAAGCAGCTTGGGAGAAAGAGAAACCAGCTGAGCTGCCTGGAGGAGACTCAAACCAACTGAGTCATCTAAAAGGACACTCTCCAGCCCTTCTGAGCTGCCTATAGGCTGTGCAGTGTGCTCTAGATCTCTAGCTTTTGTGAGATGTCACCTATGGTAGGGGTGGGCTTTCGTGTCATAGCTAGCATTAAGTCATTTCCACTCCAGTAAGTAAACCCTCATTTGTATTTCTATAAATAACCCCAATAAAACTTATTGGTTCCCTAAGTTGGACCTTGATGGTCTCCACACTTTGGTCCGTTGTCCAGTCTCCATCTGGAGTGAGTAGATGTTTGTTTGTATCTCCCCAGAAAAAGTCCAGCACACAACAGTATGTCACACACTTGTCTGATGGGCCCATATTTGCAGAGCAGGGAATCTCCAGTTGGGTGATCAGCCTAATGAAGGGAGCCAGAGGTGCAAACTACTTCAGAAATTCACAGGTAGACACACACAAACTTCCTGGGATAATCGGAACATTCTGGGAGCCCTGTGTCTGTGGGTCAGTCATGGAAAGCAAAACTACCAGGACAGATGACAAAGAACAGAGATGTTCTCCCAAGCTGGGACTGTTATCAGATTGGGGGGGTTACCACCTGTACCCAAGTCAGGTCTGGCCACTCATTCTCAAGAAGCCTAAATTAAAAGAGCCAAATTAATAGTGGAAAGCAGAAGAACAATATTTATTCAATATGGCCACTCTGGGAAGAGGGAAGAAGAGATGCAGTGAGTCCCATCCCTAAGTCTGTCTTCAGGGACCTGAAGTGAGGTCAAAGCACAAATAGAGAGCCAAGGATGTTGTCTTAGTCAGGGTTTCTATTCCTGCACAAATACCATGACCAAGAAGCAAGTTGGGGAGGAAAGGGTTTATTCAGCTTACACTTCCAATTGCTGTTCATCACCAAAGGAAGTCAAGACTAGAACTCAAGCAGGTCAGGAAGCAGAAGCTGATGCAGAGGCCATGGAGGGATGTTTCTTACTGGCTTGCTTGCTCCTCCTGGCTTGCTTAGCTTGCTCTCTTATAGAACTCAAGACTACCAGTCCAGGGATGGTACCACCCACAATGGGCCCTCCCACCTTGATCACTAATTGAGAATATGCCTTACAGCTGGATCTCATGGAGGCTTTTCTCAACTGAAGCTCTTTTCTCTGTGATAACTCCAGCTTTTGTCAAGTTGACACACAAAACCAGCCAGTACAGATGTGCTGTCAAGGTGTGGTCCTGCCCACCACTGACCTGTCCCTGGGCTTCAGTCTCATCCTGTAAGGTGATTTCACAAGTTGTTAGAACCATGTGAAATCTCTTTCTCAGACCATCTCCCCCTTTACTTTGCCTGTCATGAGAATCCTGGGGTAATCCCCACATCTTTAGGGCCCATTGTTTCAGTAGTTTGATATCAAGATTGAGAGACAGGACTGGAATATCTTTTTAGAATATCTTCATTCCTAGCCAGACTAGTTACAGGGCCACTACCACACCTGCACACATTCAACTGTGGGACCCTTTACCTACATACCTGCGGTACTCTGGATAGCTGATATTTGCCTATTGCAAACTGTATTCCCCAGGGTTCATTGCCTCTGATTTCTGGCTGGTTTAGCCTAGAGCCAATGAAGATGGATGAACAGAGGAGCTAAGGCAAAAGGGAAGCCAGGTGTCTCTGTCCCCTGACTCTTCCTTGCCCCTCTGTGGTTGAATGGACCATTTTGACCATTTCAATGGACAAATGAAGTTCCTTTTCCAAGCCAGAGGGCAAGCATCAGAAACTCTACATCTATTGGACTATCTCCCACTCCCACTGAATATGTGGTTCTTCTAACATGTTGGTCACTGTCCCTGTGATTCATCCATTTGCTGAGCAAGACTGGACCTGTCTTTTTAACTGATCTGTGGGTACACATGAGGAAGCTGGAGCCCGCAGGAGCCCTGGGGCATGCTTGAGCAGTAAGCAGGTTTTGTTGTTGGGTTGGAACTTTATAGATACTTGTGGCAGACTCCTTGTTGGGCAGGAGCTCTTGGCACTGGAAGATCATCTTGGGCCATATTTTATTGGAAAGGAAGAACCTCAAATAAACTGCGGAAACCACAAAATTGGTCCAAATTAGCTGAGCAAGAAAAGCATTCCATTTTTACTTTAAGGGGAAAAAAAAGTGAAGAAGAAGGAAAAAAAAAAAAAAACCAAACAAATTTGGGTAAAACCCGAGAGAGAAGATTTGTCTCTCATTCATTGCCTGGGTTCCTCATGAGAGACACAAGGGGTCTAGATTAAACACCTCATTATGACCCCTTACAAGTCATCGAGGAGACTGGCACTTGTGACAGCCTGGGCTCATGGTCCACTTGGTCAGTACTCCTGGTAGCAGCAGCCCGATTCTTGGAGCCTTGGGTTCTGGATCTGTGCCCAGTGCTCACCAGTCCTCACTGACAGCAGCTTGGATCCACTGACCATTCAAAGGCCCCCGATCATGCCCACTGTCCTGCAAACTTAAGAAGCCTCCACCCTGGAGCCATTTGCTTCCCAAAACCTGAGTATTTGGTGATGAACACCTTTTGCCTACTTCTGTGACCATGGACAGGTCATATCTCTTTGTATTCCTGCTTTTACCCAAAAGTAGAATTAATGGGTCATGTGATACTTTTTATTTCATCTCCTTTTTACTTTTAATGTATGTGGATGTTTTGACTGCATATATCTATTCACCACATGTGTGTCATGCCCACAGTGGTCATGAGATGGAGTGGGATTGCTTGGAACTGGAGTTAGAGACAGTTGTGAGCCACTAAGTAGGTGCCAAGAAGAACTGAACCCTGGTCCCCTGTAAGAGCAGCTGCTTTTCACGCTGAGCTCTCTCTCTCTTTCTCTCTCTCTCTCTCTCTCTCTCCCCCACCTTTTGAAGACACTCCATACTGTTTTGTACAGGGTCTGCACCATTTAGATTCCCATTAATTGTGCACAGAGGTTCAAATTTCCAGAGATTGATTGATTAATTAATTATTTATTTATTTATTTATTTATTTATTTAATGTGTGTGAGTACACTGTAGCTGTCCTCAGACACACCAGAAGAGGGCATCATATCCCATTACAGGTAGTTTTGAGCCACCATGTGGTTGCTGGGAGTTGTACTCAGGACCTCTGGAAGAGCAGTCAGTGCTCTTAACTGCTGAGCCATCTCTCCAGCCCTCCATGGATTCTTGACACTGATGCTGAATTTAATCTTCCTTTCTTCCTTCTTTTTCCCACTCCTTCCCTCCCTTTCTCCCTTTCTTTTTCTGCTCTCTGTTTCTCTGTCCCTCTTTATCTCCCTGTCTCCCTGTCTCTGTCCCCTCCTCTGCCTCTCTCTTTTCACAAGGTCAATTAGCCTAGGCTAGCCTTCAACTCATAGCTGAGGCTGACCCTGAACTCCAGACCCTCTTGCCTCCACCTCTCAAGTGCTGAGATCAAGACCTGTACCGCCAGGCTCAGCTCCTCCTCCATCTTGATGGGGGAGAAACATTCACTAACCTTTTGCTTTAATGTCACAATGTGTTTTACACATGGCGGGAACATTCCATCGGACATGAGAAGTTTGCCAGGCAACCTCAGTTTCCTTCTGCGTTCATCGTTCATCGCAGTCCCTTTTCTTCCTCTGCAGGCAACAGTGACTTCAACGCTTCTTCCAGAGGCAGCCCTCACACAGATGTGTTTTTATGTGTCTGTGTGAGTGTGTGTGTGTGTGTGTGTGTGTGTGTGTGATATGTGTGCAAGTACCCTTGGAAGCCAGAAAAAGGAGTCAGATTTCCCAGAGCTGGAGTTACAGGTACCCGTGAGTCACCTGGCGTAAGTGCCGGGAACAGAGCTAAGGTTCTCTAGAAGAGCCACAAGTACTTCTAACCACCCAGCCATCTCCCCAGTCACCTGACAGAAGTCAGTACATGGTGAGGCAGAACAAATGCACTAGTCTGGGTCTCTCTTCCTCTGCTTTAAGAGCCATGCACACTATCCTGGGATTCCTACTCCCATCTGATTCGAAACCGGAGGTTAACTTTCCAGCCCGTGACATTTTGGGGACTACATTCAACCATAGTGTGGCTGAGTCTCACACAATAGAAAGGAAGTTTTTGACTGTTGAGTCAATATGAATGGGTAGATGACCCAGACTTGACATTCTGTTAAGGACCTGTAGCTGTCCTAGGAGTGGGGAGGCTGCCAACCAAAAAACAAAAAACCCCGCCTTGAAGTCCAAGTCCTTAACCCCTCCAGGGTGGCTCCACCTACATTGTCTGTGCTGATGGCATGGATTAGCCAGTGGTTTGTTACACTTAATTGGAAAGTCGATGCTAGAAACCAGTCCCCCCCACTTGTATGTCTCTCTGTGTGAGTATCTCTGTGTTTGTCTGGGTGTAGGTATCTCTCATTCTCTCTCTCTCTTTCTCTCTCTCTCTCTCTCTCTCTCTCTCTCTCTCTCTCTCCTCTGTGAGTTTCTGTGTGTATATTTCTGCATGTGTATCTCTGTGTGTATATCTCTGTGTGTCTATGTGTATGTATCTCTGTGTGTGTCTCTATGTGTGTATCTCTGTGTGTTTGTCTATATTTGGGTGTCTCTCTGTGTGTCTCTCTGTGTAGTATGTGTGTATCTACGTATGTATATCTCTCTGTGTGTCCGTACGTGGTTATTTCTTTTTCTCTGTGTCTATGTATGTCTGTATCTCTCTGTGTATGTATCGGTGTGTGTGTCTGTCTGCCTGTGTGTGTATATTTCTCTGTGTGTTTATTTAATGTATGGATATCTCTCTGTGTTTCTGTGTGTATTTCTGTGTGTATGCATGTGTGTCTATCTGTGTGGTGTGTGTGTACGTCTCTCTCTGTATTTCTCTCTCTCTGTGATGTGTGTGTGTGTGTGTGTGTGTGTGTGTGTGTGTGTGTGTGACCATTCCTACACCTTGAATAATGCACTGACCAGGGCATAATAATCTTCCTCCAGTGTGCACTGCCTCAAGAGGACGCTGCAGCTATGCTAACCTCCAAGCCTAACCAGGCTTCAAGTAGAAAAAGAAGTCTTAAGTCTGTTTCTCTCCCTTTATGTGAAGGTGAGGAGAGCTGGCTCTGGCTCTGTTAGTGCTCTTTTGGCTTGAGGCTGTCATAGCCCTCTCTGCCCTGTCTAGGGTCTCCTTCCCGCAGCTGCTATCCACCATCTCTAGTCATCATAGTTCAGGTTTATCATCCTGTTTTACTCGATGGAAGAAGGAAAGCAGAGAGACTTAATGAGAGGATACACAAACAGGGCCCATGTGGCCCCAAGGAAGAGGACTGTTTGTGACCTTGTACTCCATCAAAACATGACTGGCTCAGAAAGTCTGCGTCTGACTGACCCAGGTTTACTGCCTATTGTATTTAGATGCCCAGAATGGAACCCTGTCACCTCTCTCCTCACACAGCTGCTGGGTGCTGGCCTTGGGCTGATTCTTTCTCATGTAGTGTCCTGGTTGACTTAGCAGGAGCATGCTAGCTGGAGTAGTTTCACAAGGTGTGTCTACTGTGTACTATCTTCAGAGAATCAGCCCGCATTGTCAAAGATCAAGCTTTGATGCTGAACTTTGCTCTGAGGTCAGCCTGGTGACTCTGAAACCATCCCACCCAGCCTTGCTGATATCCAAACTGGTGGCTATTACCCATCACCATCTTGACCATTCTGGAAGCTTCTTTGCACGAACAGGAAACATGTAATCCAGGTGGAAGAGGGGAAGGAGCCACAGTACTGGAGCCCAGTTCTCTTCCTGTTTCCTGAGTTTGCATGAGTTACCAAAAGCCAGTGGAAGGCATCTGCGCTCTTTCTAATGATGACAGAAACCAGGCTAGGTACTGCCACCTCCACAGTGCATGGTGACCTGCTGTGGTCAGACAAGGAGTATGGCAGAAAGAGCTCAGGGCTTGTTCCATCTGGTCCCAAACCAGTGCAGACTCAGTAGAAGTGAGCAGGAGACTAGAGCTGGAGAGTTCTGGGTTTGCTGGGGGTGGAGTGGGGGTGGGGAGAAGAAAGGATAAGTTCTAGAATTTTCTAAGATGCTGGGTCAGCTCCCAGCCTGTCCAGGATATAGCCTGCAGAGAAGGCTGGGTGATGAAGAAGGCCATCTGGCTGTCAGGCTAGTATAGACATGGGGTGGCCTTGGGTATGTCTGCTGGTCAGCCTGGAGGAAAGGGAGGGGGAGGAAGAAGGGGAGGAGGAAGAGAAAGAGGGAGAGGAAAAGGAGGAGGGGGAAGGCCAAAGAGCCATTGGCCAGTGAGGTCTATGTGTGTGAAAAGGAGCTTTGGGATTGGGTTTGTCTGTCACCATGGCAGGGCTCAAACAACCCCTGTCATGATGTCTAGGCTCCTTTTGGATATTGGTCTGTGTCGAGCAGATCCAAGGTGAACAGCTGGTCAGCCTTGCTCCTTCTGTGGAAGTATTTTAAGCTCCCAGAACACTGGTATTCTGTACCCATGTGGACTTACTGTCTGCGTGGGAGCCTGGGCTCCTCTGTGCTTCCCCACAAGGCAAGGTCACTCCAGGCTGATGGTTTGTGCAATCCTGAAGTTTGACTGTGGGACAAAAGTCACAAGTCCTTTAGTAGCTCTCATGATACCTGCTCTGAGAAGTCCCTAGCTTGTAGAGGCTGGCGCCATCCTGTCCAGTCCTCAGCTGTCAGCTCAGTGCGGGGGGACACACACCCAGTACTGTCTGTCATCTGGCCAGGCTGTGGCCACAGCTGTGGCACTGGAGGGCTCCTGAGGAGGGGACCTGTACAGGGCAGCAGAAGCATCAGATCAGGCCCCCTGGCAGGAGCCTGTGCATCTCTGTGCTCACTTGCATAACACTTCCTGTGTGTGTTTCCTCAGTCTCAGCAACGGTCGGTCGTCAGTCGGTCGGGTCAGCAAGTGACCTTTAAAACCACTGAGAAGCTGCTACTTCTGGAGGCCAGGCTGTCACAGAGCCACCCCTTCCTGTCACCCTTCTTCCTGCTAGGGCAGCTGCACACTAGAGGGCTGATGAAAGAAAAAAACAAAACAAAACCCTAAAGTTTTATTAGGTCAAACATGGTGATCCTAACCAGTAATCCCAGCATCAGGGGACAGGGAGGAGGAGGAGGAGGGGGAGGAGGAAGCATTCGAAGCCAGCCTAGGCTACATAGGAAGCTGTCTTTTTAAAAGCAATGTGTGTGTGTATGTGTGTGTGTATGTGAGTGAGTGAATGTGTGTTGTGTGTTTGTGAGTGTGCATGAGTGAGTGTGTGTTGTACGTGAGTGCATTCATCCATTGATGGCTGGATCTATAGTTTAGTTACCATGAACTGTGCATTTGTGTGACTGTACACATGAAAGCCAGAGGACAACCTCAGCTGCTGTGTCACAACTCACACCTCAAGAATTGCTTCTCTTGTTTTGGGTTTTTGTTTAGGGTTCATTGTGTTTATTTGTTTTTGTGTTTTAACACAGAGTCTCACTATGTAGCTTTGGCTGGCTTGGAACTTGCTATATGGACCAAGCTGGCCTAGAATTCATAGAGATCTGCCTGCAGATGCTTCCCAAGTGCTGAGATTACAGGCGTAAACCAGTATGCCTGGCTGCTTCCCTTGTGTTTGGACATAAGCTCTTCCACTGGATCCTGAGTGTCCCTGATTCCACTAAACAGGCTCGCTGGCCAGTGAGCTGCAGGGCTCCACACCTCTCCTTGTCCAATTCGCATAGATTAATACCTGTTGGCTTTTTTTTTTTTAAAGATTTATTTTTTTTACTTATGAGTATCTGCCATGTGTCTGTCAGTGTCCACAGACGTCAGAAGAAGGCCTTGAATCCCCTGAAGCTGGAGTTACAGGAGGTAGTGAGGTCCCTGGTATGGGTACTGGGAACTGAACTCGGGTCCTCTGGAAGAGAAGCAAACTCTCCTAACCTCAGAGCTGTTTCTTCAGGCCTCATGCTCAGCTTTGATTTGATGTGGGTACTAGGGATCAAAATTGGATCTTCATGCTTAGGTGGAAAATCTTTACCATCTGAACCATTGATCTAGGCCTGTGTGTATTTTATTTTTATTTGCTTATCTTTAATCTTTTAAAAATTACATTTATTCATTTATTGCATGTGTGTATATGTCATGGTACACTTGAGACGGGCAGAGGGCAACCTGTAGAGATCAGTTCTCACTTTCTACTATGTGGGTCCCAGGACCAGGAATTGAACTCATGTCCTTAGGCTTGCCTACAAAGCCCTTTTACCCACTAAGCTGTATCAAGCACCCCATTCACTTACTTTTGAATTTCACTTTCCCCTATCTATTTCAAAATTCATTTTATTATTGTTTACTTTAAAATTTTATATACCTTTAGCCTTATTTTTTTCTATTTCAAAAAAAATTATTTTGATTTATTTAGAACCTACTAGACAATTGGATGCCAACTGGAGAATTTCAACTTCTACGACTTCTGTGCTATTATTTAAGCTTTTATTCTGTGTCATTTTAAAATTTTATTTTATTCTAGTGCATTTATTTGAAAACGATTTTACTTCTTTTAAAATGTATCTTATATTTCACCCCAGTGGCCATATGCCTCTCCATGAAGACCCAGGATCTCCATTTTCTGGTTTCACTTCGCTCATCCAGGGATGTGAAGGCTTTGCAGCGCTCACCTCACATGCCTGGCTCTGGTATTTTCTACTTTCCTTTGGAGCTGGAGGATCCATCTTCTCTGGCTTGGAGAAGAGTCCAGTGACAGGTGGAATGGTGCGGTGACAGAGCAAGGCAGAGCAGCTGTGATTACCCATGGGACCCCTCAAGATTGGCCCTGCTAAGTTCCCTCATAGAAGGAGGGTCTTCTGGGAAGGGATGCAAGACTCTAGCCTCAGAGTCCAGCCGATCTCTCCCTTTCCCACTCCCTCCCAGCTGCTTGTAATCTGCACTAACTGCACATGGACTTTGGATGTAGAGGAAAGGGAAGGAAGATGTGACTCCATCCATACAGCTACCGGGAAATTGTCACCCATGCTTAAGGGGAGACTGTCCAATGACTGTGGACATTTCAGTGAGGTCCTGTGTGAAACCCCTCAACCATGCTCCTGTGAGCCCAATAAATGAAATGTCACCAAGCCAGACTCCTGTGGAATTGTTACTTTGCCTGTGGTTGTGCCCTATCTGCGGTGGACAGAAGTTGGTTCACCTCTCCCCAGGAAACGTTAATGCAACAACTGGATACAGGGTGAAGGCTGAGGAATGCCAGTACTCCTGTCTCCGGTGTCCTGGATCACTGATACCCTACCCACTGAGCTCATGTCCCGTAGAGCATACTGGTACAGCACACATCCAGTGGTGTCTTTCAGCTGCTTCTAGATGACAAGGGAAGACATCTCCACTTATTCCGTGCGGATGCGAGTTGTCTCTGAGAAACCATGAGCCCTGCTGGGATGAGGGTGCAGAAGGCGAGGCACACTCAGGCACAGAAAGTGAGTCCTTGGATTCCAGTGCAGACACCCGGGCCCACTGGGGATGAAAGAGCCAGAGAAGCACCTTTTGTTTTAGTCCTTCTGGTTTCAGCCGGTCTTCCTTTGCCTGGTGAACACATTCCAACTTATTTCTTGGGGACAATCGCCCTCAGAATCGGGGAACGCGGGTTCTCCCAATAAGTCACGATCAGTCTTGAGTGCTTTCAGCAACCCCTCCCCCCTCTTCCCCTCCTTCCTTCTATTGCCCATCTAAGCACTCGAATACAAAATACAACTAGAAACCCCTAATGTCCTTGATGCTCTCTGAAGCCTACCTGTTAGTAGGGGACATGGACATTAAAGAAGAGGATGACTCAAAGAGAAACCATGTTAGTGAAGAGGAGGGTGTGGAAAAACTGGGAGAGTTGATGCTTCAGCTGGGGGTCATGGTCTCCTAAAGGCCAGGGAAGGGGGGAGAGCATCCAGATAAGGAGGAGGCAAATGCCCAGCTCTGGTAGCTGGAGTCGTGCCGTGTGGGTGGAAAGAGGACCCGGGGGGATTGAAAAGGATGGACAAGGAGGACTTCCAGCAGACCAGACCCTGGCTGGGGAACCTCTGGCCTTGGCTCCAAGGGGCATAGGAACCATTTCAGAGTCTGGTGCAGGGAAGGAGGAGGACAGGGGTGGGAGTGGGGGTGGGAGTGGGTATGGGGGGTTGGGTGGGGGAAGCATGAGGGCCTTGCAGTCTGGAGCAAAGGAGCATAATCTTTGTAGAGCCATCTGGCTGCGGTTTGCTCTGCACTGGACAGACAAGCTTGAGGGCAGACAGACAAACTTGAGGGTGGGTACTCAGCCAGGGTTCCCAGCGGCAGGTGCCTGAGAGGAACTTACAGGTGAACTGGAACTTGCTGTGGCTAGAAGTCCCAAGCCAGCCTGTCTAAAAGATGGAGTGTCAGATGATGGCAGCACATACCCACAGGCCAATGCACAAGGACGTGGGTAGTGTCACTCTCATCCCAGGGCATAATGTCTGAGAATTTGAGAGACTGTGCTGAAAGTTTTAGGATCCAAAGCCACAGAGCCTGGAATCTACTGCATGAGGTAGCAGATTCAGACTCTGACTAGTTGTAAGGGAGAGGCCAGCTTTCCTCTGTCCTGGTGAAGCCAGCCCCAGCAGAGTGAGGGTGTATGCCCATAGTCCACCCACATGTGCACTTACTTGGTCCTTTGGCAACAGCCTTGTTCTGAATGCCCCTTAATCCACTGAAGTTGACACCTGAAGTGAGTCCCCCAACAGTAGGTCATACTGACCCCGATTCTAAGGGCATGGTGTGTCTACCTTGCAGAAGGCCTTAGTGTGTGTTTTACCCTCTGAATGAGCAAATGCTTCTGCTAGCAGCCAGTTCTGGCTCCCGAGGGTGTCTGTCACAAGATTTCTCGTTGCTGAGAAAACCAGCAGTAGGTATTGCTGAGAGCCAGGTCCCTGGCGTTTTAGCTGCCTGTTTGATGTCACTCTGGATACAACATGCCTCCAAACTGGGGTTCCCTTTGGCCATGGGGCAAGCTACATGGTTCTCTGTCACTCAAAGGGAGGACTGCAGGGTGCTTCATAAAAGCATCCTGTGCTAAACCTGGATGGGAGGCATAGGTACCGGGTAGAGTTGCTGTGTTGGCTGTAAGGAGGTGAGGGATGGATAGTTTGCTTCTGGGTGAACTAAGGGTGACAGCTGTCATTGAGGGATAGAGCCCAAGCCCAGAGGTTCAAGGAAAGAAAAGGTAAATGCAGAACTTGAAGACTTTGTGTCAAGGCCTGAAGAGGACCTTGGGGGTGGGGCAGGTTGTTTGTGTTTAGTGAGGACAAACACACTGAGTTACAAGATGAGAAGCAGAGAAAGGCAGTTGTGTAGAGCCCAAAGGTCATCAGAGACACAATGTTAGACACAGGTCACCAGGCATCAGAGGGAGGGAATCGTCCTTTTTTGATCCCACAAGCCAGGTCAGGAAGGCTGAAGAAGCACCCCAACAGTGCTGGGGAGAGGGGCGTTGGGCTATACTGGTGCTCTCTGTACACAGCTGATCTGAATCCTGGGTCTGAGCAATCTCCAGGTGGGGGCCACTCTGAATAACAGGCTGACTTGATGTCAGCCGCCTGGTGGAGTGCACGCCCACATCAGATGACCTCTAGCCTCTTTTCTCAGAGGGTGCAGTGGAGGGAGGAAAGCTGCAGAAATGCCTGGTCCCAGCTCATTTACAGAGCTTGGTCCCACTCTGAGACACCATACATTTGTGCTGTTTACTCTTGTGGTGGAATCTGCCACAGGCATCCTGAGACACACATTTCCCCCTCTCTTAGTAGCACTAACCTATATTTTTAGCATGCCTTTCTGGAACAAGGGCCTCTTTTCCCAGACTCTCGGAACTAGGTGTGTCCATGGGGTAAAGCCGTGGCCAATGGACTAAAATTGGAAGTGTCTTGGCCAGCTTCTGGGAAGTAGTATTAAAGAAAAGGGATTCTTCTTCCTTCATGCTGCAGGCTGGACATGTGTATGATGGCTGGAGCTGGGGAACCTGTATGAACCATAAGGCAGAAGCTCTGCGGTAATGGGGTGTGGTGGTTTAAATAAGGATGATCCCCATAGGCTCATAAATTTGAATGACTAGTCATCAGAGTGACACTACTTGAGAAGGATTAGGAGGTGTGGCCCTGTTGGAGGAAGTCTGTCACTGTGGATGGGCTTTGAAGTTTCAAAAACCCATACCAGGCCCATTCTCTCCTCTTTATCTCTCTCTCTCTCTCTCTCTCTCTCTCTCTCTCTCTCTCTCTCTCCCTGCAGATCAAGATGTAGCTCTCGGCTACTTCTTCAGTGCCACATGTACCACCATGATCCCCACCTAATGACAATGTAATGACAATGAACTAAACCTTTGAAACTATAAGAAGCCCTCAGTTAAATGCTTTCTTTTAAAGAAGTTGCCTTGATCATGGTGTCTCTTTACAGCAATTGAACAAAATATACTAATTTTGGTTTTTGAAATGTATAGATGAGCCTTCTTTCTAACTAATATCTAATGGACAGCAAACACACACATATGTGCATGCATGCAAATACCACCCTCTGACTTCTACATACATGTGTACCCTCATATATAACATGTACGCACAGACTCAGAAATATAAATAAATGTTTAAAAAAATCAATATTGCCTGGAAAGAAGGTGTCTTAGTCAGGGTTTCTATTCCTGCACAAAACATCATGACCAAGAAGCAAGTTGGGGAGGAAAGGGTTTATTTAGCTTATACTTTGTCACTGCTGTTCATCACCAAAGGAAGTCAGGACTGGAACTCAAGCAGGTCAGGAAGCAGGAGCTGATGCAGAGGCCATGGGGGGTGGAGGGGAATGTAACTTACTGCCTTGCTTCCCCTGGCTTGCTCAGCCTGCTTTCTTATAGAACCTAAGACTACCAGCTCAGGGGTGGCACCACCCACAATGGGCTAGGCCCTCCTCACTTGATCACTAATTGAGAAAACGCCTTACAGCTGGATCTCATGGAGGCATTTCCTCAAGGGAGGCTCCTTTCTCTGTGATAACTCTAGTTTGTGTCAAATTGACACAAAACCAGCCAACACAGATGGCTTAGCACTTAGTATATGCTGCTCTTGAAGAGGACCAGTGCCCAGCACCCAGGTAACTCTGTCTCCAGGGGATCTGATGCCCTCTTCTGGCCTCACTGGGGTTGAGCACTCCCTGCACAAATCCTGACTCAGATACGCACATTATCAAATATAAAAAGCTTTTAAAACTAATTACTAAGAAGAACAGCATTGAAATAAAGAGTTAGACCTAAGTCAGGTTGCCTGACTTTGACTTGGCTCCACCACTTGCTGGGTGTGTATCTTTGGACAGGTTTCCTAACTTCTCTCTGTTAGTTTTGAGACTGATATGCCAGGAATGGTACTGGGAGCAATGATGTGCCTTTGACTGTTTTTCTGTGCCCCACCCCAAGAACTGCTTCAACAAAGAACCTTTGGGGACATTTAAGATCCAAATGACAGGAGATATATTTTCTCACAGGTGGAAGCTGGAGCCAGGGCTGGAGTTTGTGCTCTGAAGAGGCTCTCAAGACAGTGACATCTTGTTGGGAGGGATCACAGGAGGTCAGAGAGTTTCAGGGTATGCTCTTTTATGACACTGTTCTTGTGAGAACTAACTAGGGTCCCTCAGGAATATCATCAATCTTTCCTGATAGCATCAGACTCTAATCACTGAATTATATCTTAAAAGTCCCACTCCAACTTAACACAGGCACACTCAGGACCAAACTTGATGACCTGCTCATGCTATGCAAAAGCCATGGTGTCTTTTGGGAGATACTGTGTGTGCCTCAGTGTACCCGCATGGCCTCAGCAGGCACTATTGGAAGGCTGTGCTCTGTCATAGCCCCTTACTTCCTTGTTCCTTGGTGAATGCTGCAGCATCTCAGGAGACAGAAAGAAACATATAAGCAGTCAACACGCAGTGTGTGCAGATGTGCAAGGCTTTCTTTAAGACACGGGGTGGCACTGTGTGGAGGAGGGTCCATCACCGGGGTTTACCATGTGTCCTGAGACAGATACTGCCACTCATTAGCCCTTAGGATGTACAGAGAACATGCTGCTGATCACTAAGCTCAGAGAAAGCACATCCCATCCCTGCCTGGAGTGTCTGAGTCTCTTCGTAAACTTAAGCTAGGTGTGGTGGGAATGCCAGGAACTCAGGACAAAATGTGGGCTGTGTAGTGACAGTCTATCTCAAAGCCCGCCAACCACGCCAAACAGCAAAATAAAACCTTAAGCTTTAATTTGGTTTGTTAATAAGACTACAGAAGCCAAAAAAGGAGGGGGCATGCCCCATGCTGCTGGTGCTGGTGATTGAACATGGGCAGATGTGTTTCCTCATCAATGTGGACATGCCTTTTCTTATGTCTGGTTCTTTGAGCTGTGGGTGTCAGAGGGTGAGTAAGAGTTTGCAAGGAATGAAAGGTGGGGTGGCTCTTCTGGGAACTCATCCCTGGGGGTGTCTGTAACCAGTGATGGTAGGGATGCATATCCAGTTGCTCATGGCAGCATCATTTGTAGACAAATGATGTAGTTGTGGGAATATTCTAAGGGTCCATATTAGGAAACTGGATGAACTATGGGTATCCTGTGGTAGAATGTTGTATGTCAGGGAAAGGGGGCAAGACTACTTGCTGTGCACCCATGGAGGAAGCTGTCCAGAAGGTGTACTCTTAAGCCAAAGTCAAAAGCCTGTGTGCGTGTGTGTGTGTGTGCGCGCGTGTGCATGTGTGTGTGCGTGTGCGTGTGTGTAGGAAAGGAGGGGAAGATACAATGCATATCCATCTTTACCTGTGCATTAGTTACTTTTCTTGTTGCTGGAACCAAATTCCAGACAAAGCAATTTGAAAGAAGAAGGGTTTTCTTGTATCATGGTTTCAGAAGGATGTAGGTTCATCAGTGCAGGGGAGGCACAGCAGGACAGCGCCATTGTCACAGGGACAGGTCATCATTTGTCCATGTCACAGACCAGGAAGCCAAACTGGAATAACTTTCAAAGGCCATTCTTGGTGACCAATTTCCTCTAGCCAGGCCCCATTACCTAAGGGCTCCATAGCCTTTTAAAACATTGAGGCAAGCTGGGGACCAAATGTTCAGAGCATGAACCTGAGGGGACACTATAAACAGGAACAAACCTGTATTTACAGGAAGGCCAGAATGGTTATCAAGGAAGGAAGGAAAGGCATCCTTCCTAAGCAGGAAGTAGACTAGAAAGCAGGAAGGAAGTGGAGGACATCAGTGAAGGCACACAATGCTCAATCAGTCCATATCACCTGGGGCAGGTTAGGTATAAAATGTCCCTCAAAGGCCTAGATAAGTATTTGGTCCCTGGATTATGGCACTGTTGGCAAGGACCCTGAAGACATTAAGAGGTGGGATCTTGGGGGAGTGCCCTTCAATGGTTTGTTAGGACCCTGCCTACCCCCTGTTTCCTGGACGCCCTGAAGTGAACCAGTGTTCTTTCCATACAGTTGCACCAGGATGTACCACAGAACCAAAGTTGTACCATAGTTGTACCAGGATTTCCACAGAACCAAAGAACTGAAACCATGAACCAAAATAAGCCTTTCCTCTTTATACGTTGACTAACACAGGTGTTTTATCATGGTACCTGTGGGTACACCTGCCTATGTCAGCATCAGGATGGCTTCCTCAACTGCTTGTCTACATTGGTTTTTGAGACAGGGTCTTTCAATGAACCCAGGGCTTGCCATTTCAGCTAGACTGGCTGCCATTTTCCCTGGATCTACCTGTCTCTGTCCCTTAGTGCTGGGATTGTGCCACCATGCCTTGCTTTCTAAGTGAGAGCTAGAGATCTGAACCAACGCAGGTTCTCACAGTTGCATGGCAGGCTCTTTACCTGCTAAGCCATCTCTCCAGTCTGGCTGTGAGTTTTTTGAGACAGGGTATCATTATGCAACCTCGGGTTGGTTTTGAACTACTTCAGACTCTTGAGTGCAGGCATTACAAACACACACTACTCCTGGCTCATCTTGGTGTTTTCCACTGCTGAGTATCTACTGGAAAACAAATTTCTTGAAAGTAGGGACCTGGTACTGAACCAAATTTCTTGAAAGTAGGGACCTGTTTCTTTGGCATGGACTGCTCAGACCTGATGCCAGATGGTCTGGACTGTTTGAGACCGCTCCACTTGAATCCATAGAGCTGTCTTCAAATGGCAGGGCCCTTGTGCCTTCTATGACCTTGTTCTGTTCCACTGCAGCTATTCCACATCCCTCCTTTCTCCACTCTTCTGTCTCAGGACTCCTTCCATTTCTCTTTGAGAAAATCAAACCAGGGGCTGGAGCGATGGCTCATTGGTTCAGGGCACTGGCTGTTCTTGGTGAGCAAGTTTTGTCTCTTCTCTGGACATGCCTGTTCTTATGCCTGATTCTAGATTCAGTTCCCAGCACCCACCTGGTGCCTCACAACTGTCTATAACACCAGTTTCAGGGAATCTGAGGCACTCTGGCTTTTGTGGGCACCAGGTATGCATGTGGTGTATACACTTACATGCAGACAAAACACTCAAAATATATAAAATAGAAATAAATAAATCTTTAAAAAGGAAAGAAAGAAAGCCGTTACTGGCTAGGGATGTGGGTCAGAAGCAGAGCACCTGCTGACTGTATACCATCCTTGGTAGGCTCCATCTTTAGCGTTGCTAAAGTAAATATAAGAAGTAAATAAATAGTCTGGCTTGGCACAAAAATTACATATTAAAATAAAAATCTGTAGCACAGGATAAAGTTATGAATCATCAGTAGAAATCTGTGTACACATGCACACAGGACCAAGCACAAGCTTGTACTTACCCACCCACATGACAGACTCTGTGAGCACACTAAGAAAAGCTTTCCTCCTGTCTACTAAACGGTGGGGGTGGTGGTGGGGTAGGTATGTGACTGCTCATTCTAGAACAGCGCCATTCAAGAATGTTGTTAGTTTTCATATTTCCTAAGACATTAAAAAAAAAAAAAACCTCCTCATCATTTATAACTGGACATCTGTAATCTTTTTATATCATAACTTTAAACAGTTATAAGAACGAACATCTTGTCACATGATAAAATGCTGACACTTTAAAGTAAAAATGTTATGCTGTTTTAAAATATGGGCCAAAGGGTGTTCAAAGGATGTACTGGCTTGAAAGCCATCACACTTTAAATGGCAGGGACAAGTCCTGTTGACATTCCGAAGTTTCTCATGCCTCCCTTTCTCTTCTTGGGTTCCCATTTCCATTCCATTTCCCCAATGGTCTTCATCCTGATGGAATATGTATGTGCATTCTTGACAGCCTCATGAATTTTGTATTCCTCTTTATTGAGTTGCTGTGTATAAAGGGAAATGTCATATTTACTTTATTTGTTGTGGCAAGTTATTAATTTTTTTTTTTTAAAAAATGTGTTTCTTGGGTTGGGAGCACCTCAGTAGATGGTATAAGAGTTATCAAAATAAGAGAAGCCAGGTCAGCTGTGGAGGTGAGTACTTGTCATTCAGCATCGAGGAAGCTGATGCTGGAAGGGCCTGAGTTCGAAGCCAACCTGTGCTAGAGACAAGCTAGAGACATCTTGTCTCAGACAAAACAAAATGAAAAAAAAAAAAAAAAAGAGCAAACCAGGATAAGATTGATGAAGTGAATTTTGTTTAAACATTTTAAAAGTATTTTAGAGGACAGAAAGGGTCTTATACTGAAATAGTGATTCAACAGAAAATTAACAAGCCTTTCAAAAAAATAGAAATTTAAAAATATTGATGACTAGATGAAAAGGATTGAATGACTCTAATTGGAGTAATATCTTAATAATAACACTTGTTTCATAAGATGTTGAATCTCAAAGAAGTCCCTGAGATTGTAAATGTGGGGCATTAGCAGAAGCTGTGTCAGAAGCTGTGAAACTGCTCTGGTGGCAGTGGAGCTCCCAGGCAGGTAGACACTGTCAGGCTTGAGCTTACAGAGGGGTGTGTGCTAAGAAGTGATGGAGAGATGTGCCCTGGAGAGACGTCTCAGTGGATGAGAGCATTTGGCATCCCCATGGCAACAACTTTCTGTAACTCCAGGGGCTCTGAAGCCATCTTCTGGCCTTCAAGGACACTGCACACACATGATACACAGGCATATCCACAGGCAAAACATCCGATTACATATAATAAAAAAATAAATAAATCTTAAAACAAAAAGAACGGAAGAGGGTTTCTGTGTTGTGGAAGAGTGCTTGTCTAGAACATATACTGTCCTCCATTCAGTTCCTAGCACTGACCAAACTGAGCAAGACAGCACATGCCTGTAATACCAGCTCTCAGGAGATGGGGCAGTAGGCTCAGATGGTCAAGGTCCTTCTTGAACACATGCACACAATAAATAATTGTAAATTAAAAAATATTTTTTTGTAGCATCGCTCAGGAGGCAGAGGCAGGATGATCTCTGAGTTCGAGGCCAGCTTGATCTACAGAGGGAGTTCGAAGACAGAAACGGTTACATGAGAAAACCCAAAAAACCCAAAACAACAACAAAAACCCAGAAAACAAAACTTTTTCTTAAAACCTTTAACCTACAGTTTGTTCTGCCTGGAGAGTGTTCTGGGACTGGAGCTCAGCATAATTGTTATCAGAGAGACTCAATCTAGTAACTGATGGGAACAGATGCAGAGTCCAACAGCCAAACATTAGATAGAGCTCAGGGAATCCTGTGAAGGAGAGGCAGGAAGGATAGGAGGAGCCAGAGGGGCCAAAGAATCAACTGGTGGGGACTAATGGACGCTCTCAGAGATCAGGGAGCCTGTCGGGGTCTGACCAAGGTCTTTTGTCTATATGTTATGGCTGAGTAGCATGGTGTTCTTGGGGGACTCCTAACAGTGGGAGTTGGGGTGTGTCAGGGTCTTTGCCTGCCTTTGGGACCTTTTTCCTCCTACTGGGTTGCCTTGTCCAGCCTTGATGTGATGGTATGTGCTTAGTCTTTTAGATTTTTGTTGTTGTTGTTGTCTGTTTGTTTTGTTTTTCGAGACAGGGTTTCTCTCTGTCACCTTGAGGGTCTGGGAATTCACTCTGTAGACCAGGCTGGCCTCTGCCTCCCTAGTGCCAGGGTTAAAGGTGTGTACCACAACCACTACCAGCATGCCTGGTCTTATAGTACTTGCTATGCCATGTCTGGCTAATGTCTCTGGGAGGCCTGCTCTTTTCTGAGGCTATTCAGAGTACAGGGTGGATGCAGGGGAGAGAGGAAATGGGAGGGGGGCTGCATTTGGGATGTAATATATGAGAGAATAATAAATAAGTTTTTGTAGCACAAAGTGATTATTATAAATATTCTCCTTCATTTGTGCTTAGCATTAACACTTAGTAGAAGTGGCTATCTCCTTCTTCTTGCCCCGACTCGGTTCATAACCAACTGTTTGCCCACTTGCTTACCTGGGTAGATATATAGTTCTAGTCCAGATGTTCCCACATCAGTAAATCAGCAGGTGGACAAAAAGGAACTTCCCTAAGCCAGGTGAGATGACAGAACCTTTGTGTGCCACCCAAGGATGCTGCTCCTTTGTGCATGGTTCTAGCCTTGTGTTTTCTAAACACAGGGTAAAGAAGCACTGCAGGCACATGGGAGAGCCAAGAGGGGTCTTTGTCTTTTGCAGATCCAGAGGGAGGCTCTGGTGGACTCTAAGTTCATTATCCAGCTGCACTAGGAAAGGGTGGATGAAGATGAGACCCTGGAAGCCAGTGCTCTTGAAGAGGCCCGGTGTGCCCTGGCAAGACTGTCCACGTGTATCCTGGAGCAAAACCACACCCAGAGAGCTGGGGAACCTTCCAGCTGAGAAGGGCAAAGTGAGACAATAGTGCAGACATTTTAGGTTTTGGTAATGAAAACTGTTTTACCATTACACAAAGTTTGCTTTCTGCATGGAATTGGTGACCATCTGGCTGGCAAGTCCAGGAGCTAGTTTTGGGGTTGTGTCCTGAAGGGCCATTGATATGGCTTCATAGGTAGAGATACTTTCTGTCCGATACATAGTCAAAGCCCAGCATCGACTGTAAATGTAGCAGAGGCAGAAAGATGCTGCAAGTTGGAGGCTAGCCTAGGGTCTCTAGTGAGACTGTATTAAAAATCAACCAGCCACTAACTTAACTCAGCAAGCAAACAAATGTTATTTCCTTCTGCATGATGGTCAGAGAAACAATCATCTTTCTTTCTTTCTTTCTTTTTCTTTTCTTTTCTATTTTTTGAGACAGTGTCTCAGGTACCTAGGCTGGGCTCCGAGTTACTACACAGCCTTGACCTATGCTTCTCCTGTCTCTGCTTTCCAAGAACTCCCATTATAGGGACACACCATCATACTTTGGTTTGCAGTGCTGAGGATTGAACCCAGGACTTCATGCATGATAGGTAAGCACACTACCAACTGAGCTACATTCCCAAGACATCTAGGATTCATGTAGCCACGGAAGCCTTGTGTGCAGAGAGTAGGAGCCGCAACATGGAAGACTTTCAGTCAGTCCCTGGCAACTTTGTATAGCTTCCTCATGAGCTGTAGACTGTCTACCTCCAGTGTGGTTTTATGTCTGAGCCGAGAACTTCCTGTTCTGTTCAAACTACTGTCATAGTAGATTTACTGTCACATGCAACCCCACCAATCCTAACGGATCAGCTTTCTACATTCAGCCTCTCCTGAGATGCAATTGTGCTTCCTAGCTCACTACCTCCTCGAGCTCCCATGCTTTCAGGCTTAGAGAGGTCTTAGTTTTATTTCCTGTTGCTATAATCAAATATTGTGGGGGGAAAAGGCAACCTGTGGGAGAAATTGTTTATTTTAGCTCACAATTCCAGGTTACAGTCCATCGGAGTGGGGAAGTCACAGAGGCGGGAGCTTACAGGTTATAAGGAACTTGGTGGCTATATCTCATCCGTAATCAGGAACAGAGAGCAATGCCTGTGCTCAGATTTCTCCACTCTATGCGATTCACAGTCACCTGCCTAGGGAATGGCACCATCCAGGGTGGGCAGGATTTCCCACCTCAACTAAAGCAATCGAGATAATCCCAACAGACATACTCGCAGGCAACCTGACCTATATAATCTTTCACTGAGACTTTCTTCTCAGATGATTCTTGTGTTGAGTCCCTTAACACAACAGGGAGGAAGGAAGACATCTAACTCTTAGAATAAAGCATCTCAATGCTTTTGTGTGGGTGTGCATGTGTATGTGTGCATGTGTGTATGCATGTGTGTGTGTGTATATGTGTGTGATTTCCTGTCCTATTTGGCCCAAGAGGAACAAGATGGACATAGGGTGCTATCAAGAGACTAGGGAAAGGCAACAATTATTCTGAGCCTGAAACTGTGCCTGGTCTATATCAGTTATTGTGGTTTCAGCAGCTAATGCAGGACAGAGTGCAGAGACCACAGTGGTGGGGCTGCGGATGGCCCAGGCATGCTGCAAAGGCCAAATTTGCTCTCACACAGATTTGTGGATGAGCCATTTGTTTGGATGTGGTCAAAAGGAGCCTGCTGCTCCCTGATATAATGATAAGCTATGCCCCATGGAAACATCTGGAAATCATTTCTAGATTATGTGATGGAAAGATTGCTATATGGGGGTTCTCTAGAGGAACAGAACTTATAGAATGAATATATATGCATATATATGCACATATATACATATGTACTTATCTCTATGTGGAACTCATTAGAATGGCTTATGGGCCATGGTCCAGCTAGTCCAACAATGGCTATCTACCAATAAAAGGTCTGAGAATCCCTTACTTGTTCAGTTCACAAGGCTGAATGTCTCAGCTGGTCTTCAGTGTATTCCAGAATCCCAAAGAAGTTGGCTCTAATGCCAGTGAAGGACTGGACTTGCCAGTGAGAGTGAGGGCAAGAAGGCAAAGAGCAAGATTCCTTCTTCCATTTATACAGGCTCTCAACAGAAGGTGTGGCCCAGATTGAAGGCGGCTCTTTCCACCTCAAAAGATCTGGGTTAAAGGTGTATTTTCCAACCTCACAAGGTTTGGATTAAAAGTGGATCTTCCCACTTCAAATGATTTAAGGGGGAAAAAAAACCCACAGGTGAACTCAGCTGCTTTGGTTTTAGCTAATTCCAGATGCAGTCAAGTTACAGCCAAGAATCATTGTCACAGATGAGTTTAAGGTCATACCTGTCTTCGTTCACTGTTTGCACACACGTGTAGTGGGTTGTAGAGATGACAATGACTTCTCTCCTCTCCTACCCCTCCAGTTTTCTGTTTGGGCATTATTTATAATGTGTCACTTGCAAAAAGTACAGCAGGGCAGTGTGCAGAGGCCAAGTGATATCAGATCATCTTTCCTAGTTCCTGTGCATTATTAGTCTAGGATGTCTTAAGTTTGTAGCTTTTTTTCTTTCTATTGTGATACCTTAGACACTGGAAACAGGAGCAGGTCCCTGTTTCTGTCCTAGTCTCTTCTCACCCTCACCCGCCAACACCCCCTCCTACTTCTGTGGAGGGAGGATGCTCTGGTGGAGAATCATCACAAATGGCTCACCCACAAATCTGTGTGGATAAAAATAGAGTTATCTTGAAGTTTCAGCCACTCCGGAGGCCAAGAGACCTTGAGCACTTATCACTCCTGTCTCCTCCAAAGCCAACCCTGGACAGACAGAGGTATGACAGACGCAGGGACTGCATTATGTTGTTACTCAGTTCTGAGTTTAGAGGCTTCACTGGCTAGAAACTTGTCCAGTGTGTCAGAGGCCTTCAACAAATCATGTCCCTTCTGGGTCACTTAAATATGTAGCTGACTGAATGCTGAGACCTTCTGAAGTTTGAATTACTTTGTATCTCTCTGGAGAGCATGTCAGAGAGCTTGCATACTGCAACAAAAGAACCTACAACAGAGTTACAGTCTGGTCCCAAAAGAAAAACTTCAGGGCAAGTTTATAGTTTAGTGGTGGAGTCCTTGCCTAAGAAACCTTGAGGCCTTGAATTTGATCCCCACCACTCAGCCCCACCCAAACAGAAAAAAAAATACATATGGGTGTCTTTTCCTCCTTGGAGGTTTATGAGGCAAATTTGCATATTTCCCCATAAATTTGCATATACCGGACACATATTTGCATATATGTTCAGCAGGTTCTACTTCCAAATGAGGCTATGGGAGACCCTTTATATGTACTGTCATTTGTATTGTTCCTCTTGGACTCCTGTCATTGGCTTCTGTTACTGCTGTACTGTTTCACAAGCTTGTCCTCCATTTCCCAGAAATGCTGACAAAAGTCACCATGATTGTGAAACTCAGCCTTGAAGGACATCAAAAAAGGTTTCTTGTGAATTGGCAGCTAGTGTTTTAGGTGTTGTCTGTCGACATCAGGGTCCCCGTGGATCTCTCATAGAGCCCTCTGAGACACCACTAGTTACTACATCATGCCTTGAATTGTATTTATGTCAAAGGCTATGCTTGTATGTTACAGGAAAAGATAATATAGAAAAGTTGTATTTTTATGGAAAGTTTTCGTCTAAGGTACTAGAATGTGCACGGCAGTTATTCTCCAGTGTGGTGTTAGGATGATTCACTGGAGCTTAAAGATGATGTTATCAACCTAACAATGCAGTTGTATGGGAATGTAGACAAGTTGGCTCTCCTCCATGGGCCTGGATTTTCTCTAGGAAGAGGGTCACTTAGCCAAATGCCAGTGGTCCTCACCTCATCTAGCTGGAATTACCATTTTAATATTTGTCACATCCTTTCCCCCTCTGTATTATTTCCCTCACTTTCCAACAGAAATGGTGTTCTCTGCCTTAGCGCAAACCCGAGCAAAGTCTCTATGAAGCACATATTTGATGTGATTTTTGCTTACACACCACGAATTGCAGTAGTCTTCTTAAACACTTTAGAAATATTTTATTTTGATTGTGTATGTGTGTGTGCATGCTTGCATGAGAGTGTGACTGCATGTGTGTTTGTGTGCACATGAAGACAAAAATGGGCAAGGGGTTAGATTGCTTGGATTTGGAGTAGCCAGCAGCTGTGAGTCTCCTGAACCTGGGTATACAACAACAAGAAGGCATCTCCCAGCATGCCTTGCAGCTGGGGAGAACCAGATAATTATGTTTATTTTTATTTTTTTTGTGTGTATGTGTTTCACCTGCACGTATATCTATGCAAATGAGTTTGTGTGGTGATCACGAAGGCCAGAAAAGAGCACTGGACCTTCTGGAACTGGGGTTACAGACAGTTGCTAGCCACAGTGGGTACTAGGAATGGAACTTGGGTCCTTTGGAAGATCAGCCAGTGCTCTTAACCACTGAGCCATCTTTCTAGCCTGATAATTATGTTTTGAACTATATTTATTATAGGACAAACCAAATGTTTGATGAGATTTCTAAGAAGCCCAGCTTCGGTTTGATCCTGTTTCCCAGCACTCATTTGACATTGTTTTATGCTATTGTGACAGTGTCAAGAGGGCTCTTTCCATTGTCACAGGAGTGGGTTCCTGATAAAAGGATCTTCTTCTGTCCTGCATGTGCTTGCCTGTCCTTCAGACTTGGGAAAGGCTGCACGAGGTCCTTGTCATGTGTCAGCACCATCTCTTGCACTTCCCAGACTCCAGGGACAAGCCAAATAAATCTCTGTTCTTTATAAATTCCCCAGTCTGTCTACTGCCACTTCAGAGCCTGAAGAGAAGGGCTGCTATCTCCCAGAGATGGCAGTCAGGCACTAGGAGAATGGCAGAGTTTTAGCAACTACAGGATGGTCACAAGAATCCTCAACTTGTCTGTGGATCCCTTTTTCAAAGAGTGAAATGAACTGTGGGGTCAAGCCACCATCCTCTATGATTTTCTGTCACTTTAAGCTGAACATAAGGCTAATGGTACGTTGGTGTGCAGACAGGTGGGTGAGTCATTGGCATTGGGGAGGGGGTCTCCATGAGGTCAAAGTTGATTGAGTTCTCATGAATTCTATTAACAGGTGTTTGTTTTTATACTACAAAAGTCAGGAAATGCTGCAGGGGCAGTGGGTATCCAACCAATCACTGGTCATTTACCACCCTCTTGTCTGATGAGACTGCAGAACTTTTCTGCAGAGGTCTGATGATATAACAAGATGTCTGACCTTTTCATCTGTTCTCGAGTTTGTTCAAAGTTCAAGAAAGTGGGTATGCCACAGCCGTGGCTTCCTTATTGTCTAGCTCCAAATTTGTTTTTGCCACTGAGGATTAAACCCTGGTCTTGAACCCCTTTTGCAGTAGGGATAATAACTAGTAAAGATAGGAAAATAAGCATTCTGACTCTGAGGCTCACACACATAGTCATTAACTAAGTAGTCAGTTTTTCTTCTTTTTGAAAGGTGGAAACAGTTAATTGGGCAACAGGAATGCACACATTTAGAAATCTGTTATAAAACTATGAGCTACAAACAGTACACGTGTTATGTGTTGATTAAAGATGAGCGGGAACCCTTCGAATGGGTGAAGCTATTGAATTGAACTCTTCAAAGGTCCAATCTTTAATCTTTTCCTTACTTTATTTTTTTTTTTAATTAGGAGGTACTAATTTGGGGGTTGTTGGCCACTGGCCCTCAAAAGTGGAGGGAGCAGAGGTGAGGAGCCGGGTTTGGTCAGCAGTGAGTATGACTTCCAGCAGACAGCTTCAGTGAGACACCTTTAGGTTATTGTTCTGTTAAGGGTATGGGTGGAGAAGGCTGATTGGCCATAACATAGTACCTAATTACCATACAGGTGGAAAGGGCTGATTGGCCATAACACAATACCTAATTATCATATGAGCAGAAAGAGTTGATTGGTCATAACATAGTACCTAATTATCATGCAGGCAGGAAAATAGAGTGGGACTTGTGTGCTGAGTCATGTAGCACTTGCAGAGAGCCCTGCACAAGGTTATCCTCCAAGCAAGGTCAAGCATCTGTGCTCAGAGATGCTCTCCAACTGAGACCAGGAAGAGAAAGAGAAGCCCCGCTGAGAAAGAGTCCTCCATTTTTGTGCCGGAGAGCTGTCTGAGTGTGGGTTTTACCTTAATAGCAGGGTTCTCTAGCAGGCATGCATTAATCTTTTTTCTCTACCTAATGGCTAGAGATCACAAACAGGGTAATTCTAGCAAAAGAGGCTTATTTTGGTGTCTCTTCAGGAAGTTGAAGGCCAAGATGTCACATTTGGTGGTGGCCTTTCTGTTGACAGAGTTCTGAGGTAGCACATGTTACTGAGGCAAGGGACAGAGAATGAAAGTGTATATCTGGGTGTCACCTCTTCCCATAAAGTTACGGATACTGTGTGGGTGCTACTAATCAAACCAGGGTCCTCTGGAAGAGCAACCAGTGCTCTTAAGCACTGGTCATCTTTTTCAGCCCTGAGATAGGCCTTTTAAAGAGATTAAGTTAAAATAACATTCTCAGGTTAGAGTCACATCCTAGTTTGCTTCTCTAGAGTTTTGATGAAACACTGACAAAAAACAAGTTAGGGAAGGAAAGAGGTTTTTTGTTTTGTTTTGTTTTGTTTTTGCTTTTGTTTTTTCTTATTATCACTAGGGGAAGAAGTCAGAGCAGGAACTCAAGGCAGGAACCTGGAGGCAGGAATTGAAGCAATGTCCATGGAGGGGTGCTGCTTACTAGCTCACTCTCCATGGCTTGGTTAACTACCTTTCTTATATAATCCAGGACCATCTGCCCAGGGATGTCACTGTCTACAGTGAGCTGAGCCCTCACATATCAATCATTGATCAAGAAAATGGACCCTAGAGACTTACCCACAGGCCAGTCTGAGGGAGGCAATTCCTCAGTTGAGAGTTCCTCTTCCCTGGAGTGTCAGGTTGACAACACCCAGAGCCATCACAGAGCATGTATGAATCTTGTAAATTGAGCAGAATGAGCTACAGAGAAGAGAGAGAGAAGACAGGACCTAGAGACTGACTACACGCATAGTAAACTTAACACCATGACCTCTTTCTGCCTTGAGAACAGAAAGCTCTGGCGTGTCAGCCTCTCAGCCTTTGCTGCAGCAGCTTGGTACACTCACACATGACACAAGGGGTCACAATGCTGTGCAAGAAGATGTATCTGTCATATCTCCAAGTATAAGAAGTAGAGCTGATCTGCCCTGGCTCCTACGCTCTGGAGTCTATCATGGAGTATGGGGAGCTTCCCATGGGATACCCTTAACCAGCTGCATGGCAGGGATGCTGAGACAAGCCTGTTTCCTAATGACTGGCAATTTGGACTTGAAGGCATTGGGGTAACCTTGCAGGATTCTGTCTGAGTGTTTCTGCTTCTGTGAACAAGCACTTCTGCAGGCAGGCAGTTAGTTTGTTCAAACTGTATTTTATACTGATTATTGTGAAAGGTGTGGTTTTGTGGCAATTTATTTCAAAGTAATACATTTATTCTCTCTGATTTACTCTTTTAAAAATATGAATTTTTAATTTTATACATATGGGCATTTTGCCTGTATGGGTATCTGTTTGGGACCTTTGGAGGCCAGTTAAGGCCATTGTATTCTCTAAGACTGGAGTTATAGAGGTTGTGAGCTGACATGTAAATGCTGGGAATTGAACCTGGGCCTCTGGGAGAGTAGCAAGCACTTTTAACCGCTGAGCCATTTCTCCAGCTTGATGTATCCTCTTTTTGACAGAGCTTTACTTTACTTTTAGGTCGTGTGTGTGTGTGTGTGTGTGTGTGTGTGTGGTGTGTTTGTGTGTGTATGTGGTGTGTGTGTATATGTGTGGTATGTGTGTGTACGTGGTGTGTGTGTATGTGGTGTGTGTGTGTGTGGTGTGTTTGTGGTGTATTTGTGTGTGTGTATGTGGTGTGTGTGTGTGTGTGATGTGAGTGTGTGTGTGCGTGTGTGCGCGTGTGTATATGTGTGTGTGGTGTGTGTATGTGGCATATGTTTGTGTGTGTGGTGTATTTGTGTGTGTGTGATGTGAGTGTGTGTGATGTGAGTGTGTGTGTGTGTGTGTGTGTGTGTGTGTGTGTGTGTGTAACCAGGCCAGCTGACCTTGAACTTATCACTCTCAGCCTCCCGGGTGTTGAGATGACAGGTATGAGGTATGTGCCATCATCCCTGGTTCATTTTACTTCTTTATTGGTCTTGCTTTTGGCACCGAATGAATGACTCCAAAGTTACTCTTCTCACAACTCCCAAAGTTAAGAGAGCTGAGGCAAATGACCATCTCTGCTGACGTGATTTGTCTTGTTACATCATCCATTCTTAACACCTTCCCAACCTTTTCCACAGCGAGGGTCTCTGAGGGCAGGTTAGAATGCATGACTGAAGAAGGGAGCTGAAAAGCAGTGAAGTGAATGAGACCACTAGGTTCTGGAACCCCAGTTTCCCCTGGAGGCCTTGGGACTGAAAACTTTGCACTGTGCTCCCATCACGGCTGAATTTAGAAGAGGGAGTAGCTGTCTAGCTTGGAAGGGACTTAGCTTACTTTTAGTGGACTAAATAAGCAAGGCAGAGAGCAAAGGTTCATGTAAATGCCAGAAGCACAGTGGGAGCCACGTGTTCTGTGGGTGATTATCCAGCTCAAGTGTAGGGTCAGGAGACATTACACTTAGAAGAAAAGAAGAAACGCACAGAAAGGAAGGAGAGAGAGAAAAGGGGGAGAAAAGAGGAAGTGAATGAAAATTCTAGAAGACTTCACTAGCCAAGAACTACTTAAAGGAGCAACACTTAAGAGATGGAGTTGATTTGACAGCAGAGTCTGGGACCCAGAAGCTGGTTGCTGAGGCAAAGTTAGGCTAAGGGTGGGGGTATCAGTGTGTCATCAGGACTGACTGGCTTCTCAAAGGACAGGACTCAGATGTGTGGCCTCCACGGCTCCTAGCAGAGAAATTTCCAGGAAGTGGAAATATGAGTCCACTTTAGAGGCTGGTGAGTGCACTGGGTAGGGGCCAAGTTTTGACCAAGCTGGACCCCCTTGCTCTCTGCAGAGGATGGAGCAAAAGGAAGAGGTACACCCCAGAATTGTGTCATGAGTGACGGCCCCTAAACTGCCAGGCAAGCAGTCCGTTCCTTACTCCTTAAGGGTCATGGGTTTCCTGCTTCTCTGGCTTTCTCAAAGAAATGGGCTGGTTTAGTATGGCGTAGAGTTTGAGTTTCAAATGTTACTGAACAACTGGGCTGAGTCTGCAGAGGATGTTTAGTGACACATTTACTTTGCAAAGTCAAAGTATTACGAGTTTATGGTACTATCTTTCAGTGGATCCAGTGGGACCAAGGTTACACAAACATCACTTACAAATTTAAACCTTAGGCTTTCTTCAGTTTCTTTTTTAAAAGCTCATTTCTTAGATTTCAAAGAAAGTGTCTGTTAATGCTGACGGGCTTTTATGTTAGAAATGGTATATTTTTCTGGAATGATTTAAAGAGAATGAAAGGACATCACAAATTAATTATTCATCGGAATGTCTATGCAGCTCTCCAGGACAAAGCCAGCAACAGGTCTTCAGGAAGGCAAACGTTGAAGGATCAGGCAAGAACTGTGTTCTTTAGGGGATTCTTCCAGCTGTCATGTGATAGCTGGATTGTTTCCTTCCATCATGGCTCTCCTCTTGCTGCACATGAGGAATGCTTTACCCAAACTGAGATGCACTGTTATTCTAACAAGCATGAAAGAGTCCAGAGACTTAGCACAAAAATGATAAGGCGATCTGGAGAAATGGCTCAGCAGTGAATAGCAGAATACTGTTCTTGAACAGACCGGGGTTTAGTTCTCAACAACGATGACAGGCAGCTCACAAATGCCTGTAACTCAAGCTCCAGGAGAGCTGATGCCTTCTTCTGGATTTTACAATCACTGGTACTCATGTTCACAGCTCCACACATGGACACGGACACGGACACGGACACGGACACGGACACGGACACGGACACGGACATGGACACGGTCACGGTCACGGGCACAGGCACAGGTACAGGCACAGACACACAGACACAGAGACTTTAATAATAAATCTTTTAAAAAAGAAACTGGAAACTGCTTGCTAATAACTTTTTAATATTCACTGTATGTCCAGATGATGATGTTACGTTATATTGGGTAAATAAAATATGTTTCTAAAATTGATTCCATCTGTTACTTTCTACTTTTAATATGGCTACCAGCAAATTTACAATCACAAGCATATGGGACTCATACGGTTATTTCTCTAACCTGTGGGCATCCAGGGATTCCACCAGCTACTGATAAAAAAAAGATGCAGGGAAACAAAGTTGTCTGTATGGAATGCACCCAGACTTTCTATGTGTCTATTCCCTCAACACAACAGTGCAGCGACTGTTTTTACATTACGTTCACTGTCAGAAGGCATCTTGGGATGATTTGAAGTTTAGAGGGGACTGTGTATATCTTATATGCGAATACTACAATGTTTTATATAGTAGACTTGGGCATCTGTGGCCATAAGATTGGGAGGTCATAGAAACAATTCCTTTCGGATGTGAAGGCTGGCTACTTTGGCTTTCCATTGGGCTGAATTGGATACCGGCATAAATTCCCATCAGCTTTTGGTGGAAACTTTAAATACATAAACTGTTTATATATTCAATGTGAATACAGCTACCATAGCTGAGGATACCTTAAATGGTTTCTCAATTTACGGAGGTTTGGGTTTTATTGTTGTTGTTATTGTTTGTTTGTTTTTTATTTTTTTATTTTTGGAAAATCTAGAATTTCCTTTGTCTCAGTGGGTGCTTATTTTATTTTATGGCCCAGATCTTGCTATGTAGCCCAGGCTAGCCTAAAACTCATAATCCTCTCACCTCAACCTCCCAGGTCCTGGTTGCAGATAGTCCCCACCATGCTAGCCTCTAAAAGTACCAGTTTAACTAAGGGACCCATCTTCGTGGGAACTGAAGAGGGAGGCAGTGGGATTGTGGCTCAGATATCCCCAGAGAAGAAGGAGAAAGATGCCCAGTGTCTGCAGGAAGGGGCAGTAAGGCATCCTGTCTTAACTCCCTTCTGCCACTTCAAAGAAGAGCAGAGAAAAAAAGAAAACCCTGCTCTAAACTGCAATGTCTCAGGACTGGTCTCCAAGATCTGAGAGACCAAGTGCAAATGAATGTATTTTAATTCTGGTTCATAATTAAAAACAGAATTTTCTGAATATAATGGTCTGTAAGATCCTAAGGGTAGGGAACTTATAGAAGTTTAGAAAGGATGCTTAGAAAGTAAAAATAAGCAAAGAAAGGTTGGTCACTAGCTCCAAAGGCTGCTGTGCCTCTGCACAGGCTGAACTGGAACCCAAATGACTGTTTAAGGTGGTCACCTTTCCTGGAGCCCAGAGTGAAAGAGTCCTTGCTCCCTATGCAAGGGTGAGGCACATAATGAACAGGATCCAGTGCACTGGTTGGAAGGATCCCTAGACTCTGAGCTAGGGCATCCTTCAGGGAAACAGTCCCTTCCCCTGTGGTTTGTTTTGCTAGACAGCAAATTTAAGCAATTCAACAGTCCTTGTGATCTGCAAAGAGGAGGATCTAAGATTGAGGAAGTCAGCAGTTGGGAAGGAAACTGTGGGTCAAGCTTTAACTCTGTGTGACATTCGGGGACTTTCTTCCCAGATGAGTTTGAGTTGAGCCCCTCTTCTGGGACTTCCCTCTGGCAGGGGTGTTAAGTCAAACTGTTACTCTGCCTCTGCTGGAACGATGATAATACAAAGGTAACTCACCCTGCTTCTTCTGTTGTATGTAATATCTCACAGGCAGAATTCTCAGCCCATTTTCTCTCTGCTCTGACACCACATTGCAACCCCCAAGCCCCGTTTCAGCGTCTCCTACTTTACCTTGGTTCTTGTTATTATACTTCAATAATAATAATAATAATAATAATAATAATAATAATAATAAAGAAAATTTGGGCAAATTAGCTGCTACTTTTTAATTAAATTTTTTTATGAGTTCTTTGAAAGTTTTGAGTTTCACACAATGTGTTCTGATTGTATTTACTCCCCTGTTCCACCTTCCTTTGCCATCTACCCAATTTTGTGTCCTTAAAAAAAAGGACAACCTGTAAGGACCAATTTGTGCTGCCCAAGATATTCTTGGGTATGTGTCTTCCACTGGAGTGTGGCTGACTTACCAAGGTCTTTGCTCTTAGAGACAACCATCTCTCCTCCCAGCAGATAACAATTATCAGTGGCTTCATGGCTTGGGTTGGGATCAGATGCCAAGTTCTCCTCTCTGTATTAGGATTTGGTTGGGCTTGAGCTTGCACGGGTTTTGTGTGTACAGTCACAACCATCACTGTGAGTGCATTTGTACAACTGTTCTTGCTGTGTCCAGAAGACAGTTGCCATTTAGTCATCTGCCACCTCGGGCTCTTAACTCGTTCTATCTCCTCTTCCAGAATGATCTCTGGGCCTTTAGGGGAGATTTACAGTCTCTTTCTCTCTCTCTCTCTCTCTCTCTCTCTCTCTCTCTCTCTCTCTCTGCATGTGTGTGTGTATTGGCTAGGTGTGGGTCCTATAATGTGTACACACACATATATGCACATACTTTTTTTGTGGTATTGGAGGCTGAATCCAAGGTTTCCCTCAAGCTGGACATGTGCTTTACCTAGCCCTTTAATTTTTTTCTAAGATTATTCTTGATCTGTAGACGTTGAAGGACCCTGTGATTTCACTAGATCTAGTAATGGCTGCTGGCACATCCTTTGCTGCTGAATATTTGGGTGCTCAGCTGTGCTAGAAAGTTCTTGATTCTTTCACTAGCTGTCACTTATAATGCTTCATAATGAGACCTTCCAAATTTACCCCCTTGAAAATTCTCTTTATAGTTCAGGTAGCAGAGTCAGATTGGTAGGCCAAGGATTACTTTTAAGTTATACACTTTAAGCAAGTCTTCTAGTTTTCCTACAACTTTGTCTGTTTAAATACAATCCAGGGCTATGTGAGGATTAAAAGAGATTATTCAACACAACTCCCTTAGCCCAGGACTGGGCATTCTATAAATCATGGCTAAATTTATCCTTTTCCTTCTGCAAACCTCTAGTGGTTTCATACAGAATAATATTCCTGAAGGGTGATCCTGGAGGGCTCTGCATCCCTGGGAGCTGACGAGAAACATAGATTCTCCCTACCTCAGACCTTCACAGTTAGACTCGTGGGATGGAATCCACTAAGGTGTGCTGCAGGCTCTCTGGGCATCCCTGTGCAAGTAAAAGGCCCAGGCTCCTGATCCCAGTTCCCTCCCACCCCTGAGATCTGCAGGCACACACCTAACCCTCTCCTCCTGCTGCCCCACCTCATTCCTGGGAACAGTTTCTTTGAGGTGTGGGAAGAGACTGAGGTAGATTCTGAGCAAGGGCTGTTGACTCAGTACTTCCGGATGGATAGTCCCAGGGTGTGGAGGGTAGCGGGCCCATCCCTGTCTACAGCACAGCCAACAGAAAAGGGAACTGAAAGGAATTTCTGAGTACGCTTAAAGGGAACCAAAGAGAATATTCTGCAGGCATTTGGTTAGAGACAAGGGGAAGGTGTGAATCTCAAATAAAGGTGAGACATCTCAGCTCTCGGGATGTGGGATGTCAGTTCGGTAGCCAGAGTGCTCCGCCAGATTGCTCCTTTCTGTCTCTCAACAACTCTTTCCCATCAGACACCTGAGAGTCTCTGCAAGTCCTGGCTGCAGTACCTGGCTTCCTCCAGGGCTCTGCCAGGAAACGACACCTTTCACATCAACCCTCCTGCAAACATCCACCCAGATCACCACCCATTTTAGTCACAGCTGGAAGCTGTGCGTGCCCTGGGTCAGGACTGTACTCTTCTGCTCATTCACTATTTATCAAGTACCCACTGTGGGGGCCCCACTTAGCTTAGGGGATGTGGACAGAGGTTCACAAGGCAGACAGGACTGTAGCTGGCAGCCTCTGTTCCAGGCCCATGCCACTCTGACCACTGTTGTCCTTCCTTCTGCTCTCCCTCCTGATCTGTTTCTAAGAATTTCTCAGAGAGCAGTTGGAGTCACAGCTAGTCTCTGCTCAGATTCTCCTACTCCCTGGTTTGTTTAAAATAGAATCCACACTCCTTTTATGGCATGTAAGCCCCACACTGTGCACATTCCAAGGGTCCCTGTTACTCTGACCTTCTCTTCTCCTTATCCCACAAGTCCCCAAATCCATTCCTACTGGGGTCTTCCTTGAGGGTGCTCATCCTGGCTCCCCAATAACACCCCGCCATCTACCTCTCTTCCCACACTCTGCTCACTTTAGTTGTGTTTAGTCTTAGTAGCATTTATCATTTTCTAAAATTATATACTAATGTATAGTATATATAATAAATATAATAAATAAATAATATGTTTATTATCTGTATTTGAGTTGTAAATGCCCTAGTGGACTTGTTTCCAAACTTTAGGAGTTCCATGGTGACAGGGACTTGATTGGCTCCTTCATTCCTGATCTTCTAGACTGTAGCTCCTATGAGAAACTCCAGCATTGGTTAAATGATGACACACAATAGACTCTAGAGTTCATAGACTCTCGTGAGATTCTGATCCTGTGAGCAAATCGTTCTCCTCTTGCTCCTAAACAAGGACAGAAGCTTTTGAAATGTCTGACTCTCCACAGATGTAACTCTCTGCCCCAATGACCCCTGAAGATCTCAGTGGCTGAGTCCTAGTGATGTTTGCCAGGTGTCAGAGAAGTCCTTCAATGTATCAGGAAAAAGCCCACTCATAAAGTTCTCTAAGGCCATTTGCTATTTAGTTTAGGCTGAGAATAATAAACACTCACAGGTAATTTTCCTTCAGTTCAGATACTACTTTAAAGGGATTTACAGGATTCATTAAGGCCCTCATAGCACCCAGAACAGAGTCATTTTAGGTCTCCAGAAAATAGTTTCCATAGTGCAGAACTACGGAAGAAAGCAAGAGTTTTGGTAGAAAAACTTTTTAGAACAACCTTCATAATCTTAAAGCTGTAGTACAAATACAAAGTCTCCCCACCCCACCCCTCAGTTCTCTAGAGTGTTGAAACAGAATGTCACTGTCCTGGGCTGGCATTGATCTATCTCAGCCTCCACATGCTGGGGTTACAGACACTGACTTAACAGGAGACTTCTCAAAGAGTTCTGAGTTCACAGGCACTTGTCCCTTGCCTAACTCTCCTTGAGGGGGCTCTGCAGAGAGAAGGGGGGCGCTCCAGAGAGAAGAGGGAGTCTCCAGAGAGAAGAGGGAGTCTCCAGA
>JADRCH010000055.1:3337301-3394433 GCA_019843965.1 Rhynchomys soricoides | reverse complement strand
CTCTCTCTCTCTCTCTCTCTCTCTCTCTCTCTCTCTCTCTCTCTCAGTGTGTGTGTGGCATAGTGGTGGTAGTGGTTAGGTTTATTGGTTTTAAACACTCAATATTTACTCCTGCGAGTTGGCAGTAAACCAGATGCTGAAAACCATCTAATGCAGCAGGGGTCTTTGCCTGAGCAGAGATGGGCATTAAAGAAAACAAATTAAAACACAGCTGTGACTGAAAGTGCTAAGAACAAAGCCAGGAAGGAGGAAAGGCCTGAGTCTGCAGCGGTATCCCAGGATGGCCAGGGAGATCCTGAAAGGGATGATGTCTGCCTTTAGATCCGGGGAAATGATGAGACCTGGCTTGGATTGAGGAAGAAAATTAGAATGGATAGATCAGGGCTGCTCACCTGCCCCATTGCCAATCAACTGAGGAACAGGTCAGACACACAAGAATGTTGAGGGCGCTTAAGTACAGAGATTAGTCTGAAAAAAAAAAAAAAAACCAAAATAAACAAACAAAAAAACCCAAATGATCCTAAGTAGATGTCATTGTAGAAAAAAAAAAGATCGATGCTGCAAGGGATGAGCAGTGTGGAGAGATAGACAGGCTGTCTCAGGCTCATGCACTGTGCACCCTTAAAATGGTACACCCCTGTGTCTACCATTGGACAAGTGTGTACAAACCAAGAGTGAGCCCTGGTGTTTACTGTGGACCTTGGGTGACTGTGATGTGTTTAGAACAGGCTACCAATTGTAGCAGATGCTCTGCTCTGGTGAAGACTGCAGATAGGAAACATGCCTGTACACACAGGGCGGATGAAAGTACATGGAAGCTGACTGTTCTTCTGTTTCACTCTGAAATGACTGGTTTTTTTTTTTGTTTGTTTGTTTGTTTTTAAGGCCATTAAGTAAAACAGCAGACAGGCAGGGTAGCACATGCCTATAAGGCCAAGGCAGGAGAATATTTGAGTTCAAGGTCAGCCTGAGCTGAATATTGAGAGTGTGTTTCAAAAAGCAAAACAAATAAAAATAAAACAAACTCTCATATTCAACTCTCCACTTCTCTAGTGTGGGCTGCAAGTGATAACTTCCAGGAAAGACATGGAGAAAGGGATAGCGGAGGAGCCTCATCATGAAGATGCGTTTGCTAGTAAACATCAGCAGAGCAAGTCGTTGATAGTCAGGACTGGAGTGACACTTCACTTCAGAGGTCTCCCAACTAAGAACCATAGCTCAGATACTTGACACGAGAAGAACATCAACCAAGCCGAGCTTCAGAATAGTCTACAGAATCCCTAATGTTCCTTAAAGCCATCAAGGTCATCAAAAACAAGGAGCATGGTCTAAGGAGCTGCCATACCTGGGAGGAGGCTACAGATTTGTAATCACTCATTGTAATGTGGTATCCAGAAAGAAAAATGAAACAAACAAACAAATAAACAAAAAACCAAAAAAATAAACAAACAAGGAGAAAACCCAAGTAACAAAAAATTAAAACTGAAACTTGGGAACTAAATGAAACATTCATTGAATAAAAACATATCAATACTGGCTCATGAATCACAACTAAGGGAACATACTAGTCTAAGACATTCATAAAAGGGTGTAGGGTGTTAAAGTCTGTGGGAGCTATGTACTATCCTCAATTTTCTTATTAATACAAAACTTCTGAGAAATATTCTATTAATAAAGTGTGCATTCATTAATTCTATGTTGCAATAACAAAATCCCCAAGCCTGGGAACTTTATAATGAAAACTTTTATCTTAGCTTGATGTTTGGGAGATCAAAAACCCATGGTTGGAAATTGCAATGTATCTGCCTCTGGAGGGTGTGCTTCCTTGCTGTCTCACACCATGACAGGCATCATGCAGGAGGGAAGAGGTCAGATGGCTAGACAGAGCAGGAAACTGGAGCCATTAGTCCCTTCCTGGGACAACATTCCTAATGTTCTAATTATTTTATACTAATTGCCACATCTCAAAGATCCAAGCACATCCCAGTATCACTATGCTATGGACCAATCCACTAACTAACACACTCTTGGTTCAAGAGCTATCAATTGCACAATTTTTTCCCTTTTTTAGTCGGAGTATCATCAGTTTAATATAAAAGAAGGCATGGGAATTATTTACATGATGAAATAGTTCACAGCGTCAGTGGAATGGGCAGTTCATGTGACGCCATTTCAGCCGTGATTTCAGTCCATATACTTTCCAAAAATATCACCATCTGTAAATAAGAAATAATCCTTGTTGTCTAGAGCGACTTTCGTGCCTCCATATTCTGGGAGAACTTTGTCTCCATACTAACTGGCTGAATCTGCACATCCTCTCATTTCTTACCTGATCCCACAGCTACGAATGTCTCTTGAAACGCCTGTCCTTGAGACTTTTCTAGAAGCATAATGCCACCTTTCGTTACAGTTTTGACTACACTCCTTTCAACCAATTCTCAGTCAAAGAGCAGGAGAAACTTTCGAAGAGCCTGCCCAGCAGTTTCCAGAAGCTTAGCCATGATCACAACAGAAGGTGTATGTAACCCACAGTGTGATGCTGGAGAGACAGCTAAGAGCTATGTCTTTGTCTGCAAGCAGACAGAGCAATTTGTACAATTATTAAATCAGACTTTGACTTTTATTTTTTTTTCAAGTGAAATGTCTGTGATGAGATTTTACCAACAAGCATGCCGTAAAGATTTTAGTACTTGGTCCCCGGATCCTGGGGGTGTGTTGTGGTGTGGGGCTGAAGGACACGATGCACATTTGGAAGTTGAGTTATCTCCAAGATAATGCTGGGAACAGCTCCTTCGCCCTCTAATATTCCATAAGGCGCTGCCTTTTTCTTTCTTCTTTGAGACAAAGTCTCTCTCTCTGTGACTCAAACATACTATCCTCCTGCCTCAGCCTTCTGACTGCTGGGCTTATGGATACCCATGCTTGGCAATACTGAACTCAGATTTACTGAAGAGACTCATGTGCTGTCTTCTGCAAATAGGAGTGGGCAGTGTCCTCAGTGCAAAGAGCTCCCTGGAAATGTGGGGAGTTCCGTCTGTCCTTTGTTATGTGACTCCTTCGATTCCCGTGTGTTTGTAAATATCTTCCCTGGGGAAACTTAGAGCAGAAGCCTGGAAAGCCTGTGTCTCTAACACATGTTAGTGGTTAAACCCTGTAGTGCAAAAGAATGCTGGCTTCCGGTGTCGTTGGAGTGTAGACTTAAAACTATCATCTTGGCCAGGAAGGTCAGGTGGATAGGAAATGCTGAAGAAGCTGCTCCTCAGTATAGTGAAATACCCAAGAGTCACTTCGCAGCAACAGTAGGGCTGAGTGTCAGGTCCCAGATGGAGGACTTGGAGAAGGGACTGAAGGAGCTGAGGGAGTTTGCATCCCCAGGGAGGCAGCAACAGAGGCAACTGGCCTGACCCCCGATACTCCTGGAGACTGGATCACCAACCAAAGAATACACATGGAGGGACCCATGGTGCTGGCCACATATGTGGCAGAGGAGGGTCTTGTTAGCCATCAGGGAGAGGAGAGGCCCTTGGGCCTGAGGGTGTTAGATGCCCCAGTGTAGGGGAATGCCAGGGAGGGGAAACGAGAGTGGGTGGGTGGGTGGGAGAATACCCCCATAGTGGCAGGGGGAGGGGAGGAAATGAGGAGGTTCCAAATGGGAGACCTGGAAAGGGAGAAACATTTGAAATGTAAATAAAGTAGGAAACATAAATAAATAAATAAATAAACAAACAAACAAACAAAACCTAACCTCTGCTTTATAGGACATCCTCTTTTGTACAGATCCTTCCTTCTCAGAGCTCAACATTTTCCCATCAGCCCACCTTACCCTTCTCATCCCACGCCATCCCACGCTATCCCAAGTCACGACATTCCACCCATCATACCCTATAATATTTCCGCCATTTTTAAACTCCACCTTTCAGGGGCCTTCCTAGCCGTCCGGCTGAGATGTGAGTGAATGAACCACTCCAGGCTCCAGCAGTGGGTCATTTGGTCTTTTCTTTCTCACCCTTCCCTTAGGGCATTACATAATATTTTGGATCTATGGTCTATTTGATAGTTACACTGTTGATTTGCTTCCCCCTTCCTCTTCCTGATTCTTTAAGATATTTTCTCTCTAAGTTCAAGGGGTGGGTGGTTTCAAGAACTGTCATTTTGTGGCGCTGTCTGACACGATGGGTGGAGTCAGGGGGGTGTCCCAGGAGAAAACAGAAAGGGTGCACGCCCTCCAGGGTTGGCCGATCTGGGCTGGCAACCAGAAACTGATGAGTTCTTTTTAAAGGCCCTCCTCCCTGCACACCTGTCTTTCCCCAAGTGCTAACATGTCTCACGTCACAGTGTGAGTTGGGTGAAGTTGTGGTTTTTTCTAATTCCCTCCAGTAATTTCCAGACATGACAGCCCTCCTCCTGGATGGCTGACTTACCTTCGCTTGTGATGCTCTTAGATTAAACTAATTCCTGCTTTGAAAGGGGATGTTAAAAAGAAAGAAAAACAGAAAGTGTGAAAAACAAATCAAAAACAAAACCAACTAACCAACTAAACAAAAAAACAAACTAAAAACCGAGCAGGTAGATCAAGTTTCTGTGGCCATAGTGATTTTCGGAAGAGTTAGAGTGTGAGAAAGAATCAAGCCCTTCACATCACAACCTTTCTTCATTCTCCTGCTCTCTCCCTCCTTCCTCCCCTCTCTTCCTCTCATTTTCCAGCTGACCAGAACTGAACATTTGTTCATCCTGGCAAAACGACTTCTGAGGAAAAGCTTGGAGCAAAGCAATGTGAGATGCCTGGAATCAGCCAGAATCTGAACAGGCTTCCATCCAGCCTTTAAATGGGATGAAGGGAAGGCTTGCCCTGCTTCTGGCCAGGGTCTGGGATCTGGGGAGGGGGAATCGGTTGTCTCTCCCCGCCTCTGTCTGACTCCTGGCTGTCTGGAATCCATTGTGTCTGCCCCAGCACCTGGCAGCTGGCATGAGCCTGCTGTCTGCAGCAGGCACACAAGCCACACTGTTGGGGATTAGATGGAGCATAAGCCTAGCCTATAAGATGCTTATGGCCTTTTCCAAGCCCAGGCCCAGTCCAGCTCAGGAACAGGGCAATTAGATCAAGTCCCATGCTGGGAGGAAAGCTGTCTCCTGGCTGAAGGCCCTAATCCCTCCCTCCCTGCATCCTCTCTTCTGCTCCACTTTGTCTATTTTCCTCCTTTGCCTTTTATTTTATTTTTTCTCTCCTTTTCTTCCTTCCTTTGCAGTATATATGTGTGCATCTTCTTGCTTGTGCATGCATGCACATGTGAAGGACAGACACTGAGTGTTTTTCTCAGTCGCTTTTCTACCTTACTATTGGTTCCTTTTCCATGTATGTGTGTGGCATGCATGCATGTGTAGGTATGTTTTTGCCTGTGTGTGGATGCACACGTACGTGAGTGCATGTGCACATGTGTGTGTACACGCATGTGGAAGCCCAAGGTTGAAGTTGGGAATCGTCCTCTGTGGACACTTACTGCACCTTACTCACTGAGGTAGGCTCTGTCAATCAAACACAGAGCTCATCAATATGGCTAGCCGCTTGCTTTGAGGATCCCGGCTTCTCCTTCAGTGACTAGAATTATAGGCGGGAGGCTACACCAATCCAAGTATTTATGGGTTTCTTGAGATGTGCCCCATGTTCCTTGTGCTTGTGTGGCAAAGGTTTAATCACTGAGCCACCTCTCTAGCCTTCCACCTTATTTTATTTATTATTTTGAGAGGGGGGTTTAACTATATAGCCACAGCTAGCCTGCTACTCACAATGTAGACCAGGCTGGGGTCAAACTCAGAGATCTACCTGCCTCTGCTTCCTGAGTGCTGGGACTAAAGGTCGGCCATCATGCTTGGCTTTCACCTTATTTGTTGAGACAAAGTCTCCTACTAAACTTGAAGCTGGGTGCTGTGGATCAGAACTCAGGTCCTCCTGCCTGCGTAGTAAGCACTTATTGACTGAGCTAAGTGCCCAGGCTCTGCTCTCCTTCATGCATCTGCTATCTGAACACCCAGTCTCCAGAGCAGCTTGTTCCTTTTCCTGACAACCCTTTGCTCCTCCACTCTCTGATCATCCCTGTCTCCCCACTCCTGCACTCAGTTTTCCTTTCTGTGTGGTCACTTTGTGCTGACTGCACTTTTCTTCACTTCCCTGTCAGTTTAAACGGACTGTAGCTCTCTCTCATGGAGGGAAAAAGCAAGTACCACAGTTGTAGATCAGCACACACCTTCATATGCGTGTGGGCAGGCAGGGCAGTACTCAGAAAGCCATGGGAGCTGCCACTGATTGAGGATAATTCAGATATGATGGTGGTGAGCCCAACCCCTTTCTGTCTAATTCTGATGTGTTCCTTGCTTTTATATGTTTTAGGGTGGTGAATAAAGTAGCTGTGGGTTTAGGATGGAAAGGTATTTCTGGTTTGATTCAAACATCTAAAACTAAGGTCCTCGCATCTTTGGCATGCACCCAGGTACTTGCCTACCTCCACCACAGTTTCCAATGCAGTTTGGGTGGGGCCTGAGAGTATATGCCTGGCAGGTTCCCAGATGAGGCTGATGTGAATGGCCTGACATTGACCCTGAAGTTAGGAGCTAGTCTGAACTCTACCCCAAATGACAGTAAACATCTTCTATACCTTGACTTGTATGCAGGCCAGGCATATATGGACGTGCTTACGTGGCTAAATGCCAGCTCACTTCACAAAAGGATTTGCATTTGTCTGTAAAAACTGTCCATCAAGTCAAAGTGCCATGGTGTGAAAGGAATCCAACTAAGGGAACATAAAGATGGGCTTTGGCCTAAATCATAGGACTTCAGTCAGGATAATTTGCCTTCTATGCAGAATTCTGTGGACCCCTCTTCCATTTCCTGACTGACTACATCTTGTTGGTATTCTGAGTAAAGAACCTCTGTTAACTTGAATGTGAGGAACTGTACTAAAGGGTAGCAGCATTAGGAACATTAAGAACCACTGTACTAGAAGTGGGGGTGGGATGGGGGAGGGAGTGGACTTCAACTCTATGCTGCCTTGAGCCTGCATCAAGACTTTCTCAGGTAGGCAGGAACCAATGGAACAGTGGCTGAGAAAGTGAAGTTCTTAGCTTCTCTTGCCCTGAGATCTCTGGGAGGAGCACAGACCCTACAAAGAGGTGGATGCAAAAACCAGCCATGGATCTATCTTCACTGCAGAGCAAAACCATGATGGATGCTGGGAGCTGTAGTTCCACGGGCAGCCGGAGAAGCATTTAGAAGACTATGGCTGGCCAATACTTTAGACCCAGTCAAATGGGGTAAAACGGGAAGTAGCAGTGCTCTGCACAACACAAGTGTCATTCTATAAAGCTTGTTTCAGTGTTTATGTTTGAGAGTGTGTGTGTGTGTGTGTGTGTGAGAGAGAGAGACAGACAGACAGAGAGACAGAGACAGAGAGAGACACAGACAGACAGACAGACAGAAACAGACAGAGAGATTCTGGATCATGACTTATGAATGTCAGAAATGTTTAAAAGCCCTAGAATGCAAAGAAAAATCAAGCAAATTGAATAATTTCTTGGTTTTGTGAGTTGTAGAGGAAAGAACAAGCATTGTGGATGTCCTGGCTGCTTTTGTGTCAACTTGACACAAAGTGGAGTTATCATAGAGAAAGGAGTCCTCCCTTGAGAAAATGCCACCATGAGATAGAAATATGCTGTAAGGCATTTTCTCAATTAGTGATCCCTCAAGGGGGAAGGGCCCAGCCCATTGTGGATGGTGCCATCCCTGGGTTGGTAGTCCTAGGTTCTATAAGAAAGCAAGCTGAGCAAGTCAGGGGAAGCAAGCCAGTAAGAAGCACCTCTCCACGGCTTCTGCATCAGCTCCTGCCTCCTAGTTCCTTCCCTGTGTGAGTTCCAGTCCTGACTTCCTCTGGTGATGAACAGCAATATGGAAATGTAAGCTGATTAACCCTTTCCTCCCCAGCTTGCTTCTTGGTCATGATGTTTGTGCAGAAATAGAAATCCTGACTAAGACAAATTGGTACCAGCATAGTGGGGAATTCCTGTGATAACCTGACCATGTTTTGGGGAGGACTGTGGAAGGATTTTGGAACTAGGGCTAGAAGAGCCATTTGGTGTTAAGAGCTCTGTGGCATGTGTTGTAGGAGCTTGGAAGATAATGTTGAGAACAGTGCAGAAGATGGAGGCCTGGCTTGTGAAATTTCAGAAGGAAGATTAAAGACTCTTATCAGGGCCATTGCTGTTTTGATTGTGAAGATTCTATAGTTTTGGTTAGCTGGAGCTGAAGAATCAGCTGTGATTAACAAGATACCAGAACTACTAAAGTGAAACCTTTGCATTACTGGGATGATTGATGCTAGTTAGCTGGAGCTAAGAAATCAGCAATGATTAAGAAGAGATCAGCATCACTAAGTTGAAGTCTTCCGGAAACTGTTTCCTGAGAAAACAGAGAAGCTGTGTTCCAGAGGCAGCCATGGTTGTACTTTGTGTTGGCAGCCAGACTTGGTAATGTAGAAGAGTCACCCAGGTGGTACTGGTTTTGAAGGCATGAAGGGGTCATGAAGAGCAGCTGATGCTTGGCACTGTGAGAGGCCAGGAGAGGCCACTGGTGAAGGTGCAGCCTCAGTAACAGTTGAAGACCCAGGACTGAAGGGGCCATGCAGAGAAGTTGAGGCTTAGCACCATGAAAAGAGCCCATGAGAGGCTATTTGTGAAAGTGCAGTCCAGTTGCAGCAGAAGACAGCAGTGTTTTGGAGATGCCAGCACCATGAGATGATCATCAAGAATAGCAGCAGCAGTGAAGTACAGGCATCTGGAGCCTAGAAGACAAGGTGTGTGCTACAAAGGGCAGAGCTGGAGAAGTGACTCAAGCCATTGGAGTAGCCCAGAAGATCATGAGTGGATCCCAGATATTGGAAGGTTAGAGTTTGATTTTGCTTTTGATTGTGACTGTGCCCTGATATTTTTCCCTCTTGAAGTAAAGTATTTTAGTGGAGCCCACAATTAAGAGACTTTGAATTGTAAAAAAGACTTTGAATTTTAAAAGAGATTGAATATTTTAAAGGGATTGAAATTTTAATTTGTGAGAATTTGTAAAGACTGTGGGACATTTAAAGTTATTTAGATCTTGGGGATGATAAGAAAGTAAGTAAGGGTTGAGGCTTAATAGTGATGTGTTTGTGTGTCAAGTTGACAAGAGGTCAGTTGTACTGGCTGGTTTTGTGTATCAACTTGACACAAGCTGGAGTTATCACAAAGGAGTTTCAGTTGAGAAAATGCCTCCATGAGATCCAGCTGTAAGGCATTTCTCAATTAGTGATCCTTCAACAGAGAAGGGCCCAGCTTATTGTGCGTGGTGCCATCCCTGGGCTGGTTGTCCTGGATTCTATAAAAAAGCAAGCTGAGCAAGCAAGGGGAAGCAAGCCAGTAAGAAACACCCCTCCATGGCTTCTGCATCAGCTCCTGCCTCCAAGTTCCTGCCCTGTGTGAGTTCCTGTCCTGACTTCCTTTGGTGATGAACAGCAATGTGGAAGTGTAAGTTGAATAAACCTTTTCCTCCCCAGCTTGCTTCTTGGCCATGAAGTTTTGTGCAGGAATACAAACCATGATTAAGACAGAGGGTTATTAGCTCATTTGTCTTTCTGAAGCCACATTTTCTACTGTTACCTAGGTTCAGCACTGCATCTCTGTTGGGTCCAGTGACACTTGCCTAGATGTATCTTGTCCACTGAAGATTCTCCCACCCTCACAGGGTTGCTGGTGATGAGAGTCGAGAGTTCCCAAAGATAAAAGAAACAGGCTGGGCTCTCTACTCGGAGTTTTCAGGTTCCTGTGGGCATCAAGGAAGACAGGAGACAAAGCCAGGGGTATAGAGGATGTTCATTATGGAGCAAAGGCACACAATGAAAGGCAATGTTAAGGCTTCTTGACAGACAGAAATAGCACTGAGTTCCTGATAGCTTGCTTTCTGGACAAACTTAACTTAATGGGGGGAAGGGATGGGAAGGTAAGATGTCTTTGTAGCTGTTTCCTCCAAATCTCAATATTCCCTCCTGAGGGAGGAAAGAGGCTCTTAAAGCTAAAAGGCTCACAAAAACTTACAAGCCTCCACAAACCCAGTATTAGAAGATGCAGGCAGCCTGACCTCTCCCCAAGACTGGACAAGCAGTGAACAATTTCTGGCGGAGAGATTTTCCTCAGTGGTGCTCCCTGCAGGTTGTGCAGGATCCAGCAATGAGTCTTTGCTCAGTCCTCACCCATGCTGGGGTGGGCTTTTGAGTGAGGCAGTTCTCTGGAGTCATCTGTATTTCTATCATAAGCCGTTGCCCGGTAACCGCAATACGTCCCTTGTTTCACCAAGTTAGACCGGGGTGGAGTTGTTTCTTTGGACTGTCCTATCTGGGATTCCCTCTCTGGGATGAGGAGACATCTGTTCCGGTCTCTCCAGAAAAAGTCAGGCAGCACAGAGAGTTCCACAGATAGGGCTTACTAAGACTTGCTTCCCTTTCCTGTCCTTAGATGGATTTCTCAGGTGGCATCAGGCACATGACAGGAACAGGCAGTTTTGCTAGACAAACAGTACAGAGAACTGTTCCTATGAAATGAAGGTGAGTTGGGGTGATCTTGTAGGCCATGGTGGGGTGATGTGATACTGTTGCATCTGCCTGGGACCACCTTGCAGTTTGCACCTCTTATTGTTCTGTCTATCTAGATACTAGATACTTGAATAGAAGCCCTCAAGATAAAATCGATGGGGACAGAAAACAGAAAGAACAAGCAAGCAGAAAGCCAGTCTGGGTGTTTTCTTTCTTTTAGACCCAGCCTAACTTGCCTGGTTCATTAAAGATATGCTTAGTCAACAAAACAGCTGCTAGCATTTAGCTGCAGAAAACAGAAAGCTGAACAGCGTGGAATTTCTTTTAGAGGGGACACTGAACAATTGACTCATAACAACAGAGTCCATTTCCAGATGAATCTATGTTGCCCTTCAGCTGGCAAGTTGCTTTGAGCTTTCCTAGTACCAACATCTGAGTGCTAAGAGGTAGCATTCAAGGGTCAGATCTGAACCATGCAGAAAGCATGCTTTGAGAATTTACCTACTGAAGTGTCACCAATCTCTCTCTCTCTCTCTCTCTCTCTCTCTCTCTCTCTCTTTTCATTGGCTGAACTGTTCTAAGGCTTTTCATATCTGTTGGAATGGCGTGAATTTCATTTTCATGAAAGATAAATGAAATTTTAAACTGGGTACAAATTTAATCTTTTCTTTTCCTGGTATTGAAATTTCTCATTATTTGCCCTTCCTTGTTCTCGCTCCTATTTCTTTTCTTTTTTTCCTTTTTTCCTTTTTGCTTGTAAGAGGCTGTCCCAGAATGACTAATACATAATAAAAAGAGCACCATTCACTAATAACAATTTGTTGATTGTTCCCTGAACCCCTGGGAGGTGTGCGAAGATTGAGATTCCTGTCCGTAGCTAAGGGAGTGTGACAATGTGACAGGCCTTATGTCAAGGCCAAGTAGGAACTCAAAACGGAAGCCAAGCTTCTTTCTGCCCTGCCCCCTCCAACTTGGGTGACTGCAGAGTCTATCACCATGCAGCCCCGCTTGTCAAAATAGTCTATGCTGGTGTTTGTCCCCAGGTGTCAGGGAGGCCAGGAAATGGAAATATGTTTGCTGAACACCCAGGAGAGCTGAGGTCTTATCAAGGAAGAGGATGGGGATTGGGGGACTTAGGGGGTCATACCAGTGGGGAAGATGTGATGTATACTGACTGGGAGCACCTAGGAAAATGAACTCAGCAAGCACAAAGAGTAATTAAGGAAATCAGGAAATTTCTTAAATTAGAAATGGGATTAGAGAATGTCCCAGGGAAGGGAGATTTGATCTCAGAGTATCCTGTGTGCTAAGAGGCTTTAGGGGTTGCTTGAGAATGGGTTCAGGAACATTCTGCGTATTAGAGAACGACACCAAATCAGATTGCCCTGAAAGAGCTGTCTCTTGAAATGGGAGTTAAATAAAGGGTCATTTGGCAGCTAATCTGGAACAGGGGTGGTGGTCACTGACAACAGAGCACACCAAGGTGGGAGCAAGAGTTGAAGTAAAGACACTTCCTGGCCCAGAAGCAGAGGGGTGTGAGAAGGGGCGAGGTCCCACAGTGCCAGTTGGCATCATGTCCTATATGACCTAAAGACTTCCTTATGGTACAACTGTGAAAGGTCCCCCACAGGCTCCTGAGTTTGAAAATTGGTCTCCAGATGGTGGTGCTCTTTTGGGAAGCTGTTGAATCTATGGGAAATAGGGCTGCTGGGATATGCTGCCCTATTTTGGTTCTCTGTTGCTGTGATAAAACAATGACCAAAAACAACTTGGGGAAGAAAGGGTTTCTTTTAGCTTACATCAAGAAAATTTAAGACAGAAACCCAGAGGTAGGAACCAAAGCTTGCTTTCTTATGAAACTCAGGACTTCAAAGTCAAATAGTAGCCATGGCCCTGGAGCCTGGGTGGGGAAGATCAATGGCCATTTTATCTCTTTACCCAAAAGGCAGTTCACCAAGTAGAGCCCTTCGTTGCCCAGAAATGGGTTCATGGAGGGCACACTGGGTTACTAGTGGCTGAAAGTGGAAGCTGGTTGTCCCACCTCGTGGGGATAGGGTGGAGTGTGGAATGGGTATTTTTTGGGAGAATACAGGGGATGACAGAACTGAAGGAGACAGACCTCAGGCAAGCTTAGACAACCCAAGCAGAAGCCAGCCAAGTCTCTAGAAATTCACTATAGAAGTGAATTGACTCCGCCCCCCCCCCCCCCCCAGCTCGGATACGTGTAAGGAAATGAATCAGGTCTACCTCTCAGTTTGTGGGTCCTGTCCTCATAGGCCTGGGCAAGGCACATCTTGTTTTGCTTCCTTTCTTCGATCCTCACACCCCCTTTCTCTCCTCCCCAAAGACAACCACTTTAAATGAATTTGATTTATGCCTTTGATTTAAATTCATAACTGTGGATAGAAAGCATGTTTTTGCATTTAATGCTTATACACTTCTTTTCAGACTATCAAATGTGTCTAAAGTTCTCTCTGTGGTGGTGTGTGGACACTTAGCTCAGTGGCTATGAGTTACCACAGTATTTATACCCCTGTATGCAATTATCAACAGTAGTCTTTAGAACCATTTCCCTGGAAATGGTCACCTTACTCTGTCTTCAGTTCTGGCTACATAGGTTACTGTAATAACACAGCCTCATGCAATCCTATTGTTCTGGGTGGGAGTTTTCCTCAACAGGAGTCTTTCACTGTCACTCTGAGGATAGGGAGGGAAGAGGAGTGAGGGGTACTTATCAGGCATACTGTATATTCTAAGGCATTAGAAAGAAGTGAGTCCTGGGGTCAGGTAGGTTTCATGTGATGCTTCTTATGATCAACTATATCTGGGGAAAGAATTACCTTCAGCATCCACACCTGAATCAGAGCTGGGTTAAGGATACAGATAGGTGGCCTTGGTGACATTAAACACCAAGATTTACTTTTGAATGGGTGGTTCACCTATCTCTTCTTGATTTTTTTTTTTTTTTTTTGTCTTGTCTTGTGGTCCTTGGGTTAGAGCCTGAGAGCATCTCACCTTCTAGGCAAGTGCTGCCTCACCAAGTTACATGTCCAGTCCTTGGCTCCCCATTCTCTTTACCAACTCTTTGTTTTTAACACCCAATGTCAAACTGGTTTTCACTTATGACAATCAGCTCTTTGTAACTGAATTCTCCTTTTTTTCTTAAGGTAAAGGTTGACAGTTATTTTTAAATTATTGTTCCCATTTTATTATTGTGACTCCATTTACCATTGCTCATTCTGTTTTCCTCTGTTTTATTTCCTGCTCTCTGTTCATGGTGTCTCAGGACAGTGGTTCTCAACCTGTGGGTCATGTCCCTTTTGGGGATTGACAGACCCCCTTTACAAGGATTATATATCAGTTATCCTGTATATCAGATATTTACATTACAATTCATATATTTACATTACAATTCATAACAGCAGCAAAATTTCAATTATGAAGTAGAAACAGACATAATTTTCTGGGTGGGGGTCACCAACCATAACATGAGGAACTATATGAAAGGGTCACAGCATTAGGAAGGTTGAGAACCGCTGCCTTAGGCTATCAAGTCCCTAGGATATATCATGAATCTCAGCAAAGGGACAATCTCTCAATCCCCAGATGGTGCCATTCCCAGAGCTGAGAGACAAAGTAATATGGAGTTTGAGAGAGATTGGAAATGACCAGATGGAACTGGGGGACCCTCCAGGGCAGGAAGAACCTCAGATGGCAGCTGCTATAGTCTTGCTTGGGAGGTCCATTTTTATCTTCCTGGGTTCAGGCAACCTGATGCTTGAAATGGGATTCAGGGGTCTTGACAGATGGAAACACAGAGAATGGGGAGTTTATCCATCCTCTCTGTACTTTTGGGATCCCAAGGGGGTTGAGGCTGTCGTCTGCAGTCGGGTTCCTTCTTTCTCTGGGCTTCATTTCCCAGGCAGAGGTGGTGTGTGAACACTGAGATCCCTAAAAGGCTGACTGAGAGCTGAATGCATGAAGAAGGCATTCTCTCTGAGCCCTCCCTCTTGACTCCCTCCTCCTCCTCCGACTCTACGTCTCTTCCCCTAAATGTATAGATTTTGTGTTATGGTGTGCTCTTTGGATAAATGTATGCATTTCACAGTAATGAGGTCAGGGTAAGGGACAGAGTCATCACCTCAAGCATGCATCATTTCTTTTCAGTGAGGCTTCCGAGATCGTCCCTTCCAGCTACTTTGCACCACACAGTGCATTATTATTGACCATCCTCACTTCCAGGTCTGTGTGCTCAGCCTGTTGCCGCCTTTGGTGTTGCCTTCCTACGCAGTCCTTCTCGGGGTTCCTTCCCTGGTTCCTCAGAGTTCCTACTTGCTTCATAGCATTTTCAGTCTGCTTAAGGGACGTCCAGGCTGAGCCCCTGCGAGAGGCAGAGGGCACATAAGCTGGCTTCAGCCTCAGTGATTTTCCGTGCTCATATTACTGGGCCTTTTTTCAGGAGGGAGATTCTTATTGGTTGAGTCTGGGTCACATGACCACCCCTTCACCTTGGTTAGCTAGCAGGAAGACCAATAAGACAATGAGTTGGGCCTCCTGGTGGCTTAGGCCTGTAGACCCAGCTATTTGAGAAGTTGAGGGAGGAGTGAAAGTTCCAGGCCAGCCTGGGCTACAGAGTGAAATCAGAGCCAGCTGAGGCAACATAGTGAGAACTTGTCTCAAAATTTAAAACCTCCAAAAGGGGCCAGGGGATGAGTAGTTTAGTGGTAAAGAATACTTTCAACCCACAGAACTGCAAAAACTAAACTAAAAATAAGAACAAAAACCTACCCATGCAATGGCTGGGCAGGGCAGCCCTTAGCAGTGGTTTTCTTACTGCTCAGTTATAGTCCCATCTCTAGCCCTGGTGCAGCTATTCCAGGAAAACATGAAGGGCTTCAGCCTTGAGCCTTCCTAGGATGACTTGATTTTTCCATGCCATCACCTTTTAAAAATGGCTAACCACTCCATCACCTGTTCCAGTGGAGGCTTGATGGAGGAGTGGGGGGTTGGGGAAGGGGCTATTTCACCATCTATCCTGGGGAGCTACAGTAGCTCAAATGTTGTGCAGAGAAAAAGCTTAGTAAGTGTGCAGGGTGGCTGTGAAACCCACTGCTGGGACCTGCCTTCTAGTTTGGCTCTTCCCAGAGGGTCCGGCTCTCTTCCCACGTAGACAAGACACACATCTTTAAAAATCGTCTAATTTCAACTTTCTCTAGAGTGAGCAGCCAGTGCAACAGTCAATGCTGCTTTTCACTCACATGCAGTCCCATGAAAAAGAAACAATAGTCTTAGAGCCTTTGCTGGGCCCAGTCTGGGACAATGATATTCTATTTTATATTCGTTCATTTCTTCCGTGAGAGGCACATCAACATAGGAACGGAGTGATTCTTGCCCTCCCTAAGAAAAACCAGGGCCCTCTTTGGAGAAGTTCCCGTGTTCTGTGCTCTTTGAGTTTTGGAAGAAGAGGCCCTCTCACACCCTGACACCTCACAGAAGGGTCTGAGGCTGTGTTTCTGAGGAACTATGGGTTGTGGGCCTGGGACACCAGAAATGCCACCTGCAAAAGAAGAGCCACAGGTTACCTCGATCAGGTCCCCCTTGGCCAGGAACTTGAGGTCTGGTGTGGGTTGGACAATGAGCTTGATCTTATGGTCTTGGGAAAGAGTTATGTCTGGCTCCATTTGTAGTTTGTGGGAGGATGGCTGTGGGGAACCCCTCTGCAGCCTGTCCCAGGTGATAGGCATAAATGACACTGAGACTATCTTGGCAGAGGCACTGAGCAACAAAGAAGAAATACAGGTGGCCATCCATATTCATTCCACTGAGTGAAAAAAAGAAATACAAGGAGAGAACATGACCTCTCCTAGGTATGGGGGGGGGGGGGAGGTTTACTGTAGATATGAGGGAGAGCATAACCGGAGGCAGGGACATCTGAGAGAGTCCAGAGTGACATGGCCCAAGCCATGTCAGAAGAGAGGAAGAGGGGTGAGAGGAGAGCCAGACCAAGAGGCCAGGAGGGTAAAGGGTAGATGAAAAGCCAAGTAACCAAAATGGTTGGATTATATCACTGGGGGAAGCCCAGCCCAGTCCTTGGGCTGGAGAAGTAGGGTAGGAGGCAAGATATGCAAGCCATACCCTGTAACAGGTAGGGACTGAGGGATGCTGGGAGAACCTGGCAGCCCAGTCCACTTTGATATGCTAACTAGGCACTTTAGTCTTTTGTCCTGGGTTTGAGACCTAACACCCACATTTGAGGATTGAGGATTTGATCTCCCAAGTTCAATCAAGCACCAGACAAAAATATTCTTAAAAATCAGTACCAATAAAAACAATCAAAGCTACAAAACACAAACCTTCAGCCCTACACCAGTGCTTGAATTTTATTTTAAAATAAAAAAAATGTGCGTTCCATATATTTTACTTGATTTCTTTTTCTTTCTATGCTTAGGAATGCTTTCCTTGTCATTGACCTCATAAGAAGCAGGATAGTGATTTCTTATACTACACCTACAGAGCAGCAAAGGATTTATCTTGTTGAAGCAGTACTGGGTGGTATTGAAGGCAGCCTTAGGAAGGTTGCTCAGGTTCCATGCCTGGTGCCACAAGACCATCACCTGGCTGTCAGATATGGATGACTGATGAGCAAATGACCAGCTAGTTAGGCGAAGCCTATGGTGTTAGCCTACTTGTCATCTGGCCCAGGAGCTAAGAGTTTGGTAACTGTTAACACTGTAATGAAATACTTGAGATTTAAAATAAAAACTTAGAAGAACAAAAAACAAAACAAAACAAAACAAAAAACAGTACCAAGTGTGTACAGACTTTTCTTCTTCTTGTTCCCAGGGCATTGAAGCTTAATTTGTTTTACAACATCTACCTTTCATTGGGTACTATATGTCATCAAGAGGTGTACTAAAGGATACAGGAGGATGTGTGTCAGTTTGCTGTAAATAGCATCCCATCTGATATAAGAGCCATGAGCATCCACTGATTTGGGTATTCTCTTCTAAGGGCTGTCTGTAGTAAGGGAACATCCCTGGGAACATCTCTGGGCTCTGGGATAATGGGTTGTAAACACTAACACTGGTTGTTTTAATCAACCTTATCAAGTTGGGACTAGAACTAGGATTGAAGCTAATTAAGAAAGTTGAATAAGATGCTTGTTAGACCTCAGGCATCAGGGAAAAGAGTTTGTATCATCTAGAGGTGATATCAAAGGGTGCAGGAGGAAATGAGTCAGTTCTATGCAAACATCCTCCCATCTTGTATATTTTTGGATGTATATAAACATCCCATCTTATGTATATTTAGAAAAATGTCAGGCTCAAGGGGAAGCATCCCTATGGAGGCAATGTGCCCAAAGGCAATCAGCTTTGAGGATGCTGTATGCTGAAAATATGTATTTCCCTCCTCTTTTATACAGAAAAGAAAAGAAAGCAAGAAAACTAAAATTAATAAAAACAGAATTGGTATTGGACTGGACAGGATGGCAGATTAAACAAAAGAAATGACCCCAGCAAAAAGGATATTAGGGCATTTACCGAACAGAAAGAAAGACTAAAGAAGGCCAGAAATGAAGAGTCTATCCAAGGTCAATCTCAATTTAGGGGGACACAGAATCCACTGGCTACGTCAACCCCACTGGATATCATCACATTGTCACAAATGGTGTCATCATTAGCTCCACCTGTCACCTTGATACAAACCTAGAGTCACATAGGAAAAGGGAAACTCAGTTGAAGAATTGAACAGATCAGTCTGGTCTGTGGCAAGTCTCTGAGACAGTTTCTTGATTGCTAATTGAAGTAGGGGAGTCCAGCCCACTATGGGTGGTGTCATCTCCATGCAAGTGAACCTGGGTTGTATAAGAAACATAGCTGAGCAAGCCAGATGAAGCAAGCCAGTAGGAGTCCTCTGTGATCTCTGCTTCAGTTCCCACCTCCAGGTTCTCACGTTAGTCTCTCTCAGTGATAGACTATTATAACCTGTAAGCTAACCTAAACTTTCCTCTTCAAGTTGATCTTGCCCAGAATTTTATCACACACACACACAAAAATCAAAGCAAGACAGGTAGAACCCATCCGATGCTCTGTGTTGGTTTTGTGTCACGTACTATGACCCAATGTCCACTATGTTGGCCTGTACATCTTTGCTCAATCTGGAATATGAGACAGTAGATACCTGACTACTCTAGGGGAAGGGCTAAGACCCACAGGAAATGGCAGATCCCTCACATATGGCAAAGGAATTCAGAATAAGAGCCATCAAAAACCTTTCTCAGAGAGTCATCTAGATCTGCATCATCTGTAACAAAAGGTGGCCAACCCTGATATCCTGTGACTCTGTTAAGAGCATCCATGTCCAGGATATCTCAAAGTTCCTCTCCTTTCCCACAAATCTGGAGTCTTTAGCTCTTTTGTCATCTTTCCCTGTCTTCTAAGTTTCAGACTATTGTATTTGATCTATTGACCGACCCTTATACACTACTGAACTATTATCATGTATGATGTGTGTATGAGTGCACAAGCATGTGGACATGCAGTTGCATGCTGGGGTTTCATATAGCAGCCAGAGGTCATGTTAGTCTCCTGAATCCTAAAACCTTTTAGAAGATTAAATGTGTGGCCATCTAAGCTGGGTAGTCTGGGGTACAAGATCAGGAACAGCCGGGAATGATGGTACAACCCACTAGTCTCAGCACTTGGGAGGTTGAGGAAGAACTGACGAAGCCCAGGTCAACCAGCCTGGGCAGCATAGTGAGACCTTGCTTCCCACTCCCTCTCACCATCCACAAAGTCCAGCGCATCTGTCTATTAACTGCATAGTCTTTATACATTACAGTCTTTCTGTGACTTAAGTCTTATTATCTGTAAGTGGGGATGGCCTTATCTTCCAGGGCTATCATAGGATTAAATAAGTTACCGTGTGATGATATTGCCCGGCTCACAGTAAATACTCAATGATTGCCATTTTCCATTGACTCTCGTCATTTTCCTAGTTTCTTTTGTCAGTTAGCTCTTGATTGTATGTGCTGGAAAATTCTAGATCACACTTGAGCACACTTTTCTCTTGTATCTTATCCATTCCAGCGTTGTTGGTTAGGTTTCTCACCCATTTTTTCTCCCTTTTGGTCCTCTCTCTCCATACTCACTGCCATGGCCTCAATTTTTGCCCCATCATCCCTCACGTGTGTGACAGAAGCCACCCTCTAACTGGTTTGTCAGCTTCCACATACTTCTGTGTAATAAAAAGCCATAAAATTATCTTCGGTGATAATCAAACAGTTAACATTGTCGAGTCTGTAATGGTAAACTAGGAGATGTTCTAGTAACTTTCCACGGTTGGCGTTGAATTATCGAGCCTACCTCTGAACAGACACTTTTATCTTCTCCTTTTGCAGACGGGGGGGGGGGGGGAGCAAAGCAGAGAGTACATATTTCTACAGTCATACGGCAATAGATGCTTAGGTAAGATTTGAACCAAGGCTCCCCAAAACACACATCTGTTCGTGGTGACAACTCTGCTCATGTGGTGAATAGCTGTCCAGTCTCACAAATGGAAGTGTTTATAATTTCAGTTTCAGTGTACTTTCTTTCTGGTGCTAGGGAGACAGCCTAAGGTCTCACACATGCTAAGCATGCACTCTGCCACTGAGCCACTACCCCAGCCTCTCTAGCTTTATAAAACTGTGAAATAAATTGAGCTCGGTTGTTATAAAATGGATGGATTAATATTGTCCTCTGTTTTTTAAAGATTATTTTATTGTATGTTTATGAGCATTTTGTCTGCATGTGTGTATATATGTGCACCCCATGCATGCTTGGTGCCTGTGGAGGCCAGAGGTAGGCATCAGATCCCCTGGAATTAGAATTACAGATGGCTGTGAGCTGCCATGTGGATGCTGGGAACAAAGCCTGCAAGAGCAGCAAGTGCCCTTAACCAATGTGTCATCTCTCTAACTCCCCTCCCCCCCAAGCCTTTTTTTCCCCCTGAAATATTTGGAGGCCACTACTCAGTTCTATAAATGCGGTGTTTGTATGATACTTTTCTTTCATTAAAATACTTTAAATTTCCCAACTGTTTTTTTTTTCTTTCCTGGCATAAATAGGATTTCTAGAACTAAATGTATGTATATTAGATGCGCATGAGTGTTTGATGGTGTATGTTTAATATGCATTTGACTTTTCTCTCTCTCTCTAACCACCCCCCACCCTATTTCAAGCTCATCATCATGTGTAGCATTACTTTTAACTTGTCCATTTTTGTTACTGGGTTGTTGTTGTTGTTGTTATTGTTATTATTATTATTGGTGGTAGTAGTAGTAGAACTTAAGACAGGATCATGGTATGTAACCCAACCTAACCTTGAACTTGAAATCCTCCGGCCTAAGCTTTCCCAGTGATGGACTGCAACTGTGTGACACCACACCCAGCTCTGGTCAGTTGGTTTGGGGTTTTTTTGTTTTTTTTTTCTTTTTCAATTTCCCAACCTTTCCTTTCAGTCTCTTTTTCTAATGTAGACTCACATTACGCAACAATGAAAACTTACCCACATTTCAGAATTACCCACAATGCAGTTTGTGCTTTATTTCCAAGTTATCCCTCCTGGTGAGTGTTGTGTTTTTTTAATGTGGTGGGAGGAAGGGTAGATAGATAGATAGATAGAGAGAGAGAGAGAGAGAGAGAGAGAGAGAGAGCGAGCTGGGGTAGCCCAGCAGCGAGGCAAGCTGTTGCTAGGTAGCTGTTGGGCGGAGCCTAGCGGGATCGTCTGTAAGCCAATAGCGGAGAACCCCATTTGTGGATCTCAGTGGCCTGCTGGCTGCAGGCCTCACTTCCTTTCCTTTTTCCTCTTTTCTCTCCATTATTCCCTTTCTCTTCTGGAATATAATCTGTTCTCCATGAAGGATCTGTGGGAAGCAGAGTTTGGGACTCACTGCCTTTTCCTTCACTTTGGGAACAGAAATAGGATGCTCCAGGTGGGTAAGGTCGGCCACACAGTAAATCCTGACCCCCTACGCGCGCGCGCGCGCGCGCGCACACACACACACACACACACACACACACACTCAGGGAGCAGCTATGAGGCAGGGCTGTGAAAGGGAGCATTTTACGGGGGCTTAGGGACTTCTCATTTCAAGTCACCATTCACTTCTGAGAGCTGACGGCTACTTGCAGGGAATGTTGGGAAAAATTCAAGTGACAGATTATGTAAGGGCTGGTGGCTGCTTGATGGACAGCAGACTGGGGGGGGGGGATGGGGATGGGGGTGTTTGAACAGTCCAGGAGAGGGTACTTTGCAGGCAAGGTGCAAGTGCTGTGGGTTACAACATAAAGGTGCCTTGTTATACCATGGTGATGGGGGCAGAAATCAGTGTAAGTTACTTGTCCCTGGAGCTCGGCCAAAAGGCTTCATTTCCTGACCACTAAATCCTTTGAAGTCCGCATGCCCCGCCCCCATCACAGTTATAAACAGTGAGGCTCCCAGGCCAGTGCCTTCCCAGCCACACCTGCTAGTATATAGATCTGTCCCCAGGAGGCAGCTTCCTGTACCTTGTGGTGCTCAGCAGCAGCCTCCTGATGCAGCTGCTTTAGCACATGTGTGTTACAGAGTCCACAGTTCTCTCTCTCTCTCTCTCTCTCTCTCTCTCTCTCTCTCTCTCTCGAACACTTACTGAAGGTCCGATTCATTGGCTCTCTCAATGAACACCTGCCTTGGTGATTTGAGTTATTCTGGGGTGGAGTAGCTGCAGGGCCCTCTGCTTTGTCTCAATCATTAACAGATCCCAGCTCTTCTTCAGCGTCAACATGTTTTTCCCATGTGCGCCAAGGGTAGCGATTTCCCTGCCTTATCAGCCTAGCAACGAGAAGGCCAGTTTCCAGGAAAGCAGCCACCTGATCCAGCCTGGTGAAACCCACTCTCAGCCCAGCCTCGGCTCTGGCCTTTGCAACCCAGCACTCAACAGCAGGGCCACATGACAGCATTGTCAATTGGCTAACCCTCCTTCTCCCCTGCAGCCAGACAGTGGTTTGCAGAGAGGTAGAAAGGCACATCACCAGGCCTCTAACTCTGCTTTGGTTAAGGACAGCAAAGCAGCAGCTTGTGGGGCCTGGGCTAGCTGGGTGGGCCCAGAAAAGCACTTCTGTGGAGTCCTTCCCTCCCTGCTAAGCTCTCTGTCTTGTGAACCCAGTAGGAAACAATAGCTGTGACAGGCTGTTGTTAGGTACTTCCCACCCTGGCTGTGGCCTTTGATTAAACGGTGGTGGTGGTGGTGGGGTGTCCTTTGGAGAGTCGTGAATAAGCTGTTTGAGTAGTGTTTGACTTGAAGAGGCTCTTTTTATAACCATATATGCCTTCCCCAAGAGAACCAATAAATAATGTGGCCATTCCGCCAGGGCTGTCTTTCCATAGCTGGCCAGGGACTCTCTGGCCCCCACCAGCGGCTTCTCCTGTTTCAATTTCCATGCCCTCTGGCTTCTGTAACTCAAGGAGCCCCTGAGCTTGGGAACAGCTGACAGCCAGACAGCTCCTAGTGGCGGCACCTGGGGAAGGAAGGGGTGGATGGATGGGCACTGACTTGCCAGCTTGCTCTGGGGCACCCTGTCCCTAGCTGCTATGAGTCATTTGAAAGGTGAGCAAGAATGTGCCCTGGGTGAGCATAGGGGAGGGGATATTTTAGGTGCCAAACCCAGGGAACATGGCAGGACCCTGTGGGCGAGGATGGGGTGGGTATGAGCCCTGTTCAGGGGAGAATCACGGACAGCCCTGTTGTCTCTACAGATAACCTCAGAAAGGAGCTGGCCTTGTCTCCAGTGGGCATCACCATAAAATCAGTGGCCATTGCAATGCATTTGGGAGATACTGCTTTGCATAAAGGGGCACTGGCCAGTTCAGAGGGCACTGTGTTGAGATCAGGGTGTCTCGTTTCATGGCAGGCAGCGTGTGTTGTGTTGCCTGTAGGGTGTCTCATTGCACGCAGTAGGCACAGGAGGCATCACCTACTGCATTCAGGCAGACACATAGCTAGCCTGCTTACACATTTATTCCGGAGAGTTTGTGGAACGTCTTGAGGACCTACTAAGCCCAAACTTTCTATTTTCCACACGAGGAACCTAAACCAGAGGAGAGGCGGAAGAGGAGATTGATACTGGCTCCTTCCATATTCTCAGGGTGCACAGCTTCTGAGTCCTGCAGCTCCACATTGTACCTGAAGTAGGGGTGGGCAATGTGAGCATGTGCTGGGACAGGGCATGAGGAGCAGTAGGTGATGAGAAGCTGCAAAGCCCAGGAACGTTACCTCTCCGGCTCCAGCTCTGTCCCCTCAACCCTCTTGTTTACTGCCTGGTTCCTTCCAACACCATTGGCTTTTCCTTGTGGGCCAGTGTAAAACCTTCACTGACTTTACCCTGGGGGAAAGGAGAGAGGCTAGTCCTAGTTAGTGATTGGGAAGAACCCCCATCCATACCCCTGTATCCAGCTGTCTTTTTATTACCATGTGCTTGGATGGAAAGAGCCAACCATGTCACCAGGGAGTGCCTGGCGGTGCTGACGCTCCTGGCAGTGTTGCTGTAGCCAAGAAGTCTTCAGACTCTGATTTATCCTATTGCCAAGTGCTGGGTGGAAAGTTCTGAGAACAGTGCCTGAAGTGACAGCACGCATGAAAGCAGAGCCCTGACTAGGAGGAGCGTCTTCCCTCAGAGCTCTGGAATGGCATGCATCTGTTTATCTCCTGCTGTGCCAGCCCACCAAAGCTACCCATCCTTGCTTCCCCCCATGGACTCAGCATGCCATGGCATTTAGTAGATGTTAAAAAATAGTAACATTGGAGCCTGTGACTCTGGTGCTCCTGTCACAAAAGGTTCCTTCTTGATGAGGCCTGATTGGCTGAGCCAGAGACTCTAGAGAGAAACCAAGCCAGGTGTGGGTTGGCTCTGTACCTGGCTCATATGCTGAGGTCGCAGTGAAATGGACAAGGCTGGGGTGTTTGAACACACATGTCTAGGATATTTGCCATTTTTCAAACAGAAGAATGGTTCTGGATGCTCCATTTTCTTCTCTTGTGAGCAGGCAGGCTCTCAGTCTAGATGTAGATATGTCTGTCCTCTGGAGGGTGAAGGCTCTAGGGCATATGGCTGGGGGCAGGGAGTAGAGTTCTGTCACCCTCTCTTCCTTGTCTTTGCAGGATGAGTTCTAAGATTGTTCAGCAGAGACTTCCCAGACTGGCGGTTAGTGTGGAGGGACTGGGGCTTTCCTGCCTGTCTGCTCTGTGGCCTTTCTTCTTTTTCTTCATTCCTGTGGGGATGGTGGAGCCATGGAGGTGGGGTGAGAAGCAATGAAAAAAAAAATGACACAGGCTTGTCTTTACCCACAGGCCTGCACAGGGGACCTCAGCAAAGGGCATCTGTAGTCATCTTTCCTCTTGACCCGAGTCTCCTGATGTTCTGATAGGGGTGGAAGACAAGTATCCTGTGACTCATTTTACCTTTGCTCAGCACCTGCTTCTTGAGGTAGTTTGCTTTGGAAAGGTCCAGGAAGCAGACCTGGTCAGTGGCTGTAGGTTGACATGGCCTGGCATTTCCAGCCCTCAGTGCTGATTCCCACAGAGAGCTCACCTTGAGAGACAGGTGACCTGGGAGATGCCAGACCCCTTCTAGGCTTCCTATCTCTACCACAGCCCTGTGAGAAGCCTGCTTTACCAGAGAAGAAATGGAGACCTAGAAAAATTAACTCTCCCTTACACGATCATCATCAGCAGGTTATTTTCTGGGAACACTGGGCATTATAGATCTGGAATTGTTTGAGTCACCAGCTGTCAGAATTGCCCCTCAGCTTTGGCTAGATGGAAGGAGGACCTCCCTACCAAATGTTCCTCCCTTTCTTCCGCTTCCTTCATCATTGTGTATCTACTGCCTTTGATCTTCACAGCAGCGCACTGTTACTTGAGTCATGTTCCTGGCATGATGGAAATCTGGGGGTTGAGGAGAAAATGACAAGTCACGGGGTTGTCAGGAGGTTGACAGAAGGCTCTGAACACAGGGCTGGGAGACCAGGAATGCCCATTTCCTAACAGGTCTTATAGCCTATCAGGGAGGAGGATGGAGGAAGGGGGGTGGATTTGAATGCTTACAGAATCAGGCAAGCCAGTGTGTTAGAATCTGGTACCCAGTGTGCTGCTCCTATACACTGGTTTCAGAACAAGCATTCCTACCGGCTTCTTGGTCCTTGTGGCTGGGACTGGCAGGGAGGATAGAAGACATGGGCCCAGGAGAATAAGTGCTTGGCCAAGCAAGGCTGGGGTGCAGCTAAGGTTTGATCTCATTGTGGCGCGTGCATTGGTCAGCTTTTCACCACTGTAACAGATACCTGAGAGAAGTCACTTATAAGAAAGGTTTGTTTTGGTCACTGCACTGGAAGTTTTCAGTTCATGGTCATTTGGGTCAGTGCTTTGGGACCTGTGGTGAACCAATGCATCATAAAAGGAGTATGTGACAGAGAAGACTGCCCACTTCATAGCAGCCAAAAACAGAGGTTTGGGGGGGGGGGCGTGAAGGAAGAGGGATGGAATCTCAGTAGTCCCTTCAAGGTCGTTCTTCCAATGACCCAACTTCCGCCTAGCAGGTTCCAGCTCCCAAAGATTCTACCATCTCCCAGCAGCATCCTGGGGACCAGTTCTTAACACATGGGCCTTTGTAGGGGAGCAGCCAAGCACTGGAGCCCTCTGTTCAATCCTGAGCCAGGATGCCTCCTGACTGGAAAGGGCATGGGAAGACAAGTGCAAAGGTTCTGGGTGAGAGGGAGAAGGGAGCCAACAAGGGGGAAGCCGAGCTCCTGGGGAGTGTGCAGGGGTTTCCAGCCAGAGTTCATAGGAGTCTCTGGAGTACCGAACCCATGTGGTCTGCCCACCTTTGTGTTCTCATGCACACCTACACCTTCAAGCCTCCTCCAATGAGATCATCACGTCTCTTCCTCCTCCTCCTCCTCCTCTTCCTCCTTCTCCTCCTCCTCCTCCTCCCACTCATAAGCTCTACTTTACAAAGGAGGCCAGTGAGGTACAGAGAGACAATGACAAGGTCACACAGCTGGGGAGTGTGCACCTGGGATGCAAACTCAACCTGGAGTTTTAGAAGGTTAAAGAGGATTCTCCTCCCACTTCTCCTCCAGTTCTACTTCCTGTTTTTTCTCTTATGTGTGCGCCTTTATCTTCAAGGCCATATCAGGGGAGTCTAGAGGGATGAAGTCAACAGAAAAATCGTAGGAGAGTGTGAGCATCTTTGAGTGGTGGTGATGGTGGTGGTGGTAGTGGAGTATGTGTGTGTTGAGATGAAAGTTGCTCCAGGAAACCCTTTAGATCTTGGTCCCCAAAGGTCACCCTGCCCACCCTCTCTTATTCATTCTCAAACCCTTCATGGCTAGGCTTCTGTTATGAGTGTGGAGAAAGTGCCAAGCCTGAGCTCACCTGAGGCATTGTGCCAACTTGCTGCTGAAGAAGCAGCTTTGTGCATCCTTTACACCTGTGTCTGATGGGAATTGGGGGTGGGAAGAGCAGAACAGAGCAGAGCAGAGCTGGTGTTGGGTGTGGGTTTCTCGGCCCTGGGCAGGCTTTACCTGCCCCACCCTCCTGACAAAAGGGAGCCCCGTGTTGAGTCATGGCCTCAAGCCTGCCTCACCTGTCTAGTTCTTTTTCTATCTGCCCTTGACTCCTCTTCCTCATCCTATTCATTGCTCACTGGTCTCAGAATGAATCTGGACTTCCTTGCTGGACCATATTAACCTGTGACTGGCTCCACTGTGACTTGTACAGTCACAAGTGGCCTACACACAAACATATTGAACAATCTATGTCCCCAGGAGCCAAGGGCGATGGCTGGGTGCTGTGCACTGGCTTTTAGAGTCTACCAACAGCACATGGAAGATATTCCAAACAAAAGCTGTGTTTGTACTGATCCTGTACAGATTCCTTCTCCTTGTTATTATTTCCCAAAAGATATACCAGAAAAAGAATTCCATAACATCTTCTGGCGTTATTTATTATGAGCCACCTAGAGGTGGTTTAAAGTATTTTTGAGAATGTATATAGTTTATACACAAATAACACACTGCTTACAGGTGAGATGGACCACCTCAGACCTTGGAGACTGTGGGAGTGTGGGAGACCAACTCCTAAAGCAGTGGCTCTCAACCTTCCTAATGCTGTGACCTTGTTGTGGTGACCCCAACCATAAAACTATTTTCATTGCTACTTCATAACTGTAATTTTGCTACTGTTATGAATCATAATGTAAATATTTGATATGCAGAATATCTGATATAGGACCCCTGTAAAAAAGTCATTTGACCCCCCCAAAAGGTAATGACCCATAGGTTTAGAACTACTGCCCTAAAGTTACCAAGGGACAAGTGCATGTGTGACTTAGGGTTGATTGCAGTTAGAGTAACTCTAAGACAGAAATTAATCATTATTTATTTGCTTGAGACTAGATGGCCTTTTGTAGCCCCTGCTGCCTCAACACACATACAGCCTTTGTACCTCTCTTAAATCTTCCTGTCACGGGCTTCCTGGTGCTAAGGTTACAGGCAAGTCCTTACAGCCAGTAGAAAGTGTGCGATAGAGGGTCACTTAATGAAGAAAAATTCTGTTTTGTGCCTGAACACCAAGCAGTTGCTGACTGAAAACCCTAGAGTTCTCTGTAATCAAGATATCAATGTCAGTGTTTGCCAAACCAGGCTAGCTTGAAGGTGGGGCAGTTTGAGAAGCAGAATAAATCCTAAAGCTAGGATGAGAAGAAACTCAGCCATGGAACAATAACTGAGATTTATTCCTTTGCAGTAGCTGGCCAGAGGGTGGGCTGATATGTGCTGTTGCATAGGTTACACACTGCACAGCTCCAGAAGTGCTCTTTGTAGAAACAACCTGCAGGGTAACTCTGGAGTTTCACAAAGGGGTGACTGTGTTTAAGAGTCTGCCTAATGCACAGTGAAATACATGAGATGGAGAATAACTCACAGAACAAAATAAATGGTTGATATTAACAGTGCTGGTAGTTTGTCCATATACCTGTGCTTACTATGACTGCTGGACAAATCATTTATACAACTCATGATTCAGCCATCTTAAAATGTTCATTATGAGATAATTATAGATTCACAGGAAGTTGTAGAGTGGTGGACAAAATCTTTACTCAGTTTCCCCAGGTAATGTCTTAGAGAATTAGAGTGATATCAAAACCTAGAAGTTGGCATTGGTGCCTTTCAGAGGCCAGTCAGATCTCACACCTTCACACCAACTCATCCATGTGTACAGGATGTGTTCCTTAAAGTGGGGTGGATTGATTCGCAGATGAACTATCAGAATCAGAATTTTGTGTTGAGAATGCCTTCAGCCACCAAATCCCATTGCACGTGCTAGCGTGTTTCTTCTCATGGATAGCATTCTTCCTGGGAGCTGCATCCCACTACCGCTGCCCAGCAGATGGGGTAGGTGTGACTCAGCTTCTCACAGGTTTCACTGAAACCTTGGCCTCACTGCTTTGGAGACTGTAGTAAGGGAGCACTCATGGCAGGGCATGTGTTATGGAGCAAACCTTGTTCACTTCATGGTCCCCAGAAAAACAAAAGCAAGAAGAGATGTAAGTCCCAGTATCCTTCAAGTGCACACCCCCAATGACCTCACTTCCTCCCATGAGACCTCACTCCTTAGAGTTTTTTCACCTCCAAATAAGATCTCATGGCAGAGACCAGGTTTCAACCCTGTGAGCCTTTGTGGGACATTCTAGATGGGAACTCGTGTGTGTGTGTGTGTGTGTGTGTGTGTGTGTGTGTGTATGTGTGAGAGAGAGAGAGAGAGAGAGAGAGAGAGAGAGAAAGACAGACACAGACACAGACAGACAGACTGGTCACCTGTGAAAATTCCAAGTCCTGTTCTCAATATAGCTCTTCCACCAGCATACATCTGAGAAGTTTGGGAACATCTCTAGGCCTGAGAAGCTTTATCACAGGAACTGGTAGTACGTTTTTGTAATTCTGATACAATACTGCCCATCACCACAGGGCTGTCCATCACCTACTCCTTACCCCTCTCTAGATGAGCCTCTGTAACTACTAATCTGTCCTCAAGGTCTGTAATTTTGTCATTTTTGAAAGTGTTGTACAGATGGAAATTCATCTTTTTCTGAACGACCAGTCATTTAAAGTATAGCCCCTGTTGTTCTTTCTATTTAAGAAGAGGATAGACTCACTGTTCAGTCCTTACAGCTCAGCTCCTTACAAGGTCTTTGGCACCCACAGCTCTAAACTGGGGTTAGAGGTTCTACCCTGTCTTTATAAGGTCATTCTTGGCCACCTTCCTATAAGTGGCAGAAAGCTGATAGTGAAGAACTTGACAGCCTTGGGAAACACAGAGAGGCATCAAAGGCATCTGATTCTAGAACATTCCTTGTGGAATATTGTGATGCGCTTCTTGATGGCCTTGTGCTTGGGCAAGCATCAGCTGCAGCACATGCAGCTGGTAGGCCACCCATGGCTACAACCCTTTTGCTTGATCGTTGTTCCGTCTTTATTTTCAAAGTAAGAGCCTGAGAGATCTAGCAATCATTTTTATGAGTTATTTTAATATTAAGTTCTAATTTTTAAAGATTTCTAGACAAGCATTCCAAAATAAAGTACTTGGGTTGGAGGTACCCAGAGGATAGCAAGCCCAAGAAGCTGGTGGGAGAGCCAGAAAGCCAGGGAGGTGTTCTATGAGGCTCTGGCTGCGATCTAGATAAACCTACATATGCTGTTTTAGAAATTCCTTCTTCCTTGGGGGTTTGCCTTCACGGCCATCAACATGCATTCTATATTCTCTGCACATCGCATCAGTTATGGTAACCAGAAGCTGACTGATACATCCTGAAAATTCTCCTTGCATTTCCCTCAGTGCACATTCCTTCCCAGAAGCCAGTACCCCCTGCGTTGCTGAATGTGAGTTGCCTTTACCATTGGCATCTTCTTGCCTGGCAACCACAGCTCTCTCATGTGTTTGCCATGGAAGACTTGGAGAGGAAATAGACAGAGCCATAATTGGCCCCTTAGCATTTTCAGGAATTACAGATGAATGGAGAAGAACTCATTGTCCTAAATCCCCAGCTAGGTATGAGGTTCAGGAAATTCCCCTGTGAGATTAATAGACCCAATGATCTGGTGAGCTTAGGTCTCGGGTGACATAATATAATTGGCCTATTATCTGAGAAGTCTGGGCCGAATTGCCATGACCTGGCTCTGAAGGGCTTAAACACAGACAGGGATGATTCAGGCACCAGTGAGCTGTTAAGTCTGCAGGTCTCAGAAAACATTCAGGAATATGATCAGTTTGATGAGTGAGGCACATTGTCACCTGTAGGAGGATATTGTATTGGCATGTGTCAGTGTGTCTGTGGCCTAGTGGGGAGAAGTTACAATCCTGGTGTTTCAACTTGGCCTCAACACTAATGAATAAACCACAGCTATTTTATAAGCAAAACCCTCTAGTATTGAATTACAATATACAATTATATACACTAGACTGGATAGTTAAAAGTCCCACTGTGGGAGTGGGGAACACCAGTCGCTGTGTGATTAATACTGTGGTCAAGTAGTCCATATCATGTCGTGTGTATACCTTTCTCATTAATGCAAATGATGATTGTGTCATGAGAATTGCCCTAGAATGGTGCTGGCCCCTTAAAAGTTGGAAGATGAGCGTCTGCATTTGACTTTTTTTAAAGGTTAGGCCTTAAAGCCTGAACTCAAACACAATGCTATTTAAGTTCACAGATAGAGCAGAGAAACCTGCCACTGTGCCAGTGTGGCTGGACTAGAGCCAAGGGGACACAGCACGACAGGCCTCTCAGTGATTTGGGAAATTTGGTGCTGAACATCTCGCAGTGAGCTTTTGTTCTTCTGTGGTCTACTTTGGAAACTCTCTCTCTTTTAGGCCAGTGGGGTGAAAGATGTACTCATCCTGTATCCTTATTGTCATGTCCAAGGAACCTTGGTTCTAACTCACATGGGGAACTAACATTGTTTGAGGTAAGAACACCTATGGCGGCATGCTGGAGATGTGAGTTTTCCTTGTCATGATGAGAAACTCCTGGATCTATTGCAGAGACTCAGCTCAGCTTTTTTCATGCAGCAAGCATCCTCATCAGACGCCAAACAAAGGCTTGCATGATCTGCTCCACAGCCGAGACAGCTATGAGACTCTAAAATGAATTGGGTTCTAGAGCCCATGGTGCCAGCAAAGTTCAACATGAACTGCCTGCAAATTATCTATGGATTGTATTCTTTCACTTACTGTGGACATTCATGTTTCCCTGCAGGAATATTTATTTACCTGTGAGTTTGGGAGGGTAACAACACAGTCGTGGCATACACACCTTACTGTCTTTCTTTAAAGGGAGAATTTGATGATACACATGTCCCAAGAGTCTGCAGAAGGGATCGTGGACCTGGAATGCACAACACATGTTCATACCCCTGCTGCATAAACATCGTATTTCTTGGGTTGGGGGAAGTAGGGTAAGAGGTGGATTTGGAAGATGGCTTGCAACCAGATGGCTCAGCTTGTCAGGTGGTCTCAGTCCTTTATAACTGACAAAGTCTAAGGTGCAATGTAGTGTACGTACCTATAAACCCAGCCCTGAGGAGGCTGTGGCATAGGCTAGTCTGGGCTACATAATGAAAGCCTGTTCAAACAGACAGCCACAGAACCTAGAGTAAGGAGGCCACATTGAATCCCAGAGTTCCATGCTTCTTCTGCCTGTCCTTTGCCAGAGTCAGAACATCAGCCACATACACATTCTATTAGAGAGTCTGGACCCAGAGGTGAGCTTCCTGATGCTCTTCCCTGAGTATTCCATGCATTTCTGGCCACATGGGAGAGAAAGCATGAGTAACAAGTGGTTGGCTCTTTGTAAACAAGGTTTCTATAGGCGTGTGTGAGGGCTTTATGGAAAATCTGGAGTCTAGGTTCACATCCACTCTTTAATTTATAGTGCATTCATCTATAGTTTCATGATAAAGAGAACGATGGCAAGAGGCTCAAACCCAGTCTTTTTCTAGACAGTGTTTCAAAGAATACAAACAATACGAATGGATGTGAGAGGAAGATTTCTGTGATCAAATTAGTCTAGAAAGTCTATTACACACACACACACACACACACACACACACACACACAATTTGTAGTAGTGGCAACTGGGGAGGCCGCTATTTCACAATCACTGCCATTTCCATGCTAGGAATATTCCCACTCTGACAGGCATTCTCTATCAATACTTATATGTCTCTGTCTTCCTCTGGGGAGACCAGGGCACAGCAAAGTCAAAGATACAGAACAGAGCAAGTCAGTGACAGAATAGGAATGAATGATCATCACCAGGGCTCCAGATAACAAATGTGGCAGGAAGAAGCCAAGGTCCCATTAGCATCACATGTAAGAAAGCAAGAATTATGAAGAATTCAATAGAGTAGAACAGGCTTCATTCACACAGCCTTTTCTGAATTATTAACAGAGTCACACACAGTAAGCATCCAGAGGACCATTAGCATGAGGCCCTGGATGTGTGCTTTGCTTCCTTCCCAGCACAGATGGCTTTTCTGTGAGGCTGTAAGAGTTGAGGATGGAATGAGGCGGAAGCATAGAGCTGGATGGTGCTACACAGTCATGGGGAAATTCTCCATCAGGCCCAGCCCACCTTCTCTGTTTACACTGGGGCAGGGAGCACATGATATCATAAAGGACAAGAGCAAAGGGAGTGTGCTCTGGGAGGGGGGTGTCACCTAATCTTGAATAGTAACAACAGACCTTAGGAACAATCTTCACTGAACTTTTGAAGTTCCTAGGTAGGCTGCCTGGTGTCAGACTGCATGAAGCAGAGACCGTCACTACCCTCTGGCCTACTAGCATCTTGAGCGCCATGAATTCTCATGACCCAAAAATATGCAGAGAAGGGAAGAGTCTCATGCCTGACTGATCTCACATGGCATGAAAGTTACTTCTAGAAAAATCAGTAAACAGGCTTGTCATGTTTTAAATCACTGTTGTCTAGTATTACAGCGACAATTTTCTCATGCAGATACAACCCTTGAAACTCTCCACAGGGTGGCTTTGTGCTAGAGATACAATGATGTGAAGACAGGTTCTAGGTAGGTAGGCTCCTTCTGTGCTTGCTTTCTTACATGTGATGCTAATGGGACCTTGGCTTCTTCCTGCCACATTTGTTATCTGGAGCCCTGGTGATGACCATTCCTTCCTATTCTGTCACTGACTTGCTCTATTCTGCATCTTTGACTTTGCTGTGCCCTGGTCTCCCCAGAGGAAGACAGAGACATATAAGTATTGATGGAGAAATGCTTGTCAGAGTGGGAATATTCCTGGCATGGAAATGGCAGTGATTGTGAAATAGCGATCTCCCCAGCTGCCACTACTACAAATAGTGTGTGTGTGTGTGTGTGTGTGTGTGTGTGTGTGTGTGTAATAGATTGTCAATCAGACAACAATTTCAGAGAGGATGGAAACCCCTTTGCTCTACTACGCTTCCGACCCTTGGGAACCTGACCAGAAGGGCACAGCACTTGTGGATTTCGTACATGATTGACTCATAGCCACTGAAAGGAAGGAAGGAACGGGGAGGGATGGAGGGAGGATGGAGCAGACTTTGAGTTGGCAGAACAGAGCGTCATCTCTGTTCTTTCCTTACCATTGAATCCATTCCTCCCAAGTACAGCAGGTCCTGTGCACCCATGGGTTCTGTATCTGAGTACAGATCAGAAACATTTGAAAAGGAAAATTGCATTGGAACTGAACGGGCTCAGACTGGTTCTTGTCACTGTTCCCTACACAGTGTGGTGTCAAATGATTGAAATGCCCTTTCTAGTGGCTATTTTGAGAAATCTAGAGATGATCTGAAGTAGGTAAAAGGTTGTGAGCAAGTTCTCTATAGATACTCTGCAGTTACATACAAGGTCTTGAGCATCTGTAGATCTGAGTATGTATGGGAATCTGGAAGCAAATATTCACAGGCAGGTAGGGACATCCCTTCAGAATATACCCTCCCCTTATTACCTTGTCTTCTCTCTCTCTCTCTCTCTCTCTCTCTCTCTCTCTCTCTCTCTCACACACACACACACACACACACACACACACACACATCTGTGTGAACGAATCACATGATTGTTCAGGACTTTTGGAACTTGTCTTGTGATATAGTTTGGATTTGAACTGGTCCCCCATGTGTTGAGGCTGGGTTTCCAGCCAATAGCACCATCGGGAGGTGGTGGGAACGTTAGGAGGAAGGTCCAGGTGTGATGAGTTGGGTCCTTGGCGGTGTGTCCTTGAGAGGTCTTTTCCTCCTCCTTCTGACCCTCTGCAGTGGTAGCTTCACCAAATGCTCCCCGACGCCACGAGTGACTTCGACAAGGCTCCAAAGCAACAGGGACAGCTTTCCAGGGGCTGAATCCTCTAAAATTGGGAGGCAGACCAACCTTCCAAGTCTTCAAGCTGATTTCAGGTGTTTGTTGCAGCAGCACCGCTAACACATTTGTGTGTGACAAACGCGGTTCATCCTCCCCCCTTAACAAGAACAACTATTCCCTTTTTGATTTTTAAAGATATATTTTTATTTATGTTTATGTGTCTGTGAGTGTATGTGCATGTGTACATGGGTGCCCGTGCAGGTCAAAAGATGGTGTCAGACCTCCCGGAGCTATAGTTACAGGCTACCACGAGCCATCTGATGTGGGTGCTGGTCCTCGGCTCTTAGCTGCTGAGCCATTCCTCTTATTTCCCCTTTGATTTGTTATAACCCATGAGCTTATGTCTATTAGGAGTAGGATAATCCATAATTGGGCCTGGATGTACCTGGCTAGACCTTCTGATATTGACATCGCCTGATGATTTCAAGACAGAGCACAAAGTTTCTCTGCTCATTATGAGTCCTTCCCTTTGCTCCTGACTTTATCCTTCTGCTTTCCACTTTTCCTTCTCACAAGTGCTATGACATATGGGGAAGGGGGTCACAGGCCAGAGTAAAGAGCACTGGGCTTGGAAGCAGGAGATAAGGTCCCAGCAGTGGTACATACTCATCATGTGATCTTAGGCAAATGGCCTGGCTTTGCAGTCTTAGTAAGCCCCAGGGTCATTAATGTTTTCTTCCTGGTAGGATGCCATGTGAAGCTCAGAACAAGGAGCTCAGTGCTGCATCTACGCCATGACCACACAGCCTTCCTCTAGAGGCTCCCAACCTGGTGAGGCCAATGATGCTTTGGCAGGTGGCAACAATCACCATCAACATGCTCTTTAGCAGCTTTTAACCAATGTATTAACTTTTTTAAAAAAAAAAAATCCCAGACTTGCTATACTATTAGCCAACAGCCAGGGTTTGAGAGCTGATAACAAGCTGAGGTTTATAGCTCAGTTTACTCCTCTGTAGCATCAAGGAAGTGGGTGACACATGCCTCTACAACAGTAAGCTTTTGGGTTCATTGTGCCTAAGAGATGTGAATGCAGTTGTAATTTTATAGCAAAAGAAACTGAGGCTCAGAGCCAACCTCTGGGTCAGACCCAATTCAAACCTTACATCAAGCCCAAGAAAGTAATGAATGAAAAAAAAGAAAGAGAGAGAGAGAGAGAGAGAGAGAGAGAGAGAGAGAGAAAGTACATGATTGCTCCCAGATATGGTGGAGGACAAAGTTTATTGTAGATAAAAGGGAGAACATAGCCAGAGGCAGTCACATCTGGGAGGGATCAGGGTAGTCATGACCCTGGGTGTTGTTAAGGGAAAGGGGAGAGGCTGGGGTGGGGGATGTGAGAGAGGAGCCAGGCACAGCATCTAAGAGGGCACAGGTACAAAAGGGGCAGGTACTAAAATAGCTGGATTATATAGGGAAGAGCCTCTGGAGGAAGGGCAGCTCAGACCCTGGGCTGAAGAGTAGAGGGCAGCATATGCCAGCTACACCCTGTTAACAGGTAGGGATGGACTGAGGGATGCTGGGAGAACATGGCGGCCAGGCCCACTTTGATATGTTAAATATACACCACAATTGCTAGACTCGGGTTTGAGACTTAGCAAGTAACTGACTGATGAAGTTTCCCTTGCCTTAGTGAGCCACAGAGCATGTGAGCAGGGCAGGAGATGACCACTCAGGGCAGGAGATGACCACTCAGGGCAGGAGATGACCACTCAGGACAGGAGATAACCACTCAGGACAGGAGATGACCAGTTCCCTTGAACTCAGCCTGTGGGGTGCAGAAGCAATATGAGCTCTGATCAAGTGACTTCCAGTCTTGCTCTCTGGATGGACTTGACAAAATCAGGTGCCTGAGGCCTCCTCATGGAATGATCTTGTTCTGCTGTGGGTCTCGGTGCCTAGCTTATCATCTACCCTAAATATAAAAGACAGCACTCTATGTTTACTCTTTAATTTCTAAGCACAGGATTGAGTGTGTTGGAGAAAGAGAGACAGAATAGCAAACAAGGTCACAGACTTGGTAAACCATCTTCTTAGGAACTTTCTCTCCAGCAGTGGAGAGAAAGATGGCCAGCGAGGTTGATAAAGTCTAGGCATTTTAAACACAGATACACATCCTTGCTGAGTGTTGAGAAGGGGAACTGGTCCTTGGAAGCCTGGGGCTACCTTGGGTTTTCAGGATATGCAGGGCTCCTGCTAATGACAGCATACTTTTGAGGGTGGATTCTGGCTCAAAGGAAAAAATGACTATGGTAAAGAGGGTGTGTCTTACACAACAACTACTGAGCCATTGTCCTATCCCCTCAGGACACCTCCTTTTCCTTGTTATTGGATCCCCAGGCTTAGCAGTCAGTGTGATAAGGCTGCACAGCTTCTGTCTTCCAGCTAGAAATGCCTCCCTTCCCCTTCCTTTGACCCCTCCTCTCTATTTCCTTCCCCCTCCTTTCACTCCTCCTTGCTCTTTCTCTCCTTTGCCTCCTCTCCCCCTCTCTTTTCAATCCCCCATCCCCTGTTTCCTCTTCCCCTTCTAAGGTCCTTATAACCTGCAGGCCCATGAATCCTGTATAGAAACGAATCCTCTCTCCACTTTGGAAGATGCCATTTCAAAGCAGCCCTGGCTGGAACAAAGCCTCAAGACGGAAGGAGCCCAGAGGGACAGAATCATTTCCAGGGTGGAGCAAACTAAGAAAAGGCTCACTCTGACCTCACCTGTCCCTCTGGCCGCAAAGGACCATTTAACTGGAACATTCTAGACCACACCCAGCCTCCAAACCACATGGCTCTCTCCTTGTCTTCCTCCTGGCCCAGATCATTTTCCTAGGGGCTTGATTGTGGGGTTTGTTTCCAAAGCAAAGTATCTCTTCCTTAACACTCTACCTTCCTGTGGCAAGAAAGACTGAATCACAATGGTAAGATTTTTTTTGTTACCCATTGAGTCATCATAACAGCTTCCGGGTGGAAACAAAGTATGCTTGAGTTTACAATGGCCAGGTCAGGTCTCTGATTGGCAGAGAACAGACACACAGACACGACCATCCATGTTCAGCACCTGGGTTAGCATCTCCTTTCTGGTATAAACTGAGTCCCTCAGCCTCCCTCAGAGTTTCTCTCTAGACTCACTCCCTTTGGGCTACAACCATGTCAGGCGTCCAGTGTTACCTGCAACTGAATCAAGTGGAGCCCAGGAACATACTCCCACACAGCTCCAGTGTGAACACCTTGCTTTCCCAGGTTCGGTTCAGTTCACATGAGGGACAGACCCTGGCAGTGTGCTAGAGAGCCGGATTCATGAGGCTGTTTCCACTGTAAACTCCCTGATTCCTCCTGAGGACACCGAGCCTCTCACCCTCATCCCTCTGCTTCCCCTCCCTTCCCACTTCTGGCCCTGAGGTTGTGGCAAGACTCTGCTGGCACTCCCTCCATGATGAATGTCCTCTTCAGAGCAAGGAAGCTGATTCTAGGCAGAAACCCCTACAACTGTGAGCCAAAGAACCTTTTCTCTTTATAAGGTGATTGCCTCAGGTATTTGTTTGAGTGACAGAACACTGACTAAAACAACCCTTAAGATAAATCCTGTGCTGGTTAGTTTTTATCAGCTTGATACAAACCAGAGTTAGTTTGGAAGAGGGACACTCAGCTGAGGAATTGCCTATATCAGATTGGCCTTTAAGGAAGACTATAGGGCATTTTCTTGATTAATGATTGATGTGGGAGGGCCCAGCCTACTGTGGGAGGTGCCAACTCTGGGCTGATAGTTCTGGATTGTATTAAAAAAAAAAAAAAAAAAAAAAAAAAGCAGGCTGGGAGGAACAGCCAGGAGGAAGGAGCCTTCCAGTTTCCATGTGTGGCGGAAGACCTCTGCCTGGGCCACTAGGGCTCCATAGCCAAATAGCACTGGGAGAAAGCTAGCCTCCCAGGAGTGTGGGAAAGCCTGTCTGCTCAGAGGGACCCACCTGGAACACCCAGGACACAGGGACTGAGGAGTGGGCTTCTGGTTTCTTTCGGTGGCTGGAGAGCAGATCCTGTGACACAGGGTTCCATACTCAAATAGTGCCAGGAGAGAGTTGGTGTCCCAGGAGTGCTGACACACCTTCAAGCACAGGCAAGACCATCACTTTTTTTCAAATTCATTGGACCAAGAGGGACCCTTACAGAGCCATCAGGACACAGGAAGCAAGGGACAGCTGGGGATTAGATCCTTCTTGTTTCTGTCTGCACCCCAGAGCTGACCCTGCACCACAGCTCTCTAAACCCAAATTCCTCTCAGAGAGAACTGGTCTTCAGGGAGTATTGACTCCTAGGCTTGCAGGAAAAACAAGCCACAGTCAGAGAGAGTAAGACCAGCTAACACCAGAGATAACCAGATGGCGAAAGGCAAGGGCAAGAACACAAGGAACAGAAACCAAGGCTACTTGGCATCATCAGAACCCAGCTCTCCCACCATAGCAAGCCCTGGATACCCCAACACACCAGTAAAGGAAGACTCAGACTTAAAATCACATATCAAGAGGATGATAGAAGATTTTAAGAAGGAAATAAATAACACCCTTAAAGAAATACAAGAGAACACAGGTAAACAACTAGAAGCCCTTAAAGAGGAAACACAAAAATCCCTTAAAGAATTACAGGAAAACACAATCAAACACATGGAGGAAATGAACAAAACCATCCAAGAACTAAAAACAGAAATAGAAACAATAAAGAAATCACAAAGGGTGACAACCCTGGAGTTAGAGAACATAGGAAAGAAATCAGGAGTTATAGATGCAAGCAGCACCAACAGAATACAAGAGATGGAAGAGAGAATCTCAGGTGCGGAAGATACCATAGAAAACATGGACACAACAGTCAAAGAACACACAAAATCCAAAAAGCTCCTAACCCAAAACATCCAAGATTTCCAGGATGCAATGAGAAGACCAAACCTAAGGATAATAGGTATAGAAGAGAGTGAAGATTCCCAACTTAAAGGACCAGTAAATATCTTCAAGAAAATTATAGAAGAAAACTTCCCTAACCTAAAGAAAGAGATGAACATAAATATACAAGAAGCCTACAGAACGCCAAATAGACAGGACCAGAAAAGAAATTCCTCTTGTCACATTATAGTCAAAACACCAAATACACAAAATAAGGAAAGAATATTAAAAGCAGTAAGGGGAAAAGGGCAAGTAACATATAAAGGCAGACCTATCAGAATTACACCAGACTTCTCACCAGAGACTATGATAGCTAGACAATCCTGGGCAGATCTCATACAGACGCTAAGAGAACACAAATGCCAGTCCAGGCTGCTATACCCAGCAAAATTCTCAATAATCATAGATGGTGAAACCAAAATATTCTATGACAAATCCAAATTTGCACAGTATGTTTCCACAAACCCAGCCCTACAAAGAATAATAGATGGAAAACACCAACTCAAGGAGGGAAACTACACCCAAGACAAAGCAAGAAAGTAATCTTTCAACAAACTCAAAAGATAGTCACACAAACAGAAAAATAACATCGAAAATAACAGGAAGCAACAGTCACTATTCTTTAATATCTCTTAATATCAATGGTCTCAATTCCCCCAATAAAAAGACATAGACTGACAGACTGGATCCATAAACAGGACTCAGCAGTTTGCTGCATCCAGGAAATGCACCTCCGTGTGAAAGAAAAATACTACCTCAGAGTAAAGGGCTGGAAAACAATTTTCCAGAAAACAGGCTGGAGTAGCCATTCTGACATTGGATAAAATCGACTGTCCACCAAAAGTCATCAAAAAAGATAAGGAAGGACACTTCATACTCATCATAGGAAAAAATCTACCAAGAAGAACTCTCAATTCTGAACAACTATGCCCGCAAATGCAATGGCTCCCACATTCATAAAAGAAATTTTTCGAAAACTCAAAGCACACATTGTACCTCACACAATAATAGTGGGAGACTTCAACACCCCACTCTCATCAATGGACAGATCTTGGAAACACAAACTAAGCAGAGACACGGTGAAACAAACAGATGTTACGAACCAAATGGATTTAGCAGATATCTATAGAACATTTCATCCTACATCAAAAGAATATGCCTTTTTCTCAGCACCCATGGTACCTTCTCCAAAATTGATCATATAATTGGTCACTAAACAAACCTCAACAGATATAAGAAGATTGAAATCCCATGCCTCCTATCAGATCACTACGGATTAAGGCTGGTCTTCAATGGCAACAACAACAACAGAAAGCCCACATACACATGGAAGCTGAACAACGCTCTACTCTGTGATTACTTGGTCAAGGAAGAAATAAAGAAAGAAATTAAAGACTTCCTAGAATTTAATGAAAATGAAAGTACAACATACCCAAACCTATGGAACACAATGAAAGCAGTGTTAAGAGGAAAACTCATAGCTCTGAAAGCCTCCAAAAGAAACTGGAGAGAGCATATACTAGCAGCTTAACAGCACACCTGAAAGCTCTAGAACAAAAAGAAGCTAATACACCCAACAGGAGTAGAAGGCAGGAAATAATCAAATTAAGGGCTGAAATCAACCAAGTAGAAACTAAAAACTATACAAAGAATCAACAAAACTAGGAGCTGGTTCTTTGAGAAAATCAACTAGATAGATAAACCCTTAGCCAGACAAACCAGAGGGTACAGAGACATTATCCAAATTAACAAAATTAGAAATAAAAAGGGAGATACAACAACAGATTCTGAGGAACTTCAAAAAATCATCAGATCCTTCTACAAAAGCCTATACGCCACAAAATTGGAAAATCTGGATGAAATGGACAAGTTTCTAGACAGATACCAAATACCAAAGTTAAGTCAGGATCAGATAAAACCATCTAAACAGTCCCATAACTCCTAAAGAAATAGAAGCAGTCATTAAAAGTCTCCCAACAACAACAACAACAACAACAAAAAAGCCCAGGACCAGATGGGTTCAGTGCAGAATTCTATCAGACCTTCAAAGAAGATCTAATCCCAATACTCTTCAATCTATTCCACAAAATAGAAACAGAAGGAACACTACCTAATTCATTCTATGCGGCCACAGTTACACTGATACCAAAACCTCACAAAGACCCAACAATAAAAGAAAACTTCAGACCAATTTCCCTTATGAATATTGATCCAGAATCCAAGAACACATCAAAACGATCATTCACCATGATCAGGTAGGCTTCATCCCAGGGATGCAGGGATGGTTCAATATCCAGAAATCCATCAATGTAATCCACTACAGTAACAAACTCAAAGGAAAAAAACACATGGTCATTTCGTTAGATGCTGAAAAAGCATTTGACAAAATTCAACATCCCTTCTTGATAAAAGTCTTGGAAGGATCAGGAATTCAAGGCCCATACCTAAACATAGTAAAAGCAATATACAGCAAACCAGTGGCCAACATCAAACTAAATGGAGAGAAACTAGAAGCAATCCCACTAAAATCAGGGACTAGGCAAAGCTGCCCTTTCTCTCCCTCAATATAGTACTTGAAGTTCTAGCTAAAGCAATCAGACAACAAAAGGAGGGCAAAGGGATACAAATTGGAAAGAAAGAAATCAAAATATCACTATTTGCAGATGATATGATGGCATACTTAAGTGACCCAAAAAACTCACCAGAGATCTGCTATAGCTGATAAACACCTTCAGCAAAGTGGCTGGATACAAAAATAACTCAAGCAAATCAGTAGCCTTCCTATACTCGAAGAATAAACAGGCTGACAAAGAAATTAGGGAAATGACACCCTTCACAATTGTCACAAACAATATAAAATATCTTGGTGTGACCCTAACCAAACAAGTGAAAGATCTGTATGACAAGAACTTCAAGTCTCTTAAGAAAGAAAACAAAGACCTCAGAAGATGGAAAGATCTCCCATGCTCATGGATTGGCAGGATTAATATAGTAAAAATGGCCATCCTGCTGAAAGCAATCTACAGATTCAATGCAATCCACATTAAAATTCCGACTCAATACTTCATAGACTTAGAAAGAGCAATTCTCAAATTCTTTTGGAATGACAAAAACCCAGGAAAGCAAAACTTTTCTCAACAACAAAAGAACTTCTAGTGAAATCTGCATCCCTGACCTCAAGCTGTACTACAGAGCAGTAGTGATTAAAACTGCATGGTATTGGTACAGTGACAGGCAGGTAGATCAACAGAACAGAATTGAGGATCCAGAAATGAACCCACACACTTATGGTCACTTGATCTTTGACAAAGGAGCTAAAACCATACAGTGGAAAAAAGACAGCATTTTCAACAAATGGTGCTGGATCAACTGGCCGTCTACATGTAGAAGATTGGGAATTGATTTATTCCTATCTCCCTGTACAAAGCTCAAGTCCAAGTGGATCAAGGACCTCCACAAAAAACCGGATACACCGAATCTAATAGAAGAGAAAGTGGGGAAACACATGGGCACAGGGGAAAAGTTCCTAAATAGAACACCAATGGCTTATGCTCTAAGATCAAGAATTAACAAATGGGATCTCATGAAATTAAAAAGCTTCTGTAAGGCAAAGGACACTGTAAATAGGACAAAATGGCAACCTACAGATTGAGAAAAGATCTTTCCCAATCCTACTTCCGATAGAGGGCTAATATCCAATATATACAAAGAACTCAAGAAGCTAGACTCCAGAGATCCAAATAACCCTATCAAAAAATGGGGAAGTGAGCTAAACAGAGAATTCTCAACTAAGGAAACTCGAATGGCTGAGAAGCACCTAAAGAAATGTTCAACATCCTTAGTCATCAGGGAAATGCAAATCAAAACAACCCTGAGATTCCACCTCATACCAGTCAGAATGGCTAAGATCAAAAACTCAGGTGACAGCAGATGTTGGTGAGGATGTGGAGAAAGAGGAACACTCCTCCATTGCTGGTGGGATTGCAAGCTGATATAACCTCTCTGGAAATCAGTTTGGCGGACCTCAGAAAAATGAACATAATACTACCTGAGGACCCTGCTATTCCACTCCTGGGCATATACCCAGAAGATGCTCCACCATGTAATAAAAACACACGTTCCACTATGTTCATAGCAGCCATATATATAATAGCCAGAAACTGGAAACAACCTAGATGTCCCTCAACAGAGGAATGGATACAGGAAATGTGGTACATTACCCAATGGAATACTACTCAGCAATTAAAAACAATGACTTCATGAAATTCGCAGGCAAATGGATGGAACTTGAAAATATCATCCTGAGTGAGGTAACTCAGTCACAAAAGAATGAATAGGGTATGTACTTACTGATAAGTGGTTATTAGCCCAAAAGTTTGGAATACCCAAGAGTTACTTCACAGCAACCATTGGGCTGAGCGTGAGGTCCCAGATGGAGGAGTTGGAGAAGGGACTGAGGGAACTGAAGGAGTTGGCAGTCCCATGGAGGGAGCAACAGTGTCTGCTGGCCTGACCTCCCGATGCTCCCAGAGACTGGATCACCAGCCAAAGAATACACATGGAGGGACCCATGGTGCTGGCCACATATGTGGCAGAGGAGGATCTTGTTAGCCATCAGGGGGAGGAGAGGCCTTTGGGCCTGAGGGTGTTAGATGCCCCAATATAGGAGAATGCCAAGGAGGGAAGACAAGAATATGTGGGTGGGTGGGGGAATACCCCCATAGAGGCAGGGGGAGGGAGAGGGAATAGGGAGGCTCCAAAGGGGAGATCTGGAAAGGGGGAAACATTTGAAATGTAAATAAAATAATAAATAAATAAATAAATAAATAAATAAATAAATAAATAAAAGCAGGCTGAACAAGCCAGAGAGCATAATCCAGTAAACAGAGCTCCTCTGTGGTCTCTGCTTCAGTTCCTGCTTCGGCTTCCGTTGGTAATGACCTGGAGAGTGAAATAAACCCTTTTCTCTCCAAGCTGGTTTTGGTCACTGTTAGGAACATAACTTAAAAGAAACATTTTGTGTAACTCACAAACCACTGTGTAAGTTAAACACCATTTTATGTGCCTTGAAATAATATGATGCCTGAGCTTGCCACCAAGCACCTCTGACAAGAGCTGGTTCTCAAGGCCCCTGCAGGCCACTGAGCAGCTCAGATTTAGCCCGGCCCAGGACAACAAGCCTTGATATTCTAGTGAAACAACTGGGAGCCCTGATAGTTCAAAGCTACCACCCAACGAAATGATATAAAAATTGGAACTTTGGGAATAGTTGTCTAGCCTCTGTGTTGATATGTGCAAGAAGACTGGAGACTCTATTCCTGCCCCTGGCCTCTGTGACCATTGAACTTCTGGCACTGTTCCTAGGCTCATACAGGCATGCTTATCAGCCTAGCTGCTGGCCAGTACTCTTAAGGACTTTATGGATCTCCATGTGTGCCATCCTCCCAGCCTGCCCCCGCTGAAGGACTTCATGGAGAATGTGGACTGAGTCTGCAAGCTTCTGACGAATCCTCACTGGAGAAAATTCCCCAGTTGAGACCTTTAACAGCATTCTGCCCAAATGACTGTTTCCTGTGTGGTGAGGTGTCTGTTTAACTGTCATTATAGTGCGACATTATAAGGAATGTGTGTGTGAACAAACCAAGCATGTTCAAAAGACAAATTGTATGTGAACATCCTAGTTGCCAAGTTTATAGCCCGTAGACCATGCTCTCTGCCATTGTGGTCATTATAGCAAGAGAAATCAAGCCAGGACATAACTGGTGTCCCTTCCCCAGGAACTCAGCTACATCTAGACTGGTGGAAGGATGGTTTTATTTACTCCTGTTTTATTTTATTTTTTCTCCAACATAATGCTTACTGGAAATCAGGACCCAGGGGACAGACTAGCCTAAGGGCTGATGGGATTGCATGTGGTGGCATCCTTTGGACAGTTAAGGAGAGAATAGGTGAGTACTTGTGGGTCATTTGTCCATAGGTTAAAACTATATATTGCTTCCATGTTGAAAAAAACTTCTTTTTAATAAAACAGAACAAAACAATTTTTTGAGGCTTAACCTCTCAGTTGGGTATATGAAAAAGTTTGATAGTGGAGTCCTGGAAACACAATGATGTGACACAGGCCTGTGAACCCCAAAACAAAGTACACTCCCTGGCTTTCATCTCCGAGGATTTCAGAACCCTTGATATGAACGCTCCAAGTAATACAATATACCCTTCCAAAGCTCTTGGGGGCTGTTGGAATTTGTGAACATTTTTAATGTTTTAATAAAGCTAGCTTTGATATCTGTCTCCTTTAAAAATGAATCAAAATGGGTTGAATCTTTGAATAAGATCTACTTATTTCAAGTGTGTATCAGTCAGTTGGGGCTGTGAGATGCTGTGATAGTCAAGCATCCCTGTAAGCAGTTTAACACTCAAAGATTTATAGTAGACCTCACATCTGCAGGATATACATTCTAAAAGCCTCCGGCAGTCGTCTGAAACCCTAGACAGCATTTGTTATGGTTGAAGTGTACCCTACAGGCTCATGCATTTGAATACATGGCCCCATGGTCCTGTTTGAAGGTTATGGAACCTCTGGGTGGTGGGACCCAGCTAAAAGGAGTGGATCTTTGTGAGAAAGGCATTGATTGAGGTTATTGTCTGGTCCTGCTTTCTGCCACATCTCTGCTTCCGGCCCTTCTCAGATGAGACTAAGTGGCCACCTACTCCTGCCAGCTCACTTGCCACCATGCCACATCTGCAATTATGGAGTATATCCTACAGCCAGGAGCCAGAATAAATGTATTTTTCTTTAAATTGATCCTAGTCAGGTATTTGGTCACAGCAATGAGAAGGTGACTAGTATAGAACTGAACCTTAGGTACACTACGTGCCCTAGAGTTTTGCCACACAGTACCAGAGATAAACTATTTAATGCCTTTGTGTCTGCTTTGTGCCACTACTCCTGTGCCTCCAGGCTGTTACTAAGAAAAGTAATGTTAACAACTCAAGCACTGTGAAATCATAACCATCTGCCTGACAGTCGAGATGGCTACTAAGTGACTAACGGGAGGGTAGCAAATACAGCATGGATACACCAGGTAAAAGGATGATTCATGTTCCAGTTCTAAAAAGGTACCAGTGAGTAAATGGAGCCTAGTGTGCTACCTATTTTCACTGCACCGTATGGATGGTGCCTTTCTCTACTTTAATTCCGTTTCAGCACCAGGATGAGCAGGCACCATTCTCAGCTCTGCCCATCCCACGATGGAGTGCCTAGGAAGAGATCTGATGACTTCTAAATTGCACACTCTGCGGGTGGGGAGTGAGATGATGGTGCAATTTGGCAGAATGGACTGGAAGCCATGAGGCTGGAGGTTTTCTCTTGTTAGTGCTTGCCCATGGGTGCATTATCTAACCTACCCCAGATTCTGTTCCTTTATTCATGTCTACAAGTGCAGGAGGCAGGGGTGTCGAGGAGAGAGGTAATTACGCCCCTTAGACTTTCCTGGGAGGAATGTTGTATGGATCCATATACAGCCAAGCCACGAAAAGTGAAATGGAATTAAAGGGAAGGGAAGCATTTTAATAACAGGGTAGAGAACTCTCTGGGATTCGCAGCCAAGAGATTTGTATCTGCAGCGGGATAAGACTTCAGGTAAGAGAGCCCTAAAGAGCAGCAGCTGCAACTCAACAGCGAATATTGATTGCTCTCTTGGGGGAAGAACCCCCAGGGGTGTAGTAGTCTCTGGACTTCCTTCAGTTCTCCATATGTCTCCCTGTCTTAAGGTTCTGGAAATATCAGAGCTCTGAAAATTAGTAGGAGGGTCCAGGGTGCCGGATAAAAAGGGGGTGATAACCGGGCTAGCCCCAGCTTCTCATGAGTAAAGCTAATTGCTTTGCTTCATGTGGTACCACCAGAAAAAAAAAAAAAAAAAAAGCCCTGGGGTTTGCCACAGTAGTACAGAGAAGGAGAATTTGTCTGGTCAAGTCTCTCTCAAGTTGGCTTTATGATAGGCAGAGCCTGCCTGCACACTTAGCTCTCTCCTGAGAGAGGAGGCCAGACCAGGAAATAGAGGCAGCTGTGCTGTGCTCTGCCACCCACGAAGCAGCCACCCTCCTTCTCTGTCCACCTGCTCATGGCCCTACATGTCTGACCTGAACTCACTGTGCCTGCTTAGGTAGTGGGTCCCACGGTGCCTTGATCTTCCACAGCAGGGAAGCCCCAGGGCAGGCGGTGAGAGGCCAGTGATGCAAGGCACAGAGCAATGTGCTGCTGCGTGCTGTGCCTGCAAGCAACTGGAAGCAGGAACATCAGCACAATGGGCCCAGCCTAGCCAAGCCGGTAAAATGTCAGGGCATTGTAACCTTTGCAACAAGACAGTGTGAAAGTGAGATACATTTAAACAAGACTGAAGTTCTCCCCTGACCAAAGACTACAGTTGCGGTAAAATATTCTCTCAAAGATTCATGAGTGGCTTGAACTGATGGGGGCGGGGCTGTGCAAATAGCCTCGGACATATACTTCATAGGTCAAAATGATTGCACAAGCTGCAGCCATGCCCACATTCCTGCTAACAGCAGTGGCAGGGTCAACAACCAAAATGGTAGAAAGAAAAGGCATTTCTCCACTTACAGTCGCTTCGGAAAAACTGGGTATGACGTACGTGACGTTTCACTTTATTCTGGGTGCCCTCACACCCAGCTAACAAAGTATCAGAAAGTTAGATCAGGATATAGGGGTAAACAGGTAGCTTGTCCTCCATTAGGGTGGGGAGCCCTGAGCCAGCTGCAGGGTGCGCTCAACCGCCAGTGTGATCCTATTTTACAAGGATGCAGGGGCTAAGGAAAGAGAGTGGGGAGGGGGTACACATAGGCAAGGGAGGGAGAAGAGGAAGCCAGGATGCAGGGAAGTATGAAGGGGAGATGAATGAAACGCCCATAAGATTGCTCCACCTGCTCATGGAGTTCATCAAAACCTCCCACCCTCTGCCGGCAACTGATGAGGGTGAGCAGAAGAGGGATTCTTGCCAGCAGCCTCTATCAGCCAGGGCTGACCTCATGCTCCCTTCGCCCTTAACATGCCCTCCCACCCAGCCTGCAAACATTGCTCCTTTGCCCATCTTCTGCCTCCCCAACGGCCCCTCCCACCCTCACAGAACCCACATGCCTGGAGGGTTCTATGGTCTGGATATACCTAATCTGCATGACTCCTCCTCAGGATGTTGGGTGGCTCCCAGCACACTGACTCTGCCTTACTTGCTCCAGAAAAGCTTCTTGGGAGTAAGGGTAGAAGAAATATAATTTAAAACCTCTCCAGTCTGCGGGACATTCAGGACCAAGGGATAGATAGCCCCTATCCTGGCTTTAAACTTCTCATGTGACAACATGTCCTGGGGCTGAAGAAGCCAGGAAGAGAGCCACCCTCTCCACCTAGCGGTGGCCTGAACTGAACAGAAACTAGCCTGTGTTTTTCCTCAGACCTGAGAGCCAAAACCACCAGTTGCCAGGGCATCACTCCTCAGAGGAGGAGTCTGCTCCATTGTCAGGTTCTGTGACAGAACTTTTGTCAACCCAGGCAAGTCAAGGAAATGTCACTCAGTGGAAAGGACCTATTGTGTTGCCAGGTGTCCCTCCCCTAAGGCAATGGGTGTTGGAAAGGGAAGGGGCCAGCTGACCTGTAGATGCTGGATTCCAGTAGGGCTGCCCAAGACTTCCTCTGGAGGGAGGGGTGAGTTGTGCAAGGAGGGGCCTGGTGGTCTTCGGTTCAAATGCTGCCTTCCTCAGTCACTGCAACCTAGTGCAAGTCGGCTTTTCTGGGTCTGGGTATTTGGATCTGGAAAATGCTGTCAAGCTGTAGCCTGACTTGGTTATAGGAAGGATGAAGAGAGCATGCTTGAAAGATACCCTGCTTATCAGGAGTCCTGTGACTTCCCAACCCCAACTAGCTTGTGGTTTTCCCTGGTTCCTGGTGGGCCAAGCAGCTTGCTTTCACCTCTTCTGTGATGAGCAGTCCCTGGCAGCTGCCTTCCTCTGCTATTTGACAGCAACAGTAAAACAAAACGTCCTCTGCGATCCATCCTGATGGGGCTCTGGGGCGCCTGCAGGATCCAGGGAGCAAGGACGCTCTGAAGGGCCCTTTCTTCTTGTGGGTGTTACACTAGATGCTGGGTTAGGTCAGGGTACTAACTTGGCCCACATTCCTCTCAGCTGTTAGCCATCCCCCAGCCTTCTGTGTCACCTGCTCCCCAGATCCTTCAGGGAGCCTCATGGCTGTGGAGTGAAGAGAGAGGAAGCTTACCATGTCCATAGCTCATGTTCATTTCCAGGCCACTGAAGAGCTACCCGAGAGGCTGGCTCCAAGCAGGTGTGCCCTCACACCCTCAGTGAATAGATACCTTAGTCAAAATTCTCATTTCTTCACTGCCATTTTCCCATATCTTAGCCTTTCTCTCTCTGCTGTGTCTCTTTGTCTGTCTGTCTGTCTGTCTCTCTGTGTGTGTCTGTCTGTCTGTCTGTCTCTCTGTGTGTCTCTCTCTGTCTCTCTCTCTGTTTCTCTGTCTCTGTCACTGTCTCTCTGTGTGTGTTTGTGTGTGTGTGTCTTATTTCAATTGAAGAACAGCATTCCCCCTCCACTTTTGTTTTTCTTGAGCAAAAACCTAGTTTAACTCCATGCTCAAGGATGGAAGGGACAATTTGAACAGGCATTGAACTACTCTGGCACCAGCTCATGGGGATTTGTCAGACCCCGAGGAACACATGCCACATCTCTTAGCTCCCTGTTCAGAGGAGTCAGGTGCCAGGCTAAAGAGCTCAACCATGTGTGAGTGCCAGCATTGACATGTCTGAGAGCCAAATGCTGTAGCTGTGTACCTGGGGCTGGTACCCTGTGGATGTGATGAGGCACTGGGGATAGGTGTATACACACCAAGGGAGGAAGACTGAGGGGAGAGATGAGGAGACTTTCCTTGCCAGAGTTGCATCTTGGGAGAAGTGTGGCAGGCAGAAGGCGGTTGATTATGCGGAAGCTGAGTTCATCTGCCTTCCGAGATGAGCTCCAGGAGGACCAGTGAGCAGGGAGTGGGAGAAATGAAAGGTGATGTGGCCAGAGGGAAGAAACACTGTGGGTCGCTTCTGTCTTTATGTAGGCATGCATGCTAACCACATGGGCTGTCCTTGTCACCCCAACACCCTTTAATACCCCTGGACAGAGAATGGGTAGTTTTCAGATGATAAACTAAGGCAAGAGCAAATTGGAGATGATAATTCCTGGATCAATCATTACACCCAAATAGAAGTTGCCTTAGCTTCATAGCCTCTCTCTCTCTCTCTCTCTCTCTCTCTCTCTCTCTCTGTGTGTGTGTGTGTGTGTGTGTGTGTGTGCGCGCGCGTGTGCGCGTGCACGCGCTGCACCTGCATCCACATATATTTTTAAAGAGACTTTTTTTTTTACTGTGTAAAACAAAGTAGGCTGGTCCCAAACTCTAAACTCTGGACTCGTCCGTTTCCTCTTGTTTAGGGCTACTAAGGAACTAGAACGGCAAGCACTCACCACTGTCTGTGCCCGGTGTGCCTCATTTTCGGAAGTCTCCAGCAGTCTGACTCTGCAGTTGCAATGGGTCAGGCTTCTTTCCAGTTCCCTCTCTGACCCTTCCCTGTTTCTTCCACAGAGCCTGAGGCTCTGGGCTCCTCTTCCTCTCACAGTCTCTCTCCTGTGGTGTTAAGTTTCACCCACACTGGGGTCTTTGTTAAACTGACCTTCATTGTATTTCCTCCTTGCTTCTCCTGACCACAGATGCTGGCAGGAGGCAGGGAACAGGGCTGTCCTTCAGAGTGGACCTCAGTGGCATCAATGTCCCATGCTGTGATCATTATACTGAGGTGTGGCTGTAGACCTTGGGTGAACAGGTGGTCCAGGGCAGGCTGGATCATCCCTGACTGGCCACTGGTGGGCACTCATATATTCAAATCTACTTCTCTGTGTGTGAGCACATGTGTGTGGTGTGTGTATTTCTGTGTATATGTGTGTTAGTGCCTGGGGGGCTGAGATTGACACTGGGCATCTTTCTCAACCACTTTCCTCACTAAAAGAAAAAAATATTTATTTTTATGTATATGGGAGTTTTGCATGCTTGCATGTCTTTGCACCACATACATCTCTGATGACCCTGAAGGCCAGGAGAGGGATCTCCTGGAACTAGAGTTACAGATGGTTGTGAGTATCTGTGTTGGATGTTGGAAATTGAACCCAGGTCCTCTGAATGAGCAGCCAGTAGCCTTAACTTTCAGCTCCACCCTCCTTACTTTTTTGAAACAGGACCTCTCACTGAATCTGGAACTCCATTTTGACAGACTACCTTGTGAATAAGCCCCAGTGATCCCTCTGCCTCTTCTTGCCCAGTGCTGGGATTACAGGTACATAGCACTGCACCTAGCTCTTATGGGGTGCTGGGGATCATGCAAGTACTTTATATACTGAACTGCTTCCCCAGATCCCTCAAGTCTGCTGTTTAAATGAAAAAACAACCATAACTCATTGCCCAGTGATAGAGATGAACACTCAGTGGCATTGAAGGCGAAGGCCAATCCTGCCCCAGCTGACCTGGTGCCCTTGTTACAAGTTCTCGCTGGCTAAGCGAGTGAGGTGGCTGTTATTTCTCCAATGGCTCTAATTTTCAGGATTCTGTTGCCTACAGTTGTGAAAATGCTCATAGCAGATATGAGTTACAAAGAAGACACCAAAACGCAAAGAGATTACTGTGATTCCTTTTTTGTTTGTTTTGAGATATGATTTTGTTATGTAGCCTTGAGGAGCCTAGCGCTCACTATGTAGACCAGTCTGGCTCAAACTCATAGAGATTTGTCTGTCTCTGTCTCCCAAGTGCTAAGTTTAAAGGCAAGAACCAAGTTTAAAGGCAAGTACCACCATGACTGGCTTCTGATTCATTTTAATATTTAAAATTTATTTTTTTACAGTGTTAAGGATTGAGCCTAGGGTCCTGAAGGTGTTAGGTATGTACTTTCCTGGGTTATATCCCATGGATTAACCCACTTTGATTTTTTTTTTTAATTTTATTTGCTTTATTTGGCTTTGTTTGTTTATACACAAGAATGTTTTGGTGGCATGTATGTATGTGTATTGAGTGCATACTTGATGCCTGTGGAAGTCAGAAGAGGGAGTCAGATCCCTTGGAACTGGAGTTACATATGGTTGTGAGCTGCCATATGGGTGCTAGGAACTGAACCCAGGACCTCTGCAAGAACAGTGAGCACATCTAACTTCTGAGCCATCTGTCTAGCTCTCTACTCTGATTTTTTTAATGAAAATTTTATTCTCAGAAGTGTCTGGGAAGTTTTTAGAAATAGATCCACAATTTTTCCTTTTGTCATAATAGAATCTGGACTGACCCAGCATATACACAGTATTTGTGTTGCAGAATTAGACCTGTTGAGCACCAATGGAAAGTAGATATCCTTTCTTGGGAAGGGGAGCAAAGAGTCTCTACTAGTGTAGTAGTAGTGGTGTGTGTGTGTGTGTGTGTGTGCGCGTGCGCGTGCGTGTGTGTTTGTGTATGTGTAAGTTTGTGTGAGAAGCAGGGAGAGAGGGAGGGTTCATTTGGATCATCTGCAGGGAACATAAGGACTATTATACTATTTCTGTCTAATGAGGGACTACAATGCTAACAGAACAATATTACAGTGTAAAAGAGGCCTGCAAGAGAAGGAGGGGGATGGGAACATCAGTCAATCAGTTAATGCTGGCTGAAAGAGCTTATGCTGGCATCTGGCATGTAGATTAGTTATTCTGATGGTGATGCCAAAGTGCCCCACATAAAGAACTTAAGGGAGATTTGCTTTGACTCAGTTTTGAAGGTATCAGTCTGTGGCTGCTTGGCCCCATTCTCTTGGCAGAACGTCATGATGGCGAGAGTACCGAATGAAGAAGTTTCTGCATGGAAGAAGCTGAGAAATGGGTTCAAGAAAGACCAGGGCAAGATACAACACCAAGGAGTCACCCTTAGAGACCTGATACTCTGGCTGGTAGCAGTCCCCTACTTTTTTATCATTTCCAAACCATGCTTCCAAATTATAAATCCATCAAGGGGTTAATCCACTGATTAGCTCAGAGCCCTCAGGATCCAGTCACTTGTCCTCATCCCCCAAGTCTGTGAAGGGACACTTCACACTCCATAACAGCATGTGCTTTCCCTTTGGATGGTTGAATGTCTATGAGAGGACACAGGAGAAACCTCAGGTAGAGGGGACAGCAGCTGCCATGACGGGCTGTAGGTCCCTGTCCCACTGACTACTTCTCTTAGTGTTGGACTCCAAGTTTAGGTCTCTGTCATGCCCACCTCTTCACAGATGGAGCAAGGCTGTCAGTGTTCCTGAGTTAGGCTGGAGTCTCCTCTGCTCTGGAGGCCACACAAGAGAAGTTGCCATCTGCCTGGAGCAGTGCTGAGAAAGACTCATTTTGCTTGGCGTCCTCTTGTAGAGCCACAGTATTTTCTTGCTACATTTTTTTAAGTACCACAAAGTTATGTGACTGGGAGGGAATGCCCAGGGATGGATACTGTGCAGGAGGAGATCTCCCTAACTTTCTGTCTCTCTATAGTTAATATGAGGAGAGAGCAGAGGGAGGGAGTGGTTCTCCATATTTTCACTGCTTGGTAAAATGCTTGCAGCAGGTTGAGGGAGTGGAGCAGAGACGCCTACATAACTATCTGCGATTGTGTGCCTGTCTCTGTTCCCTAAGTTTTATTTACCTTTACTGTGAACCATGTCTGTCTGTCTAGGGAATCTGGGTTAATGTTCCCCAGAGCCTCACCCTTGCTCTCTGACTCCAATGGTCCATGTGCAGTGTTTACGTAGAAGTCTCAAAGGCCACACTGTGAACCGTTGGGCAATCCTGCTTTCTGTGAGACAACCTTCGTATCTGCTAGGAGAGATTTTTTACCCAGCAGTGATAACATCAACTCTGTCTTCCTGTTCACTACAGCTAGCAATAAACACCCTTTTCCCTTCTCACACTGCAGCCAGCTTCCTCTGAGCCTTGCTGAAAGGTCTCGATGCTGGTCTCCACTGCAGCCATGTCTGCATCATCTGCTCTGGCAAGAATCCCCCAGCCCTACCACATTTACCTTACCTACTAATTTTCTTGCCACTCTTTCTTCACCTGCTTCTTGGTTCCAGTAGTGTCCATTGCCAGTGGAACTGAGTCCACTCTGTTGTTCCTGCGACAACATCCCTATTACCACAGTCCTGAAGAAAAATCTCCCTTATGATTTCAACCAGTGTTGGGATGTTTTTAACACTGACATTTGAGGAAGCACACAATCATTTGTACAAACACCACACGCAATGTGATCGGTGGCTGCCATGAGTAGGGAGCTAACCTTTACCTTGACCTAACCAGGCAGCTGTCCCGGAAGTATGGAGGTAGAGACTTCTACCACGTGCTGCTAGCATGACGTACTACCTCTCTCCAGGCAGCAGGGTCAAGTAACCAAGGATTGTAACTCCCAAAGCTGAGATCGAAAATTAACCTTTCCTCCTTTCAAATGGTTTGTCTCAGACATTTTGTCATAGCAATGGAAAACTAACATACTAACTTACTGACACCTGAAAGCTGAAATAGAGTTGAGTTAGAAACTATCATTGTGTTATTTCCAGTGTGGCGACACTGAGATGGATTTGGACAGGTCTATTCACTGGACATCATTGTATCCGAGAAAGAGACGTGGCAAAGTCCGTTTCTATCCTCTGAGTCCCCGCACATCCAAGCATCAAGTCTTTTACCATAACCTTGTCAGCTTCTCCTTAGGGGAAAGCATTTTGTTTCTTTTTCTTGTCTAAGAAAGCAAGGGCATGCAAGGTTAGAATTTCCCTTTTCAAGTGGTGGGTGAATACACACGTGGGTTAGCTACTATTATACGCTAGCAAACAGATCAAAAGCGAGAACCAAAGAGACAGAATTCTTCTGCTGGGAAAAGAGCTAAGGCTTTGTGAATTATTTGTATTCTTAATCATTGGCTCATGGAAACCCAGGGTGGGGGTGCTAGGACCACAGTGGGTGGTCGGAAAGGCACAGTAAAGACTTAGTGGCAAGACTTAGTGCTTAGGATCACATCATAAGTGAAACTAATTCTATAGGTGGCCCCCATGGGAGAATGGTAAGAATACAATAGATGTATGAAAGGCTCCCGTGGCTACCACATCAACTGTTTCTTCTCTGCCTTTTGAAGTAAACTGTCCACACTCCAGGCTCTTTGTGGCTGTGTTTTATAGAGGAAGAAAAACTCACAGAGTACCCTGTAGTTTGGGGAAGATGTAAACAAGAAAAAGGTCCTTCACAGAGCCCCGCCGAGGACGTAGCAAACCTGGGGACCTTATGGGAGTAGACGGGATGTCACGGTTTCCTGTAAGTATTGGGGCATAGCTGGCTCTGCCACTGAGTCGAGAGGGTTCAGTTTTGTTAGAATTTTCTTCAGATTAGTTCAACTTTAACCAGTCAATCAAAAAATCAGATTTGTGGTTATATATATATGTAAAGATTACAAACACAAACTAAAAAATTTTATTTGAAAATAGTAATAAACTAAACAAATAAAAATAAAAAGTTTGAACTCTTTATTTATAAAGGAAACCATAAAGTAACTTCATTTTGAACTCTTCTGTCTAGATAAAGTGCTAACATTCATGGGAAACTGATACCCAGCAGAAGGCAGTCAGTCTCACACTATCTTTTCAGGAATGGTGATGTTCTCTTGTAAACTTGTTACTTAATTGTTTATATTTCAACATTTTATTTATTTTATAGCTAAAGTTTCTGGGGGAAGAAAAACTCGGGTCTAAACTGGTTCAGAGGTCTTCAGGAGAAGCAGAGAAGTAGTGATGGGCTGAGCTGGCACAGGAGTGGCAAGGAGGCGAGGTCTCTTTGAGCAACAGAACATGTGTTTGTGGTCTACACCCAGGCTTAATATCAAACACTCCAAGTGCATCCTCTGATTTCATCTATGCATGGTGGTCTGAAAGAAAATGGCCTCCATAGGCTCATAGGGAGTAGCATTGTTAGGTGTGGCCTTGTTGGAGGAAGTGTGTCAATGGGGGTGGGCTTTGAGGTTTCAGAAGCCCAAGTGTCT